>ML785285.1:165217-214025 GCA_009831015.1 Picea engelmannii | reverse complement strand
AAGCTATGTACATCATCTATAATTGAGCACAAACTCAATGTGAGGCTGCTACCTCTTTTTTACAAGCTACAACTTGTTTGAGAGAACCAACTCTTTGGTTTCTCTAGCACCCACTAGAAGGAATCACCAACTCCCTTAATGTTCCAGCACCAACTGGATGGAAGCACCAACTTTTAGTTACACAAGCTCCAACCTGTATAACAAAGAACACTTGCTCTCCCTTGCACCACCCTGCCACCCTGAATTCTCTGGCTACAACCAGATAGAAGCTACAACTCCCTGTGTTCAAGCTCCCACTTGAACCTCTGAGGACAACAGTCCTCCCTAGCACCTCCCAACCACCCTGGAATATAAATGATTAATTAAACAAGAAACTACACAGATAAATTGATTCTTACCACTTCTTCTCTGTTCTATAAATCTGGTCTTCTTCTAACTGTTCTGCAATTCTTCTCTTCCTTTGTCTGTTCTACAAGTCTGCTTTGCTTCAACTTGTTCTGTCATTCTGCTCTGCTTCAAATTGTTCTATCATTCTTCTCTACTTCAAGTATTTTCCTCATCTGTTACTCTTCTCTGAGTTTTATCTCACACTGTGCATATTTTTTATGCACATCCTGTGATTTCCCCTTTCTTACTGTTTAATTCATTTTTAGTCCAGAACAACCGACCACGCATAGTCTATCTCATTTTCTTTTATGAAACCCACTCACAACCATTTCTCTTCGCATCTTCTTCAACAAAAGAAAAATCGTCCGAGCAACTGAAACGCCAACCGATCAGGAATCATGAATCCATTTCTCTAACAGATTCGTAACTGATAAATTAACTATGAGAGAGAACAATATCCCTCCGATCATATTCAAGTTTATTTGCACCATTGGATGAAATTTATCAATCTTGCCTTTAAATCGGGTTTTGGCATTTTGGCATTCATGTGGCCAAGTGTCTCGACACTCGCGATCTTTGAAACTCCGATACAAAGCTTCTCTGCACTAGCTCCTTCCTCTTTATGACCATGGCCAAGACCAAGTGCTTATGCAAAAAGTTCTTTTCGCGAATTCGCATTTCGTGAGTCTAGAGATGAGGCATCTCGACTCTCGAAGTTGTGACCCCCAAAACCCCGAGATGGAGTTGAGATCAACGGTCCATGATCTCGATGAATCTACGGTCTAGATCTCATCGTTGCTTATGCAAAAAGTGTTTTTCGCAAATTCTCATTTCGTGAGTCTGAAGGTGAGGCATCTCGACTCTCCAAGTCACGATCCCCGAAACCCCGAGATGGACCTGAGATCAACGGTCCACGATCTCAATGAATCTACGGTCCAGATCTCATCATGAATTTGTGTTTCACGATTCCGTCGATGGAGGATCTTGTCACTCCAAGTTGCGATAGGCAAAACTCCGAAATGAAGCTTAGATCAATGGTCCAGACCACACCTTGATCTAACGGCTGGGATTAAATCATGATTTCGTATATCGCGATTTCGGCGGTTATGTATCTTGCCTCTCCAACTTGTGATAGGCGAAGCTCCGAGATGGAGCTCATATCAACGGTCCAGAACAAACCTCGATCTGGCGATTGTGAATAGATCGCAATTTCTCATATCGCGATTTCGGCAGTTATGTATCTTGCCTCTCCAACTCATGATAGGCAAAGCTCCAGGATGGAGCTCAGATCAACGGTCTAGAACAAACCTTGGTCTGACGGCTGGGATTAAATCGCAATTTTGCATATCACGATTTCAACAGTTATGTATCTTGCCTCTCCAAATCGTGAGTCATGAAACTCCAAAATGGCGTGGGATCAACAGTCTCGGTCAACACTTGATATGATGGTCATCAGGAATTGTAAATGAGATCCAACGATCAAAAATGTTTCTTCTCCTCCCGAGCTTACTTTGTTCCTCTTACTCTAATCTTTCCATCAATAATCTGCCAACAATCCTCTGCACTATCTCTTCTGAGCTTATTCGAATCTCGAATATTCTTTGTTGTGTCTTCTCATAATGCCCATCTATTAATTTCTATACTCATGCCATCTTCACTGTTGTACTTTCCATCAATGACAAGTATACAAGCATGCACTGTCTGTTAAATATTTGCCAACATTCTCCCCCTTTGGCATTGATGGCAACACAAGCACCCACATGAATTCAGACTCTCCTCCTGGATTCTTTTCTCCCCCTTTGACATCAATGTCAAAGAAGAAACATGCTCCCCCTAAGCTGTTGCAAAACATACTCCCCCTGTCAACTATGAGAATCTTGGAAATACACCAGATATTCAACAAGTACTCCCCCTGATCAGATGAACAGATTAGACACAAGAAATTATAACCCCCAACTTTTTACGAAGATATCCAAAAGGGGTTGTTGCTAATGGTTTTGTAAATATATCTGCAATCTGTTCTATAGAAGGTATATAATTCAGTTGAACAATTCTGTTTGTAACTTGTTCTCTGAGAAAATGGTACTTTATTGGAATATGCTTAGTCTTGGAATGAAGAACAGGATTTTTGGAGACACTAATGGCACTGGTGTTATCACAGTGAATTGGAATGGGATCAGTGTAAGTTACCTTTAGATCTACAAGAGTTTGTATCATCCATAAAATTTGTGTGCAGCAAGTAGCAGCAGCAATGTATTATTCCTCTGTAGTGGATAATGAACTGGATCCTTGCTTTTTACTAAGCCATGCAACTAATGAGTCACCTAGAAATAATGCTCCTCCACTGGTTCTTTTCCTCTCATTAACACAGTTTGCCCAATCTGCATCTGAATAAGCAATTAACTGGAAATTTTGATTTCTGGGATACCATAGACCATAAGTCATTGTTCCCTTCAAGTATTTAAATATCCTTTTGACAGCTACCACCCTACCACCTTGGTTTCTCTGGCTGCAACTAGATGGAAGCTACAACTCCCTGTGTTCAAGCTCCCACTTGAACCTCTGAGGAAAACAGTCCTCCCTAGAACCTCCCAACCACCCTGGAATATAAATGATTAATTAAACAAGAAACTACACAGATAAATTGATTCTTACCACTTCTTCTCTGTTCTGTAAATCTGGTCTTCTTATAACTATTCTGCAATTCTTATCTTCCTTTGTCTATTCTGTAAGTCTTCTCTGCTTCAACTTGTTCTGTCATTCTACTCTGCTTCAAGTCTTTTCCTCATCTGTTACTCTTCTCTGAGTTTTATCTCACACTGTGCATATTTTCAGTCTCACACTGTGCATATTTTTTATGCACATCCTGTGATTTCCCCTTTCTTACTGTTTAATTCATTTTTTGTCCAAAACAACCGACCACGCACAGTCTGTCTCATTTTCTTTTATGCAACCCACTCACAACCATTTATCTTCACATCTTCTTCGGCAAAAGAAAAACCATCCGAGCAACTGAAACGCCAACCGATCAGGAATCATGAATCCATTTCGCTAATAGATTCGTAACTGATAAATTAACTGTGACAAATAATAGTAGCCCTCCGATCATATTCAAGTTTATGTGCACTGTTGGATGAACTTTATCAATATTGCCTTTAAATCGGGTTTCAACATTTCGGCATTCCTATGGCCAAGTGTCTCGACACTCATGATCTCTGAAACTCTGATACAGAGATTCTCTGTGCTAGCTCCTTCCTCTTTATGACCATGGCCAAGACCAAGCACTTATGCAAAAAGTTCTTTTCACGAATTCGCATTTCGTGAGTCTGGAGATGAGGCATCTCGACTCTCGAAGTTACGATCTCCGAAACCCCGATATGGAGCTGAGATCAACAGTCCACGATCTCTATGAATCTATGGTCCAGATCTCATCGTTGATTCACATCTTTCAATTCCTTTGATGGAGGATCTTGTCACTCCAAATTGCGATAGGCGAAACTCCGAAATGAAGCTTAGATCAACAGTCCAGACCACACCTTGATCTGACGGCTGGGATTAAATCATGATTTCGCATATCATGATTTTGATGGTTATGTATCTTTCCTCTCCAACTCGCGATAGGTGAATCTCCGAGATGGAGTTCAGATCAACGGTCCAAAACAAACCTCGATATGATGGCTGTGAATAGATCGCGATTTTGCATATCGCGATTTCGCATATCGCAATTTCGCATATCGCAATTTCGCATATCGCAATTTCGCTTATCGCAATTTTGCATATTGCAATTTCAGTGGTTGTGTATCTTGCCTCTCCAACTCGTGATAGGCAAAGCTCTGAGATGGATCTCATATCAATGGTCCAGAACAAACCTTGGTCTGATAGCTGGGATTAAATCGCGATTTTGCATATTGCGATTTCGGTGGTTATGTATCTTGCCTCTCCAACTCGCGAGTCACGAAACTCCGAAATGGCATGGGATCAATAGTCTCGGTCAACACTTGATCTGATGGTCATCGAGAATAGTAAATGAGATCCAATGATCAGAAATGTTGCTTCTCCTCCCAAGCTTACTTTGTTCTTCTTACTCTGATCTTGCCATCGATAATCTGCCAACAGTCCTTTGAACTATCTCTTCTGAGCTTATTTGAATCTTGAATCTTCTCTGCTACATCTTCTCATAATTCCCATATATTACTTTATGTACTCATGCCATCTTCACTGTTGTACTTTCCATCAATGACAAGTATACAAGCATGCGTTGTCTGTTAAATATTTTCCAACAAGGCACAATACTGTCTAAGGTTTTGAAAATGGGGTAGCAAGCTAAGTGGTCTTGATTGTGGGGAAAACTCCATATTTAAGTGCGCTTGAGCCAGAGGCGTCTTAGGATGGGTGGCCACCTGAGAAGTCCTAGTTACTGGGTGCAAGGCCTGAAAGTGATGATTGATGCTATGTGATTCATTTCATTGGTTTCAATCCCATTTCTTCACCCCTGTGAGCATCACCTGATGCAATGAGTGCTAAGTGGACTATTCAAATCATGAGGAATATTGGTCAGTTGTGACTAATACTCATGGATATGAGTCATAGATTAATGACTTACACTATGTTGTTAATCCCAAGGTCCAGTTACATTCGACGCAAAGTGTGCTTAGCTTATGAAATCTCTGTCATAGACATAGAACATGGATATCGTCCTAGTTTGACGCAACCAATTCCAGAACACTTTAGAAGACTACCTTATTCCTCAAGAAGATATCTGCCAATACAGCTAGTTGTCTCCAGTGGCCTCCAGCTCATAAGCATGCCATCGTTCAATGCAAAACTTTGTTCTACCACTCCAAGTCTTTTTTTGCCAATCTCAATTCCTCTAGCACATGCATCAGTTATGTCTTAGAGACAGTAGTAGTTTTTAGTTGATTAGTTCCTGCATTTTCCTATATTAGATACAAGAGTGGTCTTATGTGTGTAATAAGAACCATTCTTGATGATTAAGTCCAGTGTCTTAGTGAAGTTAATTTTTTATGAACAGTTGCCTAAATTTAGGTCTCAGTCCCCTAAGGACAGGAACCTCTGCAACTCTGTTAAATAGGGGGTCTTTGAATGTTTTGAGGGTCAAAGTTTTGGGGGAAAGAATAGGAATACATCAGACTGGTTGGACCCGTTCTATGAATGGACTAAAGCTCTCTACCTGGTGAATATACTCTTGATGAAAGTGTTTCATTCAAATCTTCATGTGCTTTTATTCTTATCTTGAATACAGTTTTTGATTTGTTCAAACTACATTTCATTTCCTTTCAACTATTGTATAACTTATTTTTTTTTATATGCAATATGTCAAATAGATAATGCTTCGGTGAATATTTGTTTTTATTTCAACCTATGGAAGTAATTGTGTTTTTTATACATGTTTAATGTCTTGAAATGATATTTTAAGTATTGAACTTCTTGTAGTAGATTATTCATTGAGTAGCCTGTTGTTTCCCTTTGTTTTCTATTATTTCACTGGTATTTCATTAGTGTGCCACCAGACAAGGAGGACCCTCATCCATATCATTCTTCCAACCCAACCTCACTTTTGTATTGATTTAATAACCCCTCTGAACAACCAACAAAATTTAAAAGAAACAATCATTCTAGACTGATAGGTGGCCTAGACTTTCCCTTTAACAGTTAGGTGCAGACCTTAGGACAACTCCAACATCTTTTGGCGTCATTTTTGGGGAGGGAGTAACGAAATATCTTTCCCTGGGAGAATGAAAATTGATCATCTCTGACCTTTGATGGTGAACAAATATCAGACACAAAAAGACTACCATATTTCACCTGGCGACTTCACTGAGTAAAATTCAAAGAAGAAATATCAGAGCCCAGAAAGGGATTCAACATATCCAAATAAAAAATATAAAAGCCAAGAAGGCTCATTCTAATCCTGAGAATAACATCGTAGTCTCTAAGCTAGAAAGGCAACTAATAAAATCCATTGTAGCTCACAGACATACTTTCCCCCTCAAGGGTAAAGATGCACACAAAGAGCCTATGTCTAATGATCATCACAAGCAGCTTGAATTCGATATCCCTGAGAATAATAATTCCAAAGGGGCTCAGACATCATCAACTTCTTATTCCACTTTAGTATACAGTCCTACATCCACCCTTATATCTCCTATAAATTTGCAGATCCCTATTATTCAATCCATGGTCGTTAACAGGATGGATGTCATAAGTGTTGTTGGATATTCACCCCTAGTTCTGCCTATAGCCTTGCATTCCTTCCCATCCACAGATTACATGAAATATTTACCAAGATATAATGTGGAAGGAGAAGTAACTATTGAGGAACATCTGGTAGCCTTTTATAGCTTTGCAGATAACTTTAACATTGATTATGTAGATGTGTGGATGAGGTTGTTTGTACAGAGTCTATATGGGGAAGTAATAAAATGGTTCATAGCTCTTCCCCCAGCCTCCATTACAGATATTGAGGCGCTGGATGAAACTTTCATAAAGAAATGGGGAGATAGGAGATATTACCTCTACTACATCATTGATTTTGGGGCCCTAAAGAGAAAGAATGGTGAATCTATTTCATATTTCACCAAGAGATTCAATAAGATGTATGGTAGAATCCAAGATGAGATCAAACTAACAGAAGCCTCTGCCAAGATCACCTATGACAATGCATTTGATGAAAATTTGTCCCTCCTCCTGAGAGAGAGAAGATCAACCACACTGTTGTCCATGCAGGAAGTATCCATTGAAGTTGAATCTCATATTTTCACATCAGACAGACTAAAGACTATATCTGATAAAGAGAAGAAAAAACATAGAGAGGATCCCCCTACCTCATCTAACTCAGCCATGTCTGATCCCAAACTTGGGGAAATGACCAAAAATTTGAAAGATCTAACTTTTGAAATAGCCAAGCTAAAATGGGAATTCAAATAGCCAAACAGAGCTTTTCAAATGGCTGGAAATAGAAATCAAAATCAGTTCAGAAGGCCTAATGATGCCTCTCAAATAATGAAGAGAGAAAGAAGAAATGTTGATGATCAAAGGGTAGTGCCTCCTTTCCAAAACAATCATATTAAGGAGATGTATGCATACAGTGATGTTGTGAACGATATTGTTGTGATTTTTAATGAAACAGATTACTATACCATTCATTTAACATAGCAAGAATATGAGGTAGCACAACTGTCAAATCAGTTTGATGATCAGATAGCGGAAGATGGAGTTATTAAAGGCCAACCCAAGAAGAAATATGATTTGAGGATGAGAGAAGGAGCTTCTAAGGCCACTACCTCTGATCAAAATAAATAAGATGAAGTTCCCCCCAAGCCAAGTCCAAATAAAGGTATGTCCTCTAAAACTCAACAACTTCCTCTATCAAAACCTCCAGTCCCTGAAATAAAAGAAACTAATAGGTCACCAACCTATTTCATCCTAGAACATGATTTGAGAAAGATCAAGATCCATGTACCTTTGACAGAATTGTTAAAAAATGAGCCTTTCAAGAAATCCATCATGAAATTTCTGCAGCCAGCTCCTTCTAATGTATCTTCTGATTTCATTAGTCTACGGGATGAAAACCCAACCATTACTATGGGTCCACACATTGAGGATGGCTCTGATGCTTCTCCTCCTTTCTATATATCTTTGAATTTCCATGATAATATCTTGCATAATTGTCTTATGGACTCAAGAGCCTCTCACAATGTCATTCCCAAAGTTGTTATGGAAGAATTAGGTCTGGAGATCACCAAGCCTTACCAAGACCTGTACTCCTTTTATTCTAAGAAAGTAAAATGTCTGGGATTGATAAAGGATATGGTGGTTTCTCTGGAAAAATTACCCATGAAGAGTGTAGTGATGGACATTGTTGTAGCAGACATTCCCCCAAAGTTTGGTATGCTTTTATCAAGAAGGTTGGAGGATCATTAAAAATGGACCTCACTTATGCCACCATTCCTGTGCTTGGAGGAGAACATAGGAGGTTATGTAGAGAGGTAAGGTTATCCCACATCGTCAATGACCATCAGAACCTATGAAATCACCCAATTTATGATTTCGAGGATGATATTGGCTCATTTTTCTTTCATTTAAATGATGATGAACCTGAAATATCAGTTAGACAATGCAAAGATCAGCCACTGACAAGTCAACAAAAAAAAGTATGGAAGATGTATTTCGATGGCTCTTCATCACAGGAAGGATCTGGTGCAGGTATACTCCTCATTTCCCCTTCAAAAGAAGTGATAACCCTCTCTTATAAGCTGGGGTTTGAGACTACAAATAACATAGTTGAATATGATGATCTGGTGTTGGGACTGAGGGTTGCCAAAGACATGGCCATTGATTTTGTAGCGGTTTTTGGTGATTCTGAGTTAATCATCAATCAAGTAAAGAACGTCTATCAGGATAAGCAACAGAGGCTCAAGAAATATTGAAATGAGGTATGGGATCTAATCGATAATTTCTTTCTAGCATTTAACATTTCTTTCATTCCCAGATAACAGAATCAGAAGGAAGATTCTTTAGCCTTGGCTACTAGCACTTTCAGGCCTCCCATTGGCCCAAATATTAAATATTGTGTGGAAATCAGGCATAGAACAACCATACTAGACAACATAAATCACTGGCAAGTATTTAGTGATGATTTAGAGCTACTGAGATTTCTACACACCATTGATGAATTCTCCAATGTCTCAATTGATCAAGAAATTCAAGGAGGTGAAGATGAGGAATTGGAAGATTAGCACACATCTCCTCTATCTAAGATAGTGGTTGGTCATGATATTTTGGAGTTGAAAACCAACCACATTCTGAGAGGATTAGTGCCATTGGAAAGGTTGTTTGACAATAATGATGTTTACAAAGGGGCTGCCATGAAAAATCAAGAAGAAGAGGTGACATGTTTCAATATTGGGACCATTGAGAATCCTAAGATCATCAAGTTGACCAAAGCATTAGTTGTAGAACAAAACGACAGGTATGTTAGTCTCATTAAAAAGTTTGTTGATACTTTTTCATGGTCCTATGAAGATTTGAAGACATTTGACATTAACATCATCCATCATAACATCCCCCTAAAGGTTGGCTCCAAACCATTCAAATAGAAGATTCGACAGTTTAATCCCATATTAATGTCCATAATTGAGAAAGAGATGAAAATAATCTTGGATGCCAAGATTATTGTACCATTGAGGTACTCAAGCTGGGTGGCCAACTTAGTAACTGTAAGGAAGAAAAGTGGTGAGATACGCTTTTGTGTTGAATTCAAAAATCTCAACAAGTGTTCTCTGAAGGACAATTATCCCCTCCCCAAGATGGATCATATTTTACAAAGGGTGGTAGGTGCACTATTCGCACAGGGGCAGACCCAAGTTTCAATGCTTCAACATTACACCAACAAAACCCTAACTACCGACCCTTTCGGCAACACCTGTGAAACAGATGAAGTCTCACCCAAGGTAGAGGTAGGGGTGGTTGTAGGACTCAAGTGTCTACAACCTAGATGGGACATAGATCTGTGATCATAGTACTTAACATAGAACTTAAAAGTTAACATTCATTAATATTTAACTCTTATCCACTTCGCAGGATAAAACCCTAATTACAGAACAACGTAGTATTCAACAAGATCTAACACATCCAAGCACTTATCATATAGAAATAGATCATATCTAGAATTCATTCACATCACTAAGCACTAAGCTACTATATCATATGCATCTAACATATATTTATACACTAAGCATAACTCACATAACAACTATAATTCACAAAGCAACCACAGCACAGGATATACGTGGTTCACCCCCAGCGTGGGGCTACGTCCACCAACTCTTCTTCTCTTTATTATCTTCGTTCAATGCACATAGCCACAAGACCCACTTCGCATAGGACATGAGATAGTGTGAACCTCACCAGATCCTCCTTCCTCGAGTTAGGTCATAGCACAAAGTCTTCTTACATAGTCTGCACACTAGTTTCTTACAATCTCTTGCACTTAGCTCTACAAGTCTTAATGCATAGTATGCACAAATCCTCTAGCTTTGCACTAAGACACAATTATTCAATACTACTACCTTCTTACATCACCTAGATATCTATTTATACATTACAAATGGGGCCTAAACATGGGTTAGCCCATGGGCTGACATCCTATACCCCTTACATAAACCCTGACATCCCATCCCATACACTGTGTGACTGGAGTAGAGGGCTTGTTGTACCCCTTTCAAATTTGTTGCAATCCTATCATACATGGTCTCCTATTTTTCTTCGTTGCACTGTACAATGTCCTCTAAGGTATCCTATACAGTGGCAATGATGAGATCGATGTCATCCATCATCCATCATGAGCACAGTCTGCAACTTGGGATTACTGGATTTTGACTTCTTCTGTGATGAAGGTTTCATGGGGGGAACCTTTCTTTTATTGGATGTCTCATCTTCATCAAGGGGGTCCCTAGGCAGTGTTACTTTTCCCTACTCTGATTTGTCTTCTTTCCTGTCGTTATCTTCCTTGTCTACTTCATCACATCCTCCCCCTCCAGGTGAATCTCAAGCAGTCTCTTATGATACATTGTTCGGCTCATGTACCTCTTCCTTATTTTTCCTTATGCTACTGTTGGGTGAATCATATTCTTCATGAGTGACCACAAGATTGTCAATGAGGTTAAGGTCATACATTTCTTCATGTTCGACCAGTATAAGGAATTCTACAGGCCATTCCTTATTTATTTCTTCCATGTCCTCCTTAGTGAGCTTATAGTAGGATTGAAGCTCTTCTTTATGTTCATCTCCATGGGCAGTGATATAAATAAAATGTCTATCTACATGGAACTTCAAAAATGGCCTGAACCTATATAGGGTGTTTGGTGTCATATGAGGGAAAGACTCAATATATCTCTTCAACTATAGGTAATAGGTGTGGAACACCAAGTTTAACTACCTTCACTTAGCCATGTCACTCGAGTACCAGAGCATAGTGAACTTCGTAGCCAAAGGTTCGTATAGCTCAATATCAGGGAAGGTCACTCCTTTCGACATCTCCCAAGAAATGAAGGTGATGAGGATCAACAGCCAACTGAAATGGAAATCGTAGCCCTAGTCCTAAGTTTCACGACAGTCTTTCTCTAACTAGTCGACAAGGTAGCTCGCCCAGTTCATTTGTATTCCTTCAATGCATTTTCTCGTGAGGTCAACAACGAACCCTGTGACCTGCGTGGGTCTGTTCTTCCTTACTAGCTTACCAATGATCAACTAGCAAACTAGGCACACTATGTCATTCTGGATGGAAGCTACCTTGTAGCCTTTCTTCCACTTCTCCACATCACCATAGGTGTCTTTAATTCTCTGAGCTAGGGCGCAATCTGCAGCCTTCCCTAGATAAAAGTCTTGTGGGTCTAGTCCTTGCATGCTTAATCTAGTGATTTGATGGATCAGGTTCGGATCTACGGTGATGCATCTATCCAGCCACAAATAACTGCCATGGAAGCAAGACAACAGGAGTTTAACACACGCATTAACCTCCTCATGCCTTCCAAATTGGGGTGTCTTCATTACATTCAGGATGATGGACCTCGCGATGTCCATGGTCCACGGTTGGGGTATGATCTTTGACTTTGTCCCCTTTGTCTTGGTCAAATACTTATGTGGGGTGAGAATTCCATAGTTCTTGTGATATCCCAAGTTCAAGTCACTGATATTCAACATCATAATCTATCCCAATTGCAGTCCAACTACGCATATCCCCTTCGGGAGGTACGAAGTGATCAAGGTGTAGTTGAAGTCCCTCAGGACACTGTCACGACTAACCGCGCCATTCATAGGTGGGATATAGTCGAGAAGGATAGATGGGATGAGTTTCGCATTCTCCAAGTCATCATGATTCTTGCCACGTTTCTTAGCAGCGGGTCGACTAGACCGACGTTGCGTAGTCAACGGGGATGCTTCCAATCCTTGTGTCAATGAAGCTTGTATGCCTACGGACATCACCTTTTCAGCCATAAGGTATATTAGGATCTCTTAGACGAACTTTTTCTACTACGCTAATGTAACACCCTGTTTCCCCCAGTTTGTAAAAATAACTGGACTGGCCAAGAACTGTGGCAAACTCATAAATGTGAATATGTGATGTAAATGGACCTTGTGGAAAAGGTCAATAAATGTGAATAAAATTATGAATTTATATTACAGGACTACTGAGAGGGGGTGTGTAGAAAAAGAGACCACGATGGCGATAGAAGGCACCTGGAAAGGTGGCGTTAACTTCCACCGATAATTAATACCGTATTTGGACTCCACTGGCCCGGAGAACCAAAAGCGGCTTGTTGGCCCTGAATTAAATGTCTCGCAGGTTGGTAGGTAGATGGTTTAATGAGGGATGGGAGGTGAACCTCCCATCCGTAGAGCCATCAGGCCTGATCGGTGCGAGGGTAATTGTGCCACACGCAACCTCGCAAGAAGATAAGGTGTGGGGTAGAAGCAATTGGGGGGACGTGAGGGGAGAACTTTGGCTATACATAGAGTGAGTGATAGAAGAGAGGAAGGAGAGTAACCTTCACTCCTGGTCACTGGCGGACAATGATGAAGTCTCACAGCATCGTGGTCTCAGCTCGGGGGTGGCTAGTGGTAAATCTGCTGGGAGTCACTAAGCCTACGGTTGGGTGGAAACGAGCACCCCTCTCAGCAGTTGCATAACCCCTGGTGTTATTTCTGATAAGTGTTTTTCCTTTGGCATCTTGAAATATATGTATATGTTCATTATGATGATTATTCCCATAAGCTATGAAACTGTGAATTATTGCATTATAACAATGTATGTATGGTATTTGATCAGTACTAGTAGTTGTATATTTGTATGGAAGGACTATGTATGGCTTATGTCCTCATGAATTGTTATTTACATGCGTACTGATCTAACTCAAACTTCACGTCTGGTTCTTGGGAGGATGACCTCCTTACCTACCTCAGGTAGTATCCTGAGTGAATCTCCCCATAGAGATACCCTCCTTGAAAATCCCATCAAGAACCTAGAAGGAGGACATGAGGGCACAAGGCCCTAAGAAATCCCTGATAGTAACGAATCGATGGACGAGATTTCATCAAGAAATATGTGGTCACTCATGACCGTTAGATTTGATAAGAGGAAGCTGGAAAGTTAAGTGCCTTAATCCTGATAGGTATTAATCGATGGACGAGGATCCATCGGGAAATCTATGGTCACACACGACCGTTGGATTAGTAGGAGAAAGTAGGGCATTAATTGCCTTACCACTTTGTTTTCCTGTATCTTCGTGGGTAGCGAAGATTTTAGGACTATGGATCCCCAAAGTCCATGAGAGTATCTAGGTCGTTGATCTTTCCACATTTAGGAAGTCGTGGGAGAGCCCACAAGTTAGGAATCTGTCTGAGTCGTCAGATTTTGGCTGAAAAACCTGACAGTCGTTGGATCTGTCAGAAGATACCTGAGGGTTAACACCCCAGTGGATCAAGAATTTCCAATGAGGAAACCTTGAAATAGACTTGAGCCATCCGATTGACGAAGGCCACGTGTCGTGAGATCTCCAATTTTGGGAAATTAGGAATCACGAAATCGAGATTCCCTTTGACAAGAGTTTGGGATTTTCCAATGTGGAAACCCCAGGATAGTTTTGAGTCATCCTATTGATGGAGGCCACGTGTCATGAGATATCCCATTTTGGGAAATCGAGAATCATGGAATCAGGATTCCCGTTGACAAGAGTTCAGGATTTTCCAATGTGGAAACCCTAGGATAGTTTTGAGCCGTCTGATTGATGGAGGCCACGTGTCGCGAGATCTCCCATTTCGGGAAATTCGGAATCGTGATATCGAAAGTCCTGGCGACAAGGGATCAGGAATTTCCTGGGTAGAAACCCCGGTGCAGTTGTGGGCCGTCCGATTTAAGGAGGTGACGTGTCGAGAGATTACCCATTTTGGAAAATCGGGGATAGGGGATTCGGGAATTCCATTGACAAAAACCCAGGCTCTGGCCTTGACAAATCCTGACCCATAATGATGAGACAATAGAAGGTGGCTAAGTCCTGATGGATAGACGAGATTCCTTCAGGAGATCTCAGGGGTTGTAACGACCGTCAGATGTGAGGAAGAGATGTCAGTTTTATGCTGGAGCGTGAATGCACATTAGGGTAAGTAGCAAGCAGATCTGGATGGCTAGAGTCCACCTGCCCAGATCTACGGCTGAGGATGCATTCCGGAGCCCCCTTTCCATTCTTCCTTTAATGGAGGGGGGATCCAGAATTGGACGTGCAACTCTCGAATGGTCAAGATTAATCCATCATGATCAACAGTTCTCAGGTGGATTCTGGATCCCCCTTGCCATTCTGCCTTTAATGGGGGGGGTCCGGAATAGTGTGGCGTGAAGTGGGGCCCCCTCCTGTCCTGTCGACTATCATGTCACACTTTCCCCTCTGCCACCTACACTCCACTTAATCATGCGATGGGGCTTGTTCTCATTGGTTCTTCTCTAGCCCTGTCGGGGTTCAGCGGTTGCAAAGCCGAACAGTTTGACATTACCGTAGCGCTGAGACACGAAATTAAAAGACACTGTGTTTATTTGAACTATGATCATGACCCGCGATCACCTGGGAATGGAGAGAGAAAGAAGGAGTCAGCTTACGTTGGTCCTCCATGGATATTTAGGGGTTCTGATTCGACAAAGGACCAAAAAAATCTGATTTAGGTAGTGGGTATGTGACAAAGTGGTATCAGAGCATGGTTACAACACTCGGCCTAATTGGGCTCATGCACGATTTGTGCATAAGATCCATTCAAAGCACTCCTATGAGGAGTAACCCCCTAAATTAACTCTCTTGTCTAGGATTAAAAACTTGGAAACAAGAACCCGACTGTGTATGCATGTGAAAGATTTATAAATTCATGCGCAGATTATAAAATGTATTTAACTCTTGACTAATAACCATCGTTTGTCTTTTCACCCAAGTGGACGATCCGCCACGGGAATTTACAGACGCAGAGAATGGTGACACCCCAAGACATGGGAGAAGGCTCCTGCAATAGAGACGAAGAGTCTGACGAAAGAAGAGCAATGGGAACCCCTCCAAATCTAGTTGAGACTGTGAGGAGTCTTATGGTTGAATTGCAAAGTTTCAAGGCTGACAATGAAAGGATGATGAAAGAACAAGAAAAGCAAACCGAAATTATTGCAGTTTTACTGCAGAGCTTATCCAACCTATAGAAACAAATGCAGCATGAACTCGAGATGCAGAAACATGGTCGTATCAGTGGCCATACTGAG
Organism: Picea engelmannii; assembly: GCA_009831015.1. Lineage (NCBI taxonomy): Eukaryota > Viridiplantae > Streptophyta > Pinopsida > Pinales > Pinaceae > Picea > Picea engelmannii. The sequence goes on along the minus strand of ML785285.1, from coordinate 198,328 downwards.
AGGATCACCTCAATAAAGGTCCACCCCAAAGGTAAAGGACCAGTGCCAGATGATTCCACTGAGAAGGAAGTTGGTGATTCATAAGGCTCTTCTAGTGGTAGGACCAGTTCCTATTCTCGAAGAAAACAAAAGAAACAAAAGACTTCCAAGGGTCATAAATTTGAAGAATTCAGAAAGGCCAAACCTCCCTCCTTCGACGGTGAGATAAAGAAGGGAGAGGAAGTCGAGGCCTGGCTACTTGGACTGATGAAATATTTCAGATTCCATGATTTTTCAAAGAATTTGAAGGCCCGAGTGGCCACTTTCAATCTGAATGGAAAGGCTTCCATCTGGTGGGAGGATATTAAGAATATGAAAGGGGTCCGCGAGGAGGACCTGTCTTGGAAACAGTTTGAAAAGTACTTCCGGAAGAAGTTTTTGTCGGAAAGGTATTTCGACGAGAAGGATAAAGAGTTTTATGAACTCAAACTGGGACAAATCACTATAGAGGAATATGTCAACAAATTCCCCAACTTATTGAGATATGTACCCTACATCAAAGTAGAGAAGGCGAAGGCGCAACGTTTCATCAGTGGGCTACCCAAGGAATACCGAAACTGAATCGAATTTGACGAGCCAAAGACCTTAGAAGACACTATTCGAAAAGAAACATATTGTCATGAACAATATGGACATCAGGCAGAGTCTCATGGAGACTAGAAACAGAAGAGTGGTTCGAGATTTTAGAAAAAGGGGACCAAACCCTCAGGATTTAAGAACTACAAGAAGAACCCCAGAATGAACTTTCCAGCTCGGAGTGTACTCCAGCAAAACTTTCCCTTAGTGGACGGAAGTAAAACTTCTAGACCTATACTAGTGAAGACTAATAACCCAAAGAAAGAACCTCTAAAATGTTGGGGTTGCGGAGAAGAGCATCTCCTGAGAGACTGTCCACACCGACAACAGAATAGTCAGAAAGTTTATAACATTCAGGAAGCTCCCACAGTCAATGATGTGGCAAGGAGTGTGCCGCAGATTTATGCAGCCTTGGATAATAACCAAGCTCACCACCAAGCTTCAATGGTGGAAATAGAAGGTATGATTTTCAACCATCTGGTGTCTTTTTTGATTGACCCTAGTTCAAATTTGAGTTTTATAGCCCCTAAATTTGTTGATAAGTGTAAGCTACAGCCACGAAAGGAAACTAAGCCATGGTTGGTACAGTTAGCCACTAGCACCAAAAGAAAGGTAGTAGAGGTCGTACCAGCCTGCCAACTAAGGTTGGGTGAATTCCCCACCCAAGCAACCCTTAATGTATTACCCCTGGGATCATACGATCTGTTGATTGGTATGGACTGGCTGGCTGCCCATAAAGCCAAACTGGACTGTTACCATAAAACCTTAGAATGTGTGAGAAAAGAAGGAAAAAGGATAACGCTTCAAGGGATCCGAAAACCAGTCTCGGTGAGGCAAATATCATCCCTACAAATGAGAAAGTATTTCCGAAAGGGATGTCCCCTATATGAAATACAGGTGTTGAAAACAATCGAAGGCACTAAACCAAGCCCTGATGATCACCCTATCCTGAGAGAATACAAAGATGTGTTTCCGGAAGAGGTACCGGGTCTGCCTCTGAGAAGAGACATTGACTTCTCTATAGAGCTCACACCAGGAGTGGTGCCAGTGTCTAGGACACCCTACCGGATGAGCACACCTGAGTTAGTGGAACTGAAATTACAATTGAAAGAAATGATGGATAAGGGTTATATTCAACCCAGTGTGTCCCCATGGGGAGCACTAGTCCTGTTTGTGAAAAAGAAGGATGGCACCCTTAGACTGTGTATAGATTATAGACAACTCAATAAAGTAACCATAAAGAACAAGTACCCCTTGCTCAGGATCGATTATCTATTCGATCAGCTGGGGGGTGCGTCCATTTTCTCAAAGATTGACTTGAGGTCAAGATACCATCAAGTCCAAATCAAGGGTGAAGACATCCATAAAACCACTTTCTGGACACGGTATGGTCACTATGAGTTTTTGGTAGTACCATTTGGGTTAACCAATGCCCCTACCACTTTCATGTTCTTAATGAACAATGTACTCAGTAAATTTTTAGATAAATATGTACTAGTTTTCATTGATGACATATTAATCTACTCTAAGAATAGAGAAGAACATGAAGGGAATCTTAGACTTGTCCTGCAAGTGCTAAGAGAGCATCATCTCTATGCTAAATTCAGCAAATGTGACTTCTTTCAGAAGAAAATACATTACTTGGGACATGTTCTGTCCGAGGAAGGGGTAGCAGTAGATCCTGACAAGATCAGGTCTATCATGGAATGGCCTACCCCAAAGGATGTCTCAGACATCAGATCCTTTATGGGATTGGCAGGATACTATAGGAGATTTATAAAAGGATTCTCCAAGATTGGTTGTCCAATCACTACCCTCCAGAAGAAGGGGACAAAATTCCTGTGGACAAAACAATGTGAAGAAAGATTTAAAATCTTGAAACATCTGCTAACCCATGCACCCATGTTGAAAATCACTGACACAGAAGTTGACTTCCTTGTGTGCAAAGATGCCTGTAAGGAAGGGCTCAGAGGAGTCCTTATACAGAAAGGAAGTGTGATCTACTATGAATCCTGAAAATTGAATGATCATGAAGTCAACTATGTGACTCATGATCTAGAACTGGCTGCCATAGTGCATGCCTTGAAAATGTGGAGGCATTACCTCTTGGGAAGAAAATTTGTACTTATGACAGATCACTGTGGATTGCGATATTTGTTTGACCAACCAAAGCTCAATGCTAGACAAGCTATATGGATGGCCCTCCTTAGAGAATTTGATTTTGAAATCAAACACATCAAAGGGAAGGAAAATAGGGTGGCCGATGCCCTTAGTAGGAGCATGAGAATGATTCACCTGGAAGCGGTGAGTACCTGCGAGACAGATGTCAAGAACAGAGTCATAAATGCACAGGAGATAGATTCCTTCGTTCAGACGGTGACACTATACCTATAGCAAGAACACTCTAGAGTAAAATATGAAGGCTACCAAATGACCGAAGGAGGTCTGCTCACCTAAAGAGATAAAATGTACATTCCAAATCGTGACGACTTGAAGAGGTTCATCATGGATGAACTACATAAAAGACCATACATTGGTCACCCAGGATACCAGAAAATGATCACTGCCACCTGGAAACAATTTTATTGGCCTGGATTGAAGAAAGACATAGCCAAATATTTGGCCTAATACATAGAGTGCCAACAGGTTAAAGCAGAACATCGACACCTAGCAGGACTATTACACCCTTTACCCATCCCAGAATGGAAATGGGCAACCATCTCCATGGATTTTATCACTGGATTACCAACTTCAACCAAACAAAATGATGCCATTATGGTGGTGGTGGATAAGTTGAGCAAGTCTTCTCATTTCATCCCCATCAAATCAACCTACAAGGCGATAGATATTGCCCAAATAATCATGAAAGAGGTATTCCGACTACACGGTATGCCGAGAGAGATAATATCTGACAGAGACACAAAATTTACTTACAAATTTTGGAAATCACTGATGGCTGGATTGGAGACCAAATTGTTGTTCAGCACCGCCTATCACCCTCAAACTGACGGACAAACAGAAAGAGTGAACCAAATATTAGAAGATATGTTAAGGATGAATGTAATGCATCAACCTAGGAAATGGGAAGACTACCTGCCATGATAGAATTCGCCTACAACAATGGCTACCAAGCATCCTTAAAGATGAGTCCCTTCAAGGTCCTCTATGGTAGGCCGTGTAATACTCCGATCAGCTGGAGTAATCCTGTAAATAGGATTTCTTTTGGACCTAACATGCTGAGAGAAATGGAACAGCAAGTGACTTAGATAAAACAAAATCTGAAGATCGCTCAAAACCAATAGAAAAGTTATGCTGATCAAAAGAGAACTCCAAGAGAGTTCAAAACGGGAGACCATGTATATCTCAGAATTAAGCCCAGAAGGAGTTCCCTAAAAATGGGAGCTTGTGCCAAGTTGGCACCCCGATATTGTGGACCCTTTGAGGTTCTAGATAGAGTGGGACTTGTAGCCTATCAGCTAGCACTTCCTCCCACAGTAAAAGCACATAATGTTTTCCATGTTTCATTACTGAAGAAATATGTACATGATGCTAATCATATAATTGACTGGTCTGTGAACCAGGTGGAATCGGAGGGAGAATTTCTACCAGAGCCCCAATGCATATTGGACAGAAAGGAAACCCCTCTCTGGAACTGAACCATTGCACAGGTAAAGGTGCAGTGGAGACATTTTGACCCAGATGAGGCGACATGGGAAATGGAGGATGCCATGAGACAGGCATATCTGATTTTGTTTACTTCTATACATGCAATTCATGTTAATAGATGAGAACATCAAGAGTGATGTTCCCTTTTAAGGGGGAGGGAATGGTAACACCTTGTTTCCCCCAGTTTGTAAAAATAATTGGACTGGCCAAGAACTGTGGAAAACTCATAAATTTGAATATGTGATGTAAATGGACCTTGTGGAAAAGGTCAATAAATGTGAATAACATTATGAATTTATATTGTAGGACTGTTGAGAGGGGATGTGCAGAAAAAGAGACCACGATGGAGGTGGAAGGTACCTGGAAAGGTGGCGTTAAATTCCACCAAGAATTAATACCGTATTTGGAATCCACTGGCCTAGAGAACCAAAAGCGGCTCGCTAGCCCTGAATTAAATGTCTCACAACATGGTAGGTAGATGGTTTAATGAGGGATGGGAGGTGAACCTCCTATCCATAGAGTCGTCAGGCCTGATTAGAGCGAGGGTAATCATGCCACACGCAACCTCGCAAGAGGATAAGGTGTGGGGTAGAAGCGATTGGGGGGACGCGAGGGGATAACTCTGGATATACGTAGAGTGAGTGATAGCAGAGAGGAAGGAGAGTAACCTTCACTCCTGGTCACTGGCGGATAGAGACGCAATCTCACATAATCGTGGTCTCAGCTTAGGGGTGGCTAGTGGTAAATCCGTTGGGAGTCACTAAGCCTACGGTTGGGTGGAAACGAGCACCCCTCTCAGCAGTTGCATAACCCCTGGTGTTATTTCTTATAAGTGTTTTGCGTTTGGCATCTTGAAATATATGTATATGTTCATTCTAATGATTATGCCCATAATCTGTGAAACTATGAATGATTTCATTATAAGAATGTATGTATGGTATTTGATCAGTACTAGTAGTTGTATATTTGTATGGAAGGACTATGTATGGCTTATGTCCTCATGAATTGTTATTTACATGTGTACTGATCTAACTTAGACTTCACATATGGTTCTTGGGAGGATGACCTCCTTACCTACCTCAGGTAGTATCCTGAGTGAAGTGGGGCCCCCTCCTATCCTGTCGACTATTGTGTCACACTTTCCCCTCTGCCACCTGCACTCCACTTAACCGTGCGACGGGGCCTTTTCTCATTGGCTGTTCTCTAGCCCTGTCAGGGTTTGGTGGTTGCAAAGCCGAACAGTTTGACATTACCATAGCGCCGAGACACAAAATTAAAAAGACACTGCATTTATTTGAACTGTGATTGTGACCCGCAATCACCTGGGAACGGAGAGAGAAAGAAGGAGCCATCTTACGCTGGTCCTCCATGGATATTTAGGGGTTCTGATTCGGAAGAGGACCAGAAAAATCTGATTTAGGTAGTGGGTATCTAACAACTATTGTCATCCAACATGCACGCTCAAAGTTAGATCAGGTTGGTGATCAAACACTCAATGTACCAGAATGGGTGGTGAGCTCTCAATAATCACTGCGCAAAAGCAACTAGTTCTTTGTGGGCTCGGATAATCAAGTTTGGAAAAAGTGTTCTCGGTGCAACGCTCAATGGAATAAATAGAAAACATCACAACGAACTCTTCCAATGGGTAAGAATTCCTCAATCAATGCAATTGCATCCATTATGGCACAGTCCCAACGGTCCAATGGTGAACATTCTAGCAATAATTGTGTTTCTAGTCATTCTGGAGAGTTGTTCTAATGGTCAAGACACCTCCAACGGTCATATTGATTCATCATGGAAAAGTGTCAATCTATGTTGTTCTGATATCCCATTGAAGTTCCATTTTTGCAAACCTTCCTTCTACGAAGTCTTCTTTGGAACTTCCTGTAATTTTTCTAACTTTGCTTTCTTCTTTCTGAGCTTTCTAGCTTTCTTTCCTATGATTTGAGTCACTGGTTTCCTCTTTCCATTATTGTTCTTATCTCCTCTTGCATAGTGACTTAGCACTATGGAGGTTCTTTCATAGGGTTTGAGGGTAATGATTCTTCTCTTTTTGGGGTAGGTTCTCTACTCTCTTGTATGGACAAGAGTTTCAAGTCTTCCTCTGTTCTTTCAACTTCGACAGCCAGGTCTCTGGTCCTTAGTAGCTTCAACTTGTCCTCATGTTATTCCAGTAAGTGCGTTATTCTCCTAGTGTTGGCACAGAGATAGACCCAGGGTTTAGCGCTTCAACAACACACCAAAAAATCCCTAACTATTGGCCCTTTCAGAAACATCTCCGAAGCAGATGCAATCTCACCCAAGGTAGAGGTAGGGGTGGTTGCAAGACGCCAATGTCTGCAACCTTAGCTAGGACACAGATTTGTGATTATAACACCTTAATAGAACACTTAGAAGCTATATATCGTTAGTATTCATCCTTAACTTACAACGTAGGTAAACCCTAACAATAGGTTGGCGCAGTATTCACCCAGATCTAGTATATTCAAGCATTAAGCACATTCACATAGGTTAGATCTAGCATTCATCCATATTATTAAGCAAAAAGCATCACAAATCTATCTATCATTCATGTTTCATCAAAGCACTAATAAAGTAAACACATAACACATCAATACATCTCACAAAGCATAGCAACATAGGATATACATGGTTCACCCCCAGCCTAGGGCTACATCCACCAACTCTTCTTCTCTTTTATTGTCTTATGTCAATATTCTACATGCATAGAGCCACAAGATCCTACTCCGCATAGGATAGGAGATCTGTGCGCACTTTTCTAGATCCTCCTTCCCCGAGCTATATTATAGCACAAAGCCTTTACACTGTCTCTTATAGTCACTTGAGCTTAGCTCTGCAAGTTCTAAACACAACATTCACAAAGAATTTACAATTTGCACTTAGCACTTAACACTTAGCTACGTACCAAAAACCTCTCCTCCTCTTACATCGCCTAGAATTCTATTTATACATTACAAAAAGGGCCTAAACATGGGTAAACCCATGGGTCGACATCCCCATACCCGTTACATATCCCAAAACCAAAAAAGACCTAAACAAGGGGCCGAGATCCCGCGATCTCCGCTTCGACTTGCGCTCTGCCTTCGATAGCCTATCGAAGTCCCAAAATAGGTCAATCATGACCAAGGGTTCTCAAGACTTGGTCAAGGGCCAACACCTAGCCATGAAATCTCTTAGTTCTTGATTTTTCTATTCTAGAGCTTCCTCTTCTTGTTTCCTTCGTATTTGATCTTTCTCAACCCAAGTTTTTCCTAGAAAAATAGAAAATGGGGTGTTGTGCTCAAAAAACTTAACGACCTAAAATTCTTCTTCTGTCAAAGTTCCATGAGAACTCATAGGTATCTAGGTAAGTCTTCCACATAGGGTTATCATCTTCCCTTTAAACAATCCTATTCCTCCCAATGAAGGAACCATAGCATGATTTCCCAAAATTTCTCAAGTTCTTTCTATCATGATATTCACCTATGTTTCCTCATCCAAGACACAGTCTATGTCGAAGTCTCCTATTTGTGTTTCTATGCACTCCTTCTCTTTTAATACCTCTGATAAGTTCATGTCTCTGTGATCATTCAGGGTTTCTTTCATCTACAATAATATAGTCTCTGATTCTTTCTGGTTCTTGATCATATTCTTAGTCTCTTGACATTTTGTTGAGTGCTCAACACACCCTAAAAGTTCTGCGACTATTTCCTTTTGGGTACCACCCTGTAGTTTACTTTTGATTATTTTTTCCTCGTCTTGAAACTGATCCTTCACTTCTCTTATATGTTTCACATTTTAATTGATTAAAATTTCACTTGAACATATAGTGAGGAATCATCCTAACTCTAAAATACTTGACAACTACTCGAGGAATCGACGACCCATATTTTTTCCTGACTCACAGGAGAATTTTGGCATCGGTGAAAGATGATGGTGGTGAAGACCATTTGGAGAGTCAAAGTAGTTGAATACCGACCCTCATCGACGTCGGCTAATGAAATTTTTATTTCCTATGAAAAAACCTTGGGAAGGGTTTTTGTCGAAGACCGATTCATGTAGTTTTGGGTAGAAACACATGATAGTAAGTGTCGCGCAAAGGTAAGAGTGTCACCGTTGATATTTCAACCCCGATACATTGACATGAGAGAAGTCCCAAGTAATATGCTTACCTACCATTGGATGTTTGTTTTCTATATAATTAATTATTTTTATGGACCAGGGTTTATAACATCACATGAACATCAATTAAAATCAGACATCTCAGTGGAAGAAACTTATTAACAAAACCTTTGTACAATAGTAATGATTGCGAGATTTAATAATGTGCGCGAACTAATAATTTGTGATAAGGAACATGGATTAACTGCCCATAAGAAATCTTAATACATTCAAATACTTATGATATTTAATATTAAAGGTTCCTGCTGAGTTCATATTACATGCAACTAAGCCACGTCGTGACCAACCGGCTTGGTAACCGCAAAACCAAGAATACATTTACAACTAAAGAACAAAAGGGGAAATTTTGTCCAGAGTGACACCCAAGAGGATGTAAGGCCCAAAATCACCCATCATGTCTTTCTCACATATGAAATTTTCCCCAGGTCATTGCTGGTGCATGGAACTGTATCCCTCTCTTCCGCTGCACGCTGCGCCTCGTGTAGTTGCACAATTGTATCCTGGGCTTCCAGGAGTCACCTCTGAAGCCAAACCGTTCTCCCTGTGTGACCTTGCGATGACGTTGTCCCTTGGTATTTTTCCGCCAACTGATGTTGTAACTCTCTGTTTTCTTGGTAGAGCTCATCTATCGCAAGTTTAGCCCGCTCTAACTGTCGAACGGAACTCTCAACATGAGGACCCGGTGCTCTTCCCCTTCCCTATCGACTCCCGTCTCCTCTATTGATAATCCCAACTGGCTCCGACAAACGAGGAATTTCCACAAGCTCCTCGACAGTTGGACATGTGCTCAACTCTATCGAAAGGCGAGTTTCCTTCCTTCTAGCCGTATCCTTTCTAGGCCTCCCTTTTCTTCACGGTTTCGTCTCTTGAGAAGGTGAATTTACAAGTGTACCTTCCTTAGACACACCCTTTTTAGCTTCAATCTCCATTGAGGACACCGACACCATTTCTTAGCCAAACCTCCACCTCCTATTAGGATTTCAAAAATATGAGAAGCTGACCCAAAGGAATCCCAGGCACACTAGGGTTCACACCTAGCACTATGACTACCGCGTGGACCCCGTCCCATGTCTAGAGGAGATCCAATTTCACAATAGTGTAGCAGCCTACTCGTCCACAGGTGGCAAAGGATGCCCATGCAGAACTTCACCAAGATAAATTTTCCAGACCAGAATTCCATAGAATATAAGCTCGGCATAAGCATAGGATTTCCCATAGAACTCCAATAATTTATAGAAAAGATGAAGGAGAGAATCATAGCATGTTTGTACCACACTCACACATTATGACATGGTGTTTAAGGACTCAATGCACCACAACTATTTGACGGATGCAATCTAGAGCATGTAATCACCGCCGATCAAAGTTACAGAGAACATCTAGTACATTCCTTCTAATCATTTTCCAGGCCCCCGGCTATTTAACGAATGATGTTTTACACGCTTGGTAATATGGATTCTGGAGGCATTTCATGGATTTTCTTTTATGGTGTCTGACCTTCTGGGTAGTATGCACGCACACGCTCCCCTTCAATGTCTCTTTTCAGCACCAAAGGTCAAAAAATCATTATGACAATTTAAGTCACTAGCGAATCTCATACTTGATTTGCCACTTCATGATACACTGACATAATTCATCTTAATCAAAAGGAGCGACAGCTTCATCTAGGTCATCACAGGTCATTCCAACGAGCGACGGAGATCAAGTAAGTATTAAATGACTAAGATTAGCATGCTACACAGGTACGTATTAGTCTTATCATATTTATTTATGTCATATCACAAGTTTCTCGGATCATTAAACAATTTTTGTCTTGATTATAGGAAATAATATTCCCCGATTAGTCGAACGAAGCTTACTCGGTGGCCTCACCGAAAGACTCAAAAGGAACGTCATAGCTAGATCACCGACACAATGAAGGATTCTGGTTTCTCCGAGAGCAACTCTCCCAATCAGTTTCTCGACCCAAGCAACATGTTCGAGATACACACCAAAAGAAACTTGCTATAGGCCGATGAATGAGCAAAATCATCAACGTGATGCCGGGACAAGTGCAACAATTCGCAGGTCAGTCGATCTGATCTCGAGCCATGCTGCAACTGTTGAACTCCAGTTTGGTAAAATATCGGGCACATGCAGTAGACAACAGAGGAGCATATGTTGCCCCTATGGAACAACACAGGTTCCCATGGGCTCAAACCTGTGAAAATATGTTTATCAGGTGGTCTGAATATGAAACAAGCCAGCCTTTTCAAGAGGTGTCTCAGGTGGACCGTTGAAAGAAATTATTGGATGACCACTCTACATGGAAATTTTTGTTGTTTTTAAGTTTCTGTGGTGAGGAGTTTCGCATGTGTTGTTCGGATAATCCACAGTTGGTTTCATTTCATCGTCGACATTTCAAATCCGAACCAGGATTCATCATCAGGACTAATCGTCGAGTGAGAGCTAGCTGATCATCGTCAATTAATACTTTAAATGCAAGACAATTTTTTTTAATTTAAAAGTTATTTAATTAAGTCGGTTGTCCTAATTTCAGAATTTAATTTAATTAATGAGACTTAAATTTAATTAATGAGACTTAAATCTAGGGTTGTGAGAATAATAATTAGTATGTATAAGTATAAAAAATCTAGGTTATACGAGGCTTTTAATTATTTGTTTATGGTTTTAGGTAATTTCTTAGGTTTTACTCCTAATTAATTATTTAATAGTGTTGGTATATAAGTAGTGGGGTTTGTTTGTGATTATTTTTAAGGTGATTAGGATATTAATGTCATATGATTAATGATCATTACCTAAGTGTGGAATAATAATTAGTGTGTGTAAGTATATATAAAAATCTAGGTTATAGGAGGCTTTAATTATTTAGTAGTGTTAGTGTATATGTAGCGGGGTTATTTGTGATTATTTGTGATTTAGGATATTAATATAATATGATTACATATGTGTATTAATATTGAGAATCAATGCTTATTACCTAAGTCTGGATATTGTAGTTAGGTGTCAAAATAGAAAATAGTGTGAAATCTAGGTTTCCTTACTCATTTAGGTTTTTTATTTAAGCACTCGGGTTTTAGTTATATCTAGTTATTAGAATTGATAGTGTTTTAATATAAGTTTGTAGGGTAATAATATCTAATGAGGGTATTAGGGTTTGTAAAAATATTAGGGTTTAATTAATAAAGTGTATAGTGACAAGTTTTAAATTAGAATTTTTATAGTGGTAGTAAGACTAGATAGACCCCTAAACCTAAGAACCTATTCAAACTAAGCCAAAACAAGCAGGGAAAGGAAAGGAAAAGGTCAGTGTCATACCTCATTTGTTCCATGATGGTCCAACCTTTTCCTTTCCTTTCCCTATTTGTTTTAGTTTAATTTGAATAGGTTATTAGGTTTAGGGGTCTATCTAGTCTTACTACTACTATAAAAATTCTAATTTAAAACTTGTCACTATACACTTTATTAATTAAACCCTAATACCCTCATTATATATTATTACCCTACAAACTTATATTAAAACACTATCAATTCTAATAACTAGATATAACTGAAACCTGAGTGCTTAAATAAAAAACCTAAATGAGTAAGGAAACCTAGATTTCACACTATTTTCTATTTTGACACCTAACTACAATATCCACACTTAGGTAATAAGCATTTATTCTCAATATTAATACACATATGTAATCATATGATATTAATATCCTAAATCACAAATAACCCCACTACATATACACTAACACTACTAAATAATTAATTAAGAGTAAAACCTAATTACCTAAAACCCTAAAACAAATAAATAATTAAAGCCTCCTATAACCTAGATTTTTATATATACTTACACACACTAATTAATATTCCACACTTATGTAATGATCATTAATCATATGACATTAATATCCTAATCAGCTTAAAAAAAATCACAAACAAACCCCACTACTTATATACCAATACTATTAAATAATTAATTAGGAGTAAAACCTAATAAATTACCTAAAACCCTAAACAAATAATTAAAAGCCTCGTATAACCTAGATTTTTTATACTTATACATACTAATTATTATTCTCAAAACCCTAGATTTAAGTCTCATTAATTAAATTAAATTCTGAAATTAGGACAGCCGACTTAATTAAATAACTTTTAAATTAAAAAATTGTCTTGCATTTAAAGTATTAATTGACGACGATCAGCTAGCTCTCACTCGACGATTAGTCCTGATGATGAATCCTGATTTGGATTCGAAATGTCGACGACGAAATGACACCAACTGTGGATTATCTGAACAACACGTGGAAATTTTTGTTTGGCCTAAATTGTATTTATCCATTAATTACAGATGAATTTTAGATTATAAATAGAGACATCGACCGATGAGTAAAGGGTCGATGGTTGTTGTAAGAACTCCCCTTTTGTTTTGGTTATTGATAATTATTTTGAGACTATTGTGAATTGAGAAGTTCTTATGGGCCAAAGACAAACTACTTTTATCAAATGTATGTGATTGGAGTTGGAGAAGAATTATTTCCTTTCATGTTCCATAAATGATGCAGCAAATGAGTAAGAGAAATTAATTATGTTGTCAAGTTATCTGTTGCAATGTCTTGATGTTCTTTTCTTTAATGATGAGAATAAATTGGTGTATTGTTATGTGATGAATGTTATGGTAGATGAATTATTTTTATTACCATGATCTTGATTACTTATGTGTTTTCTTCTGTTAAATTAGTTTTTTTTACTTTCTCAGACAGTAATTGGATGCTCATTTGGTTAATGTATTAGTACGAGGCCCTGTGGCATAGAATCATTGTCTGCATGTTTGAGCAGCAGGTTATCCCAAGCTTGACATCTTCCCTCTAGTTAAAACCCCTGTCCTATTATATGTCAAGTTGGTTTATACTGGATTGCCTCTCTCGTATCAGCCCCACCCAAGAGAAATACAGAAAAAGAATTGTCCTAACAGAAGGAAGAGCCTTCACCAAAAAAAACAAAGCCCATTGATAATTTGGCCAGATCACAAGATCTGGAGAACCATTCCACTCCAAATGTTGCAGAGTCTAATTGGGCCTTGGTGGCAAGTTTGGTTCCTGCTGTTGAATCAAGGGATTTAGGCCCCATCAACAAAACTGGCGCTAGAAGGAGGACCACAATGAATGGATAATAATATAAGTTATATGACATTTCAAACAACCTACAGATTCATAATGGCCCACATGCATGGCTAGTCATCTGAAAGACATCCCACGATTACCGAGTACTCTCTAAGCGGATAACTCACCCAATTCCGAGGAAGGAACTTTTCACCCTGAAATACCTTATGCCCTCCCTCACGAGGAAGTGAATCAATTTAGAAGAATTACCAGAGCCTACACCTAGCAAATCGGCACATTTACCTTCACCCCCATTCTTCCCCAAAGAAAAGAACAAAGAAAATTAGTAGTAAGCACTCCCGATAAATTTTTCGTACACTCTATCAAAGACTTAATATATTTTGCAATTACCGAAATTCAAGAGCCTCTTGATCTAATACCCAAGATGCCAGTCGGTGACATCTCTGAACATAACAACTTTTCAGAAGAAGAAGAGTTTGACTCCGACTCCGAAGATATGGAAGGGAAAAATGGTCATGGGGAAGAAAGAGAAGTTCCACTTCAAGACAACCAACCTTGGTTGGTCAGAGATGCTGTCGTCATCCCGGGACGAGTACATAATCTTCCCCGACACTCAAAAAAGTTGTTGCCCAAATATGATCCTAAAACTTCAGGTTTGCCCGAAGATCACATCAATAAATTCATACTCGTGATCATACTTATGAATGTTCAACATGAATACGTAGTATGCAGACTTTTCCCATACACGTTTGAAAATTCAGCTTCCACATGGTATTTTAATTTGTCGGTTGGATCCATAACCAGCTGGACTAAATTCCAAAATCATTTTTTAGACAAAATTGTGGAAGAAACTACTATGGGATCCCTAATGGTTGAGTTGTTCGCAGCCACCACGACCCCAAAAGAAAGGGTCAAATATTTCAATCAAAGATTCACGACCATCCTAAACAAATTCCATCCCGCAGGGAAACCAACTCAAGAATTGCAAATCGAGGTTTATGCCAACACGCTCCCAGCTTCTATTTCCATGTTTGTTAAAAGAGCTGCCAAACAAACCATTGTGGAAAATTTTGAAGAAGCCAAGACGATAGAATTCCAGATGAAAGGATGTAAATAAGTCCAGGCTTCTCTGGTGAGGAAAGAAATCCAACCTCCCCCTAGAAGAGGACTCCTGACTAGACCATCGGGGAAGACGATTGAACAAACTCCAGACAAAGGTAATGAAGATATAGAAGATTTGTAGTGCATGGTCAAGAAACTATCGAATGAGATTATAGACATGAAAAGGAGCGCAGGGGAAGGAAACCAAGGCCAAAGACCCTATAAGCCTTTCTTTAAAAGGAATCAACCTTTCAAAGCAATTGAACCTCCCCCATCCAACTTAAACATTGACCTAGGGAATGTCACGTTTGATTCTTTCTATGATTATCACCAAGAAAACCACTCGGAGAGAGAGTTCCCTCAATGGGTCCATACCATGAATTTAATGGCCAATCATTTTCTGGACGAAGTTTCCCTGAACGAACAGTCAAGTAGTATGACCATGAATAGTGAAGACCAGGAAGAAGTTGACCCACTGCGAGACACAACCATGCTAATATGGGATCCCGACGTGATCACGTCTTCAGGTAACCTATTTGAGTCCTAAGAACAACCTGCATAGGTATCGACAGTACAAACACATAGCAAGGGCCAACCCGGCTTGAAATATGTCGACGACCCCCTAGCCTCGCAAGGTAAGTCAACTCCTGACTGCCTCAAGATGCCTTTCGCCCCCGGTAAAATGCCTATAAGCATACACACCCAAGATTCCCCTAAACTAGAGTATAATGTAGTCAAATATTTGAAGAAGTTGAAAGCTAATATATTAGTTATGGATGTATGTAGAATTCCTCAACAAAAGGACTTCCTATTGCAAGCTCTGAATTCTATAGGAAACCCGACCAACAGTAATAGTCAGAATAGGACTCTTCCCTTGAAAAATTTAACAAACAATCCAACCATGAACGCTTTCTCAAAAGGTAGGAAAGAAAGGCCTTTTGTGTCACCCTTCCTTTTGACGTTTGAAGTCTTCAACAAGAATCTTCACAATTTCCTGGTTGATTCAGGGGCATCCTCTAATGTCATTCCCTTGGCTGTATGTAATAAATTAGGTGTTGTTCCTCTCAAAAGTGATAAGCATGTCATACAACTAGACAAAACCTAGGTCAAGGTCATGGGAGAGCTCAAATACATGATGATCAGGATAGCGACGCATCCTAATTTCATGCAGTTCATTGACATCGTTGTGGTGGACATCCCTGAGGTGTATGGACTATTGTTGAGCCGACATTGGTCTGAAAAGATGAACGAATATTTCAATACCGATTGGGCACACCTTTGGCTGCCATTAAAGGGATACAAGAACATGATCAGAATCAATAGGGAAATATATCTGAAACATACGGTCACTGATCTGGAAACCCCAAACGAACCAACCTCTACTGACTTCCCCATATTGGGAAACTATTATTTTCGGCAACTTTTCTCCTCTCCTGTGGAATGTTCCACTTACTCAAAAATCCGAAATGATCTTTCGAGAAGAATCCCCAACGTCGATAGGAGATACCCTCTTCTTTCAGAGCCCCATGCTAGGAATTTTGGAGGAATAGGTCGGAGAACAGAACACAGGCGAGGGGAGAGAAAGGAGAAAATATCGTTCAAAAATTTGGACCCTCTATTTTGATGGATATAAATCAAAAGAAGGGTCAGGAGTTGGGTTCATAATCATAGATCAGAGGGGTAAACATCATTTCCTATCCTATAGGATAGAATTCGAATGTACCAACAATACCATCGAATACGAAGCTCTAGTACAAGGCTTAAAGAAAGCCATATATTTGGGTATCAAGGAATTGAAGGTTTTCAGGGATTCTGAGATAATTGTTAGACAAGTAAGGAATAGTATTCATTGTAATTTGCCTCATCTTAGGAACTACCACCAAGAGGTGCATAGGCTAATGGAACGCTTTGACACTTTCAATATCACCATGATCCCAAGAGAAAAAAATGTTCTTGTCAACTCCTTGGACACAACAGCTTCCCGAATATCACCTTTAGAATATTATGAAGCCTCCTGATTTACTGTGGAGTTGCTCTATAGACCGTCGATACCGAACAATATTTCCAATTGGAAGGTCTTTGAAGGAGATGATCAAATCATAAACTTCTTGACCAATCAAGACAATTTCAAAGACGTGGCCATAGATGATGAAGCATTCTGAGAGCATACAACTGAGACCAATCCTCGAATAGGAAAATATGTTCGAAAATTTAAAGCCCACATAATCCCCAAGGGGATAGCTAATCTAGAAAGTTTGTTCAATCTAAAGGATCATTTTAAAGAACCCAAAAACGCGAAGACTGGTAGCTCTTTCCCCCTCCATGAAACTGTGAATCTTGGTTCTCTAGAGAACCCGAAGAACGTAAATCTCGATAAAAATTTATCTAAGGAAGAGAGGAAGGCCTACCTCAGATTATTTAGGCAATACCAGGATGTTTTTGCATGGTCCTACAAATATTTAAAAACGTATTACACCCTAATCATTCAACACACTATCCCGTTAAAACCCGAAATGAATCCTTTCCAACAGAATCTTTGAAAGTACCTTCCATCCCTGGAACCTCTCATGTATCAAGAGTTGAGGAAACTTTTAGATGTGAAGATAATTTTCCAAGTTAGGCATTCCACCTGGGTAGAAAATATTGTTCCATTGAGGAAGAAGTCAAGAGAAATCTGACTATGTGTAGATTTTTAGAACCTCAACAGAGCCTCGAAAAAGGAAAATCATCATGTCCCGCCAATGGAACAACTCCTACAGACTGTGTCAAGCTTGAATATTTTCTCCTTGCTAGATGGTTTTTCAGGATACAACCAAGTGTTGGTTTTGGGAGAAGACATATTAAAAACTACCTTCCGAGCCAAATGGGGAACCTTCGCTTATAAGAGCATGCCCTTTGGCTTAATTAACATAGGAGCAATCTTTCAAAGGGCCATGGACGTGTATTTTTGGGGACTAATCAATAAGTGTATGTTAGTTTATTTATACGGCATAACAGTGTATTCGAGGAATAGAAAAGAACACATCCAAAACTCAGATTTTCGAGAGATGCAAGAAGTATAGTATATCGTTGAACCCTAATAAAACTATCTTCGGTGTCGAGGAAGGAAAGTTGTTAGGTCATATTATATCCTAAGTAGGGATTCACATAGACCCCAAAAGGATTAATTCCATAGATCAACTCCCGCTCCCCCATAACAAGAAGGCCATGCAGTCCTTTTTCGAGCAAATCAATTTCGTGAGGAAGTTCACTCCCGACTTCACCAAAATCACCAAGCCCTTTCAAAATATGATTCGCAAGGATTATGAATTCAAGTGGGATGATGAACGAAAATATGCTTTCAACAATATCAAAGCTTCCATCTCCAAAGCCCCAGTGCTGTGAAGTCCCGATTTCAATAGAGACTTTAATCTGTATTCTTTCGCCTCCAACAAATCGCTTGTTGCGGTTTTAACCCAAAAGGATGATGACAACAACGAGGCCCCAGTTTCATTTATGAGTACTAATCTTCAAGGAGTTGAGCTTAATTATCATACCATAGATAAACAGACCTACGCGGTCTACCAGGCAGTAAAAAATTTCAGATCCTACATTCTAAAAAATCACACTAAGGTGATTATGTCACACCCTGCGGTCTAATCCTTGTTCACTCAACAAGAAATGGGGGAAAGGAGAGGGAACTGGATGGAAGTAGTCAAGGAATTTGATTTAGATATAAAACCTGCCAAACTAGTAAAAAGACAACGTCTATGTAATCTCGCAGTCAAAGCCCAGGATCAAGCAAATGAAGATTCTGGATGGGAAAACGAAATGGCACTATGGTGCAACAAAGTGGCATACATCTCCCCAACATGAGACTCCTGCTACAAGGATTTGACTTATCTTTTTCATCATGGGGCTTGTCACGAGAACCTCAACCCCAAGGAAAGGAGAGCCCTAAGATTGAAATCTACACAATATCGTCTTATTAATTCGGTACTCTTCTGGATCAACTATGATGGGGTATTATTGAGATGTCTCAAACAAGTGGACATTGACAAGGTGCTGACAGAACTCCATGACGGCCCCGCTAGAGGACACTTTGTAGGGAACACCACCGCTCATAAAATTCTGAGAGTCGGCTATTATTGGCCCACTTTGTTCAAATATGCTCATACCTACGCTAGGAATTGTAAGACCTGTCAAATGAGCATTGGCAAGGAAAAAAGGGCAGCAATCCCACTTCATCCTGTAATGGTCTCTAGACCTTTTGAGAAGTGGGGGTTGGATATCATAGGAGAAATTTCCCCTAGCTCTTCCAAAATACACAAGTACATCCTTACTGCCACCAACTATTTCACAAAATGGGCAGAGGTCATTCCTCTGACTGACGTAAATGAGAAAATAGTAATCCAATTTATAGAACAACAGTTGATCATGAGGCTTGGTGTCCCCTCTGTTCTAGTCTTTGATAATGTAGCTTACTTCTCTTCTACCCTATTGATGGAGTTTTCTCTGGACAAAGGAATCATGATCAATTACTCTACAAATTATTACCCTCACGAAAATGGTGTGGCAAAATTGACCAACAAGAGCCTGGTAAGGATACTAAAGAACACAGTTACGGACAACCAAAGAATTTGGCATAATCAATTGCATAATTCCCTGTGGGACGATAGGGTCATACCCAAAGAAGCCATAGGAAATTCCCCATGCTTTCTGGTCTATGGATAGGAATCCATCCTCCCAAACGGTCTTTATCTTCCCTCTCTCCAATTGGCCCAAGATTCTAATGATGAACCCTCATCGGCCATACAACAAAGGATCGACACTCTACTCATGCTGGAAGAAGAGAGAGAAAAGGCTAAGTCAAAATTATTGGTTCATCAACAGATAGTGAAAAGATGGTTCGATAAACATAAAGCTAAGGAAAAGAACTTCGAAGTAGGAGATTTAGTCCTGAAGTGGGATAGGGTGAATGAACCCAAAGGGAAACATTCCAAGTTTCAGAACCCATGGCTTGGGCCTTTATAGGTAGCTGAGAAGATTTGGGTAGGTACTTATTGATTGAAAAATCTAAGGGGGAAACCTGATGCCTCCTAGTAAATGGTCAAGCCCTAAAACAATACTTTCAATAATAATAATAATAAATAATAAATAAAAGAAGAAGAAAATAATGACTTCGGTCAATAGGAATAAAATAAGTGTCAGAGATATCTGATCTAAGTTTTGGTAATACCTCGAGGGAAAGGGAAGAGGAATAGAGATTATGTGTCCTCCTGGTGAATCACCTTTTGTTGAGTGCTCAACACACCCTAAAAGTTCTGCAACTATTTCCTTTTGGGTACCACCATGTAGTTTACTTTTGACCATTTTCGCCTCAGCTTGAAACTGATCCTTTGCTTCTCTTATATGTTTCACGTTTTAATTTATTAAAATTTCACTTGAACATACAACGAGGAATCATATTAACTCTAAAATACTTGACAAATTCTCGAGGAATCAACGACCCAGATGTTTTCCCGACTCACAAGAGAATTTCGGCATCGGCGGAAGATGATGGTGGCGAAGACCATTTGGAGAGTCAAAGTAGCCAAATACCGACCCTCATCAGTGTCGGCTAATGAAATGTTTCTTTCCTATGAAAAAACCTTGGGAAGGGTTTTTGTCGAAGATCGATCCATGCAGTTTTGGGTAGAAATACGTGATAGTAAGTGTCGCCCAAAGGTAAGAGTGTCACCATCGACCTTTGAACCCCGATACGTTGACATGAGAGAAGTCCCGAGTAATATGATTACCTACCATCAGATGTTTGTTTTTTATATAATTAATTAGTTTTATGGCCCAGGGTTTATAACATCGTGTGAACATCAATGAAAATCAGACATCTCACAAGAAGAAACTTATTAACAAAACCTTGGTACAACAGTAATGATTGTAAGATTTAATAATGTGCGCAAACTAATAATTTGTGATAAGGAACATGGATTAACTGCCCATAAGAAAGCTTAATACATTCAAAATACTTCTGATATTTAATATTAAAGGTTCCCGCCAAGTTCAGATTACATACAACTAAGCCACGCCGCGACCAACTGGCCTAGTAACTGCAAAACCAAGAATACCTTTGCAACTAAATAACAAAAGGGGAAATTTTGTCCAGAGCAACACCCAAGAGGATGTAAGGCACATAATCACCCATCATGTATTTCTCACATACAAACTTTTCCCCAGGTCATTGCTATCCCCTGGCACGGTGTCCCTCTCTTCCACTGCATGTTGTGCCTCGCGTATTTTCACAATTGTATCCTGGGTTTCCCGAAAGTTGCCTTTGAAGCCAAACCGTGCTCCCTACATGACCATGTGACGAAGTTGTCCCTTGGTCTTTTTCCACCAACTGATGTCATAGCTCTCTATTTTCTTGGTAGATCTTAGCTATCGCAAGTTTAGCCCACTCTAACTATCGAACAAAACTCTCAACGCGAGGACCCGATGCTCTTCCCCTTCCCTTTCAGCTCTCATATCCTCTGTCGATAATCCCAACTGGCTCTGATAAGCGAGGAAGTTCTCCAAGCTCCTCGAAAACTGGACATGCGCTCAGCTCAGTCAAAAGGCGGGTCTCCTCCCTTTTGGTCGTATCCTTTCTAGGCCTCCCTTTTCTCTGTGGTTTCGTCTCTTGAGAAGGTGCGTTTATAAGTGTACCTTCCTCAGACACACCATTTTCAGCTTCAATCACCGTTGAGGACATCGACACCATTTTTTATACAAAACCTCCACCTCCTATTGGGCTTTCAAAAATAAGAGAATCTGACCCAAAGGAATCCCAGGCATGTTGGGGTTCACACCTAGCACTACGACTACACCATGGACCATGTCCCATGTCCAAAGGAGATCCCATTTAGCAGTAGTGTAGCATCTTGCTCGACCATGGGTGGCAGAGGATGCCCATGCAGAACTTCACCAAGATAAATTTTCCAAACCGAAATTCTAGAGAATATAAGCTCGGCATAAGCATAGGATTTCCCACAAAACTCTTGGAATTTATAGAAAAGATGAAGGAGCTAATCATAGCATGTATGTACCTCACTCGTGCGTTGTGACGTGATGTTTAAGTACTCGACGCACCATAGCTATTTGACAGATGCAATCCAAAGCATGTAATCGCCACTGATCGAAGTTACAGAGAATGTTCGATACATTCCTTCTGATCATTTTCCATCCCCCTCACTATTTAATGAATGATGTTTTACATGCTTGGTAATACAGATTCTGGAGGCATTTAATGAATTTCCTTTTATTGCGTCCAACCTTCTGGATAGTATGCACGCACATGCTCACCTTCAATGTCTCTTTTCAGCACCAAAGGTCAAAAAATCACTATGATGATTTAAGTTGCTCACAAATCTCGTACTTGTTTTGCCACTTCATGATACATTGACATGATTCATCTTAATCAAAAGGAGCGGCGGATTTGTCTAGGTCATCATAGGTCATTCCAAGGAGCGACGAAGATCAAGTAAGTATTAAATGACTTAGATTAGCGTGCTACGTAGGTACATATTAGTCTTATCATATTTATGTATGTCTTATCACAAGTTTCTCGGATCATTAAACATTTTTTGTCTTGATTATAGGAAAGAATATTCCTCAATTAGCCGAATGAATCTTACCCGGTGGCCTCACCTAAAGACTCAAAAGGAATGTCATAGTTGGATCACCAGTGCAATGAAGGATTCTGGTTTATCCGAGAGAAGTTCTCTTGATCGATTTCTTGACCCAAGCGACATGTTCGAGATACACACCAAACAAAACTTTCTATAGGCCGATGAATGAGAAAATTGATCGACGTGACGCTGGGACAAGTGCAACAATTCACAGGTCATCCGATCTAAGCTCGAGCCATGCTGCAACTATTGAAATCCAGTTTGGTAAAATACTGGGCACATGCAGTAGACATCAGAGGAGCATATGTTGCCCCTATGGAACAACACAGGTTCCCATGGGCTCAAACCTGTGAAAATTTGTTTATCAGCTAGTTTGAATATGAAAGAAGCCACCCTTTTCAAGAAGCGTCTTAGGTGGACTGTTGAAAGAAACTATTGGATGACCACTCTACGTGGAAATTTTTGTTTGGCCTAAATTGTATTTAGTCGTTAATTACAGTTGAATTTTATATTATAAATAGAGACATCGACCGATGAGTAAAGGGTCGATGGTTGTTGTAATAACTCCCCTTTTTTTTTGGTAGTTGATAATTATTTTGAGACTGTTGTGAATTGAGAAGTCCTTCTGGGCCAAAGACAAACTATTTTTATCAAATGTATGTGATTGGAGTTGGAGAAGAATTACTTCCTTTCCTGTTCCATGAATGATGCAGCAAATGAGTAAGAGAAATTAATTTTGTTGTCAAGTTATCTGGCGCAATGTCTTGATGTTCTTTGCTTTAATGATGAGAATAAATCATTGTATTGTTATGTGATGAATGTTATGGTAGATGAATTATTAAGATTACCATGATCTTGATTACTTATTTGTTTTCTTCTGTTAAATTAGTTTTTTTTCTTTCTCAGACAGTAATTGGATGCTCATTTGTTTAATGTATTAGTACTAGGCCCTACAGCATAGAATCATTGTCTACATGTTTGAGCAGCAGGTTATCCCAAGCTCGACCTTTTCCCTCTAGTTAAAACCTTTGTCCTATAATTTGTCAAGTTTTTTTATATTGGATTTCCTCTCTCGTATCAGCCCCACCCAAGATAAATACAAAAGAAGAATTGTCCTAATAGAAGGAAGAGCCTTCACCAGAAAACACAAATCCCATCAATAATTTGGCCAGATCGCAAGATCTAGAGAACCATTCCACTCCAAACGTTGCAGAGTCTAATTGGGCATTGGTGGTGGGTTTGGTTCCTGCTATTGAATCAGAGGATTTAGGCCCCATCAACACCTTCCCCATGGTTTTCTTGTTTCATATTCATCTTTTCAATTTTGGAAATCATTCTAGGGCAATCCAAAACTTCATGATCCATATCTCTATAGCAAAGACAACTAGAACATCTACTAGGGAATTCCTTAGCAAGATGTCCCATTCTTCTGCAACTATAATAAAGAGTTAATCCTCTCTTTATTTTAAATGATCCCCAACCTTTCTTGTACTGCACACTAGGATCACAGTAACTAACTTGAAAAAAATTATTTCTAGGATCCTGCATCCATTTGTTAGTCCAACAGTTCTTTCTATGCATAGGAATAACATATATTTCATTACTTCTATCAAATCTACTCATATCAAATATTATTTATTCTAGTTGTGCCCTAGTTTTCAGACTAGGAAAAAATCTATCAAACATACCTAGATCCATTCTTTCAAAACAAAAAATTTCACTTATCTTACCTTTATCAAAGCACAAATATTTAAGATCTTACCTCTTTTCTTCAAATCGGGCTTATTTTCTTAGCACAGATCTTTGCAAGTCAAGTAGAGTATTGCACCCTAAAGTAATAGATCTACGCACATAGCTTTCTCTTTTCTTCAGTTCCCAGTAATCATTGTTTCAGGTCCCGACAACAGAACCATTTGTTGGCACAAGGGCAGACCCAGGGTTCAACGCTTCAACAACACACCAACAAAACCCTAACTACCGGCCCTTTCGGCAACTCTTGTGAAGCAGATGAAGTCTCACTCGAGGTAGAGGAAGGGGTGGTTGCAGGACTCAAGTGTCTACAACCTAGCTCGAACACAGATCTATGATCACAATACTTAACAGAGCACTTAGCAGTTAACATTCATTAATATTTAACACTTATCCACTTCGCAGGAGAAAACCCTAATTACAGAACAACGTAGTATTCAACAAGATCTAACACATCCAAGCACTTAGCATATAGAAATAGATCAGATCTAGCATTCATTCACATCATTAAGCACTAAGATACTATATCATATGCATATAACATATATTTATACACTAAGCATAACTCACATAACAACTATAATGCACAAAGAAACCACATCACGGAATATACGTGGTTCACCCCCAGTGTGGGGCTAGGTCCACCAACTCTTCTTCTCTTTATTATCTCCATTCAATGCATAGAGCCACAAGACCCACTCTGCATAGGACAGGATATCTGCGTGCACCTCACCAGATCCTCCTTCCCCAAGTTACATCACAGCACAAAACCTTCTTACACAGTCTGCACACCAGCTTCTTACAATCACTTGCACTTAGTTCTACAAGTATTAACACATAGTATGCACAAAGCCTCTAGCTCTGCAATAAGCCACAAAAGTTCACTAATACTACCTTCTTACATCACCTAGATATCTATTTATACATTTAAAATGGGGCCTAAACATTGGAAAACCCATGGGTCGATATCCCATACCCGTTACATAAACCCTAAACCCAAAAATTACACAAAAGTGGGCGATATCCCACGATCTCTACTTCACCTTGCACTCTGCCTTTGACCAGCCTATTGAAGTCCCAAAGATGGTCAAACATGAGCAAGGTTATCCAAAACTTGGTCAAGGGCCAACATGCACATAGAATTTCCTTGTTGGATGGATACGCTGGTTATAACCAGATAGTAGTGTGTGAAGAGGATAAAGAAAAAACATCATTCTCCACCCCATGGGGAACATTCATGTATGAAAATATGCCCTTTGGGCTGATGACTGCAGGGGCCACTTTTCAGAGGGCCATGGACATAGATTTTGTGGGGGAAAAAGACAAATTTATGGTTATATACTTGGATGAAATTACCATTTTCTCCAAGTATGATGATGAACATTTGCAGCATTTGGAGCAGGTTTTCAAGAAATGCAGGGGATATGGAATATCTTTGAATCCTAGGAAGTCTCACTTTTCCATTCCAGAAGGAAATCTCCTGGGCCACATCATATCAGCAGGGGGTATAAAAATTGATCCAAAGAGGGTTTGTGCCATTCAATAGATTAAGATCCCCAGAAATAAAAAGGTTGTCCAGTCTTTTATTGGTAAGATAAACTTCCTCAGACTTTTCGTGCCAAATTTTGTTGAAATTCTAAAGCCTATTACTAACACGTTGAAGAAATATGTTGTGATAAAATGGTCCTTGGAGGCAAAATTATCTTTCCAAAAAATCAAAAAAGCTTTAGTTGAGGCCCTTGTATTGGCCAACCCTGACTACACCAAAGATTTCTTCATCTTCTCTTTTGCTTCAGAGGAAACCATTGTTGTTGTATTGTTGTAGAAAAATGAAGAAGGGATTGAGAAGCCAATAGCCTTTTTTAGAAGATACCTTCGAGATGTTGAGATGAAGTATGATATATTAGAGAAACATTATTATGCACTGGTCAAAGAACTCAAAGACTTCAGGGTTTATGTACTATAGTCTAGCATAACAGCCTTTGTTCCTAGTAGCAATGTCAAAGAGATTCTGGTCCAGCCAGACAGTGAGGAAAAAAGAGGAAAATGGATTGTCAAACTGTTGGAATATGACCTAATTATAAATCCCACCAAGTTGATCAAGGGGAAAGGGCTGGCCAAATTGCCATCAGAATCAAATTGTAAGGTGCTAGAATTGCATCAAATCTTCACCCAATCAGACACACCCATCATACATCCTGGACAAGACAACTTATAGATATTTAAAAACTACTCCTCTTCACCTTGGTATAAAAACATCATTTATTTTCTACAGCATTTTGAATGTCCACCAGATGTGAAGAAGATAAAGGCAAGGTCTCTCAAGTTGAAAGTTATCAAGTTCTACATTGCAAACCAGAGCTTGTATTGGAGAGATCATGCCGGCATCATGTTAAAGTGACTTGATGAAAATGAATCCAAACAGGTCACATCATAAATGCACAGAGGAGTATATGGAGGGCACCAGCATTGGAACACCACATCTCTCAAGATCCTAAGGGCGGGATACTACTAGCTCACCCTTTTCTATGATGTGTTTTCCACTGTTAGAGCCTACAATGAATGCCAAATTTTTGTAGGGAAACAGGAGTTACTATCACTGCCCCTAAAACCTATCAATGCCAGTAGTCCATTTCAGCAATGGGGGTTAGAATTCATCGGAGAGATAAATCCACCCTCCACTGAACAACACAAGTGGATCCTCACTACCACCAACTACTTTACCAAATGGATTGATGTTGTGCCCACTAGGAATGCCACTGACAAGGTGATCATGAACTTCCTGGAAACCAATATTTTTGTCAAATTTGGTTGCCCCAATAATATTGTAATAGACAATGACCAAGCGTTCAAGTCCAAATCCATGATTGACTTCTCTGGTAGTCATAACATTTCCTTGACACATTCCACGCCCTATTACCCTCAGAGAAATGGCCTGGCATAATCATCAAACAAGACTCTCATCAGGATCATTAAGAATTTGTTGACTGAAAGAAAGAAATCCTGGCACTCAAAACTCAAATATGCTTTATGGGCTAACAAAATCAGCAATAAGAAGTCTCTGGGAACCTCACCATTCCAGCTTGTTTATGGCATAGATGTTTTTTTTCCCACTCAGCTTCGTATACCAGTCCTAAAATTCTTGCAAGAGGATATTGAGTAACCCAATGACATCCAAAGGAGAATATTCCAGATTATAGAATTTCAACAAAAGAGAGAAGCACTAGAGAAGAGTACAAAATCATATCAAAACAAGATCAAGTCAATCTTTGACAAGAAAACCAAGAAGGAGATTTTTTCAGAAAGGTGACCTGGTGTTGAGGTGGGATGCCCGAAGAGATGAAAATTCCAAGCATGGTAAATTTGACAACCTTTAGTTTGTCCCTTTTAAGGTGGTTGAAGTTTTGAACAACAACACATTTATCCTGCACAACCTAGACAATACATATATCTTTGGAGGCCCCGTAAATGGGCGCTTCTTGAAGCACTATTTTGTTTGAGGATGGGGGAAGGTCCCTCTTGTAACATAGATACTTTCTTTTTATTGTTGCTTTTGATTAGTTAGTTATGAGTGAATAAAGACTTCATAGCCCAACAAGACACTAGGGTGTAGTTTTAGCTTTTAATTCAATAAAATGTATGGTCGAGGGATAGTGACAGATACACAAGGTTGACAGAAAAAAACAAAGGTAAGTGATGGAAGGTAAGAGAAGTTATTTAATGTCAAGGCACTGGTCTACAATTCTTAGCACTTCACAGGGACAAGCTATCCCCATTTGGAGCCAATGTTGTAACCTAGGTCTGCACCCCTGCCTCTCCTCTCTCTTTTCCCTATGCCTTCATCAATTTTTCACATTCTGGTTGGTTAAGTCAGTTTACCATTTTTTGAGTGACTTGGTTCTTATTCTCTTCTTTCATGTTTTAGTCTTTGCGCATTTATGTTTCTGTTTTTCCTGAAAGGATAAAATACATGTTGTATTTGGTTCGGAATGCTTGTCATCACGTTTTCCATTGATTGAGCTCATAGCAGGTCGACCAAGCCTTTTTGTATGCATGAGAAAGACCTACAGAAAAACGCAGCAATCCAGAGCGGACAATTTTGGATTTAGATTGTGGGATCAGACATGTTAACTTTCAACGATGGTGATCCATCAAGACAAACAGATCAACGGTTTTTGTGTATTCGAAGTGTCAAAATCGCATAGGGTTTAACATCAAAAAACTAGCAGAAGACCCAAAGAGACGAACTAGCCAAAGACCCAAAGACCCGAAGTCCCAAAGAGTTGATGTGTCAAAGCACATGGCACTCATCGGTCATGACACGTGGAGGAAGATCATTCACCTCGATGATTTTCCTCTGGGATATTTTCATGCTTCACATTCAAAACTCCCAAAGTCTTGAAGTCTCGAAGAGCTGAAGAGTCGAACTAGCCGAAGAGTTGAATAGTCGAAGTCCCGAAGAGTTGAAGTGTTGAGGCACGTCGCACTCATCGGTCATGACCTATGGCGATAGATCATTCACTTTGGAAATTTTCCTCCGGGATATTTCCAAGAAAAACATTTGAAACTCCCAAAGCCCGAATTTCTGAAGAGAATTTGGATCGTTCATCGGTCACGACATGTGGTGACAAATCATTCACTTCGGTGATTTTCCTCCGGTATATTTCCAAGCCTCACATTTGAAAATCTTGAAGCTCAGACTTCCAAAGTGAATCTGGATCGTCCATCATCAAGGACACATGGAGGCAGATCATTCACCTTGATGATTTTCCTCCAGGAGATTTTCATGCTTCACATTCGAAACTCCCGAAGCCCAAAATTCCGAAGTGAATATGGACCATTGATATCAAGTCAAAAAGAATCGTTGATCCTTGTAGCAGGTGAATATCACCAAGATCATAGATCATAATCATATCGACAACCACACTTCATTGCAGGGACATAAACTGCCCAGAGGTTAATTTTCTAGAGCGGTCCTACAATTGGAACCATGGTATTGTTGGAAGGGTATGTGGAAGCTTGTGGGGGATTGCGGGCCCAAAAGTGGTATGGACCCAAACCACCCTCAACAACTTTCGCAATCACGTTCTTAAATGGCATCAGGTCACAACATCACTTCCACGTCAACTCCACTTGTTCCACTCACTACTCTCGCTCATCTCACCACCTGACAATTTTCCTCCACTCACCTCCACGTAATACAAATCCACCCATATCACCTATCATCTCCACAAATCTTGTCTTCCTATTGGATGCCCACTTCCATGTCTTCTTGTTCACGACTAGCTCATCACAAAGAAAGTGAGAATAAGGGCTAGTTATAGTCGACGCAAAGTGTGCTTAGTTACTGAAATCTCTGTCACAAACAGAGAACATGGAGATCATCCCAGTTCGATGCAACCAGTTCCAGAAGACTTCATAAGACTACCTTCTTCCTCAATTAGATATCTACAAATATAGCCAGTTGTCTCTAGTGGCCTCCATCTCATAGGCATTCCATCGTTCAACGTAGAACTTTGTTCTTCCACTCCGAATATGTTTCTGCCAATATCAATTCCTCCAGCACATTCATCAGTTTTGTCTCAGAGACAATAGTAGTTTTTAGTTGATTAGTTCATGCATTTTCCTAGACTAGATACAAGAGTGGTCTTATGTGTGTGATAATAAACACTCTTGATGATTAATTCTAGTGTCTTAGTGAAGTTAATTTGTTTTAGGAACAATTACCTAAATTTAGGTCTCATTCCCCTAAGGATGGGAACCTCTGCAACTCTGTTAAATAGGAGGTCTTTGAATTTTTTGAGGGTCAAATTTTGGGGGGAAAGAATAGGAATACATCATACTAGTTGGACCCATTCTACACATGGACTAAATATCTCTACCTAGTGAACATACTCTTGATGATAGTGTTTCGTTCAAATCTTCATGTGTTTTTATTCTTATATTGAATATAGTTTTTTATTTGTGCAAAGTACATTTCATTTCCTTTCAGCTATTGTATAAATTATTTTTACTGATATGAAACTTGTCAAACAGCTAATGCTTTGGTGAATATTTGTTTTTATTGCAACCTGTGGGAGTAATTGTGTTTTTGATACATGTTTAATGTCTTGAAATGATATTTTAAGTATTGAACTTCTTGCAGCAAATTATTCATTGAGTAGCCTATTGTTTCCCTTTGTTTTCTATTATTTCACTGGTATTCCATTAGTGTGCCACTAGCCAAGGAGGACCCTCATACATATCATTATGCCTCAAGTATTTCCTGGAACATAAAATCTCATCCCCGGCACAACAAAAATGGGTAACCAAGATTTTGGCTATGATTATGAGATCATTTACAAGAAGGGAAAGGAAAATTTAGTGGTCGATTCTCTTTCATGGAAATATGAAGAATAAGGGTCCCTTTTCTCCCTCTCCTTCATTGTGCCAGATTGGCTCCAAGTTGTTCGTCGGGAATGGATGAAAGACCCAAAAATTTCTAGCTTGCTCCACCAATGAAGAGCTTCTCTACAAAGTTCGTTTGTATTTATGAAAGCAATACCAACTTAAATCCACAATGTTTTCTGAACTTCATGCCTCACCCATAGCTAGGCATTCAAGGTTTACCAAAACCTATGAATGGGTCAAACATTCTTTTTTTTTAGGAGGGTATGAAATAGTAATTTTACACCTTTGTGATTGAATGTGAGGTCTTTCAATGCAACAAGGGAGAAAATTTCAAATCTCTGGGCACACTCCAACCACTTCTGATTCCCCCTTCTATTTGGCAAGATATTTCTATGGATTTCACTGTAGGCTTACCTAAATTGGGAAATAATTTAGTCATCATGGTGGTAGTAATTTTCCTCTTCAAATATGCTCATTTTTGTGTTATTCAACACCCATTCATAGCTGCCACAGTGGCTCAAATATTCATGGATAATATCTTCAAGCTTCATGGCATGCCTAATTCTATTGTCTCTAACACAGACCCCACTTTCACTAGCAATTTTTGGAAAGAATTGTTCAAGCTACAGGGGGCCCAATTGCATCTCAGCACTTCCTATCACCCCCAAATGGATGGATAGACTAAAGTTGTCAACAAGTGTTTGGAAACATATTTGAGATGTTTTTCATCTGAGAGACAAAATTGGTGGGTTCAATGGTTACCCCTAGTTGAATGGTGGTACAACACATGTTACCATAAAACTACTCGCATGACTCCTTTTGAAGCAGTCTATGGCCAAAATCCCCCATAATTTCTCTCCTATATTCCAAGGGTCTCGAAGGTTCATGAGGTTTCAAAAAATCTTACAATCCATGAGGCTATTCTTCATTCCCTCAAAGACAATCTGGTCATGGCTCATAATCGCATGAAGAAACAAGCAGATCAAGGTCATTCCGAACACCATTTTTTTGAAGGGGACCAAGCGTTTCTTTGAATACAACCTTATAAGAATAATTCACTCAAAGCTAAACAATGTCAGAAAATTGCACCCAAAATTTTATGGTCCTTATACAGTGCTCAAGCATGTGGGATTGGTGACCTATCAGTTAGTTCTACCTAGTTAGTCGAAGCTCCATCCTGTTTTTCATATTTCCTTCTTAAAGAAGGTGATTGGAACTAAGTGCCAAACTCAAACTAGTCTCTCGGAGTTGGATGAATAAAGTTCCATATGGTTGTAGCCACAAGAAGTCTTGGCCCAGTCAGAGCATCGTCTCTGTTAGTGTGTCATCAAGGAAGTGTTATTCCAATGGAAAGATACACCTCCAAAAGATTCCACCTGTGATCCGACAACCATTCTACATCAATTTCCTCATCTGAAGCCTTTAGGAGAAGGTTTTTCTTCAAGGGGAAGGGCATGTTAGGGACCTAACCTTCCTAACCCCTCATGTAGGTAGAATAATATAATTCCATGTAATAAAATAAAATATTAATAAGGCCTAGCAATAAGGAAGAATAAGTAAAATCTAAGAAGACCTAATAGAAGCTTCCTCTTCTAGAAGGATCTTCCTCTAGATTGTTCTTTTGGATAGATAGATTTATTATAAAGAGGAGTAGAGGGTATGAGAAATCTTGTCTTGGATATTATTCTAATAGAGCTCTGCTCTACTAGAGGTTTACCCCTCGAAGAGGCAAGTGAAAATTGATATCATTAATCAAGGTGTTCTTTCTAGTATTATTTTGGTATTGTTCTGGTTGTATCATTGTTGTTCTTCCATTTCTAGCTAAAATATTTATGTTCTGCATACTATTTTATATATGAAATACTACAAAATATTTCAGTGCATTTCAAGTTGAATGCTATATCACTTGCCACTAGATTGGAGGTGTTGGATTAATGAGAGGGGGGTGAATCAATAATAGAGAAATTTAATCCTTTTTAACCCTAAAATGCAAGTGTTATATCAATGTAGCATTATCATCCAATAGTTGCAAAGTAAATAAACAATGAACAAATGAGAAATCATACACATACACAATAAACCAATGTTTTTACGTGGAAACCCAAAGCGGGAGAAAACCACGGAATGTTTTTTCTTATATGTTTTTAAGAATTACATTCATTGGAAGCACAAACTTCCTTTGTTTTTCTGCTGCAACTGAAAGGAGGCTTCAACCCCCTAGTTTCTAAAGCTACAACCTAAAGGAAGCTCCAACTCCCCAATTCTCTATCTACAACCAAAAGGAGGCTACAACCTCCTATGTTTTTCGGCTACAACCGGAAGGTGGCTACAACCACCTATTCGTGCCCCATCCAACTGCCCTGAAATATAAGTAGAATGATGGAACCACTGTCACACTATCACTGCGAGATATAGTGTTGTAAACCTATACCAATCAGATTGCACCAAACAACCTGTAACAACCTATACCAATAACCTATGTCAACATGTACCATACATTAACCTGTACCTGTTAAGCCCTAATATTGGCTCATTACCCCTTAATTGGGGCATATTAGATTAGTAATGTTATTTATTACCCCTTAATTGGGGCATATTAGATTAGTAATGTTATTTTATTTATGTCAGCTTTAGGCCATTAGTTGTAATTA
>ML785285.1:136751-153396 GCA_009831015.1 Picea engelmannii | reverse complement strand
CTCTAACCGTGAGGAATTATGTGACGTTCCACATACCACCGGAAATGAAATGACAAGAACTATCCATATAGGATATTTTCCCTAACAAATTCACTTTCCTTCATCTCATTATTCCATAATTAAGCATGGGTTCTCTTACTCCATAAAGCGTCTTCCCGTGAGGGCTTTCACCATAAGGGGGCGACTTTGGAGTTCATCCATATTTACTTCTTATCAACCATGACAAAACAATAATGAGTCATATTTACATCAAAAACTATTGGGTCCATTGCCCAAAACTTTGTTCTATGGGTCTTTCTTCAAGGATTGACATCAATGACAACCAACCTTAATCAACAATCTCCCCCTTTGGCATTGATGGAAACACTTTGATGCAACACTGAAATCATATCAGTCATGCTCCCCTGAAACCATGCCTCTGTCCTCTACATCTGATAAATCTAATCCACCTAGAACCTTGCCTCTGTCCTCTGCATCTAATAAATCTCTCCCCCTTTGTCATCAATGGCAAAGGTATCTTTCCATCCGGGGTTGCTCCCCCTCAAAGACTATCCTCTTATGGTGCTTCCTCGTGTACATCTAAGACATATAAGATAATCATTCAAAAAGCATTCATTTTTTGAGTAGAAATAACTCCAAGTCTTTGGCGAAGATATTCAAAGGCTTCCCATGGAAGTGGTTTTGTAAAGATGTCTGCCACTTGTTCTTTTGTTCCCACATACTCAACTCGGATGTTCTTTTCTACAACCTGTTCCCGTAGAAAGTGATACTTGATTGGAATGTGCTTAGTCTTGGAGTGCATCACCGGGTTTTTTGAGATATTGATGGCACTTGTATTATCACAATATATTGGAATGGGCTCATCATACTGTTGTTGGGAAATAATACCCTACGGACTAGCAAGCTAGGGTTAGGCTTGCATGTAGATCGTGACCTTAAAGAAATCACTTTTAACCTATCACCCCAAAACTCAAACCCCTTTTTCACACACAAGCCTGGAAAGGATCTACTAACCTTTTTACTGATGTTTGGTGTAGATCCTCCATTGCGCTTTGTCTTCTTGCTTGCACTGCTCCTTCCAAAGACAATCCTGCAATCAAGACAAAACACTATGCATATATGCTATGTTTCTATTTGAGGGTTAGAGATTAAGCATAAATCAAATAAATCATGTATAACTCATGCATTGGGACGGGAAAAGTATTCTTTTATTATATTCAAAATGAATCAACTTACAATGAGTGTTGAGACCGGCCACCGTTCCTTGATCCTGATCCTGGGCTCCTCCTCTTCTTTGTCCTCCAACTGCTTTGCTTGAATTCTTCTTAGGCTTGAGGAAAATCTAAAGGGTTGGGACAAATGGATTCAGAAATTGGGCAGAGTTTCTTTGCTATCTTTTTCCTCCTCCAAATAGTACCCCTACCCCTTCTTTTATAGGCTATAAGGAGCTAGGGTTTTGGATGAACTCTCGGTCATGCATGGCTGAGAGTTTTAGTTAACTGACCCATAGCTTTTTGTCCTGTCGGCAACTTTCCTGTTTTTGTGCTTTGTTAGGTAAACGCGGGCTGTAGTAGGCCAGCCATTGTTCCAACGCATGCAGTAGTAGGCCTTCCAGTGTTCCAACGCGTGCAGTAGTAGTTTAGGGTGTGTTTTACTTGATTTAAGAGGATTTTTAAGAGTTTATTCATCATGGCTTTGGCAAGGAAGGGATATGAGTTGGCCTGATGCCAGGTAAGCACGTGTGGTGAAATTTAGGGTTATAACAGATGCCCCCTAATGTGTGAGGTTAGAGGAGCATCTGATGGCCGAAATACATTACCAATTCTTTACCAATCTGTACCGATATACTGAATGAGTGAGCCCAGGAATCAGGAATCAGGAGGTGTCGTCTGCAAAACAAAATATCACATGTCTCACCGAGGCGGGCATACCCATGCTCGGGATAAAATAGAACCATGGCTACCAATCAAATACACTGTAGATCCATGCCCAACAACTATGAATAGTAGCCGAAAAACAATACACAGCAGAGCTACATCTCGCAATCAGAAAGATATACATATAAAGTATCCATCTCCCAGAAGCTGATTCGACTTGATGGCTGTACTTCAGAGCTCGAGCAACAAATTCAAAATCTTCTAAAACTCAGGTAGGAGTGTAATAGTAGTGTTCGATTGCACTACCCAGAGGTCTTCGATGGCTCATCAGTTATGGACTTGATAATCTTGATGATCGGACTGAAGGCTTCAGTGATTTCGAACAAAGACTTGATTGGACGTTCAGGATGGTCGGGTATGCGGACAAGAGACATATTGCAGAGGGGCCGACTTAGGCTTAGTGACAAACTTCCCTTGGACAATAGCACGACAAGTGATAAGACTCAGGTAGAATATCTGTTAATCATAAGTCTACGAAGCGGGAGGCAACACAAACTCTCCATATGTTTGGAAGAGTAACCAAACGGTGGAGGACACAACTCAATATAGCAAGCAAAGCTTCCTAAGGTCATACTACATCCCAAAATCTGATGAATCAAACGGATAGATGTGATCTATCCAAGGGCGACTCATGATGCCGCCAATAAAGAAAATACTTTCCCCATCCTCTTTTTGGGGTATATTTGATTTTTTTGTTCTTTTTGATGATTTTGAAAAAGAATAAAGGAGTATTACATTACAATGGAGGAATGAGTACAGCAAACATAAAAGCTCAAGGCATAAGGACAAGACTGATGTTCTAGGGAAATGACACTCGGGAAAAATCCTCCAGTGGCCAAAGGTGTTAAGACACAAAGGAAAACTCTTACTAGGCTGATGGGTAAAGGATGCAAATGCGGTTGATAGAACACACAATGGTAGCGTCCTTCGATGTAAGTTTAACGAGCCCAAAGAAGGAAAGCTCGGTGGTTTTTCATATTTAGAGAGTCTGAAAAATCATAAAAGGAAAATCCATTGGGGTACCTTTTTCGACAATAGTCTAGTCAGTTCGAAAAAGGGGTAAAATAGCACCGATTAGACGTCAATTCAAAACCATTTTAACGAGTGTGACAAGGACAAGGTCACTCGGCTATTTTTTCAATTTTTAGGAGTCTGAAAAAAGCTTAACTATGGACTCTGTCAGGAATGTTCTTCTGTACCATTTTAACGAGTGTGAAAGAATAAGGTCACTCGACAATCTTTTCAATTTTAGGGAGTCTAAAAAGAGCTTAACTATGGACTCCGGGGGGGTTTCTTTTTCGTAAATTTAGTCCCTCAGGCCCGAAAAAGGAATAAAATATTACCTGAGGATACTCTTCTACAGAATTAGAATTCGATAGAGTATTCCTTTGTTCGAACAGTTGACCGTCCGGACCGAAAAAGGGGCAAACTACCGTCGGACAGACGTGACTTCAAATTTTAGTTTAATGAGCGTGAAAGGCCACAAGATCGCTCGGCAATATTTTCATGTTTAGAGGGTCTGAAAAGGGCTTAAAAGGAGACCCGTTATGTTTTGGGATTCTGGAGGGTAAGACAAAGAGTGAAACAAGACCCATGCAAATGAGGCTCAAACTCATTTTCCGGAAAGACTATACGGACTCCCGAGCCTACAGTGTTGTTAGAAATGGCATGGACACCATAATGCAACCAGGACCTACCTAGGGCATCCATGTTTCGGTAAGCTCTACCACCAAGTTGCGACACTTCTAGAGTAGATATGATGGTTTCATGCCACAAGCGGATGGGATCGATCCTATATCATAAGAACAAAAGGCAACGAGATGCAACAGTCGGGATGAAATCCTACCCTATATGCTCAAGTTGAATTTTGAACAATTTTTTTTTTTTATGGACCGTCAATATATTTTATTTTTATTTTTTGAAACTCAATAAAAATTGTCCCAATACCTGATCAAATCCCTCCCATATAACTCCTGGATCACTCTAAATGGTTTTTGGTATAAAGAAACTGATAAAGGGGCCCAAAAAAGTGACAAAAAGAGGCCAAAAAGTCTATAAATAGAAGCTGGCAGCTCATTATCACCATTGTTGATTTGGAAATTGACTCTGGAGCCAAAAGACCCCCTTTGCCAAAGATCGTGAATCTGGGAGCTACAGTGGACGAAACGGACTTCTGCTTGGACCAAGTAAGTACAAACTCCCTTGTCTTGTTATTCCATACTTCATTTCTTACTTTTATTTGATTTTGGGGGTGGGCGTCGACCTCAAAGAGGTCGGCCCTAGGAAAACTTGGGTTGTCCAGGGATAGCCCGCGGGTACCCGTGCACAGAGCCAAAGCTGCACGCGGGTACCCGCAACTGTCGCCTCGACAGGCCGCGGGTACCCCCCGCGTGATGACAAACATAACCTAAACAAGTATTAACCCCCCCCTTTTTGCTTTGTTGTGTTGGCAGGATGTATGTTCAGTGGAGGGAGAGGGAGCACGAGGCCGCCAATGAGTTAGTGGCTACAGATCCGAATGTTATGGCCGTGCTGACGCAGTGCGGTTTGGTAAAATTCTTTTTGTGTCCGTTTATGCGTGCACAAACAAGGCTACTGAACATCCTGGTTGACTATTGGCACCCTGATGCAAAGGCCTTCATGAAAGAGGGGAAATCCTTGGTGCCCACCACCGAGGATATCTACTTTTTGACGGGCCTCTCGAGGAGAGGGGAACCCGTCAACTTTCATACTTTTCCTGCGGGGTCAAGCAAAGTCTCGGAGTTGACAGAGGAGTATTGTGAGACTAGGACCGATCAGAGAACTTCTTTGGTACCTGTTAGTAGGATCACCATCCTCGCCCTGTAGACTATTTTATCACTCATTGGGGCGGATTATCGGCTCCACGGTCGTGCATCAGGCTTCGTGCGCACAGATGAACTGTGCAATCCAGTGCATGAATGCACAAATTTTTTATTGGAGTACCACACTACTAGCAAGCATGACAGGTCAGTTGACAGCTTGCAGACAGTGGACACACAGGAAATTCAGGTTTGGGACCATCCTGTGTTCATCTTTCTTCAAGAGAGTTCCATGTTTTAGTCCTCGACTAATAGTACGAGGACATCTGGCTACTTTCCCCGCAGTATGTAGATGGGTAGCGTTGCTTCCGTGACAGGGTGGTGGAAGGACCATAGAGGCCTTCAACGATGACTTTTTTGCTTGGCTGTCACAACAGATCCCAGCTATTGAGGACTACCCATATGCGGGGATCGACTTCTCCAGAGATCCAACGATACCAGTGCCTCCTGGTGAGGAGCGAGGGGAGATGGTTAAGTCTCCACCAATCTAGTTTTTTTGTTTTCATATGTAATTTTTATGTCTTTTCGATATATATATCATGTTTTTTTGTATACCAGAGTTTTTGATGGGTGAACGTTCATTGCATGCAGATGTGGGACCAGTGCGACCTGTCGATTATGTATGGAATAGGTGTCGCCCACGGCCAGAGGCCGCAGCTGCTGTAGCCGAGGGAGCAGCAGTGGCAGGGAACCTCCCAGCAAGAGAGGCCGAGAGGTTTCTTAGGCGAATTGAGCGGAACTTCACTGTGCTCACTCGCACAGTTCCCATGGCAGAGATAGAGGACTTGCTACCCTCCTTGCAGACTCATATCGTGGGAGTACCTCGGACATGGGTCTGATTTTTTAGGCGTTTGGGCCAGGCTGTATATGATTATAACAGGGCCCATAGGCCCTGAAAAGACTTTATACTTTCATGTGCCACGAGCACTGATATGTATATTTTTTTGAGGGCATAAGCCCCAGTGACTCGTTATTGTTCCCACTTTTTGAGGCGCTTGCGCCCATCTATGTACTCTAAGGATTTTATGATGTTTATATATGGTTTTTATTTCTTTTTTGCGTCTTATGGATTATGTGTACAAGAATGTATTTACATGTTTATGTTCATGATCTTTTTATATGTGAGAAAGATGCCAATCTAAAATGTGATTAGCTAGAGTATCTATGATTTGATTTAGACTCCTAGGAACATGAAAATATGTAATATAATCAAAGTTGTGTTCCAAGAGACGTACCCTAAGGAATCGTCGGTGTAAAGTTGGGTCATGCACCCGGTATATTCTGTTTAGCTGCGACACAACCAGTTGAGCATCTAGATAGACCCGGAGACGAGAGATACCCAATGACAATGCGTCATGAAGCAACTCAATAACTGAACTATACTTGGCAACATTATTTGTGGTGTCACCTAAGCATATACCTCCGAAAGATAACAACTGACCCTGTGGTGTAA
The DNA here is from genome assembly GCA_009831015.1 of Picea engelmannii. Lineage (NCBI taxonomy): Eukaryota > Viridiplantae > Streptophyta > Pinopsida > Pinales > Pinaceae > Picea > Picea engelmannii. The sequence goes on along the minus strand of ML785285.1, from coordinate 147,166 downwards.
AGATTACCCAAGCTGCAGAGGCAAGCCTCCGCGTATGTCGACTAGCACTGTCCGCATACCCAACGAACACCTTAGACTCACTTGACATCTGCCATATTGACGAAAGATAACATTAATGACACGTCCATAACGCGTTTTAAAAGAAACGTAAAAAGGTAATAGTACAAAGACTATACATATGTTACAAAAAGTTACCCACAGTGACCACTCTATGAGTAATACTTCTTGAGGTAGAGCCCATTTCTAGGCTCTTCCAAAGCATTCCCTTCAAAATCGACCAAATGATAAGCGCCCTTTTTTAAAACCTCCTTAATAATGAAGGGTCCAAACCACATGGGTTTAAACTTTCCTACCCCCAGGGGGTCCTTATCTTGGTCATAGACCAAGACAAGGTCGCCCTCAGAGAAAACCCGAGGACGAACAGACCTATCATATTGACACTTGACCTTATGTTTATGAGCCTCGTTGGCCAGGGCCACATCGCGATGTTGTTCATCAAGCTGCTCAAGGTGTACTAACCATTCTTCAAGTGGAGAAGTGTCTGGAAATAACTGTACTGCCAATTTCAGAGATGGAATTTGACATTCGATGGGCAAGACTGCCTCCAGCCCGTAAACGAGTTGGAAAGGTGAGAAACCGGTTGTAGTCTTAACTGAGGTTTGGTAATCCCATAATGTCAAGTATAACATCAAATGCCAATTCGACTTGGCTGAGTTGATAGTTCGCTGCAGAATCATCTTAAGAGTTTTGTTAACAGATTCCACCTTCCCATTGGCTTGGGGATAGTAAGGTGAGGAATGTTCTTGCCGTAACCCAAGCTTTGATGTTAACTTGGACATCATTTGGTTATGAAAGTGACTGCCATGGTCAGTGACAATCTCTCTCGAGACGTCGAACCGTGCTATAATATGGTTAAATAAGAAGAGAGTTGCAGTCTCTCCATCATCTTTAAACATTGGCATAGCTTCAACCCACTTAGTGAAGTAGTCGACAGCTACGATGATATAGAGGTGCCCCCTTGCTGACAAGGGGTTGCATGTAGTGTAATCAATCCCCCATTTACTGAAGGGACCAACTATGATGACAGGAAACATGGGAGCTGGATGTGCCGTCATCTTCTGTGAGAAGATTTGGTACGGATGGCTTCCGTGAGAAGATTTGGCATGGATGGCACTTCTTGACCGACGCGACACAATCTTTCATAAGTGTGGGCCAGAAGTAACCTGCTCGTAAAATCTTTTGGGCTGTTGCCAACCCAAACAAGTGACTTCCATAGGCTCCTGTATGACAATTGTTGAGCACTACGACGGCCTCCTCATGAGTGAGACATCGGCACAAGATGTAGTCTACACCTCTCCGATACAACGTATCATTGAGTATGAGATAGTTCTTAGCTTGATGGCGTATCTGTCGATGCTCGTCATGAGAAGAAGAGGTGGGGCACTTAAAATTATAGAGATAGATCAGTATATCTCCGTACCACGGGTCTGAAGATTCAATAAAAAACATATCCCCCCGGATAGGCGATTCCTCAGGCACAATGTCACCTGACTCAACCGGAAGCTCCGAGATAAGTTATGCGAAGACCAGTGACTTTTTGGACTTGGCTGAAACGAAGTCTAAGTCAAATTCTTGGAGGATTACCATCCATATACTGATTTTTCCACCGATAACTCGTCGTGTCAACATGTACTGGAATGGATTCACGACAACAATGATGGTGGTCTTATGAAATAGAACATAGTGACGGAACCGTTGGACAGCATGAACTGCTGCCAACACAAGTTTTTTGAGATGGGAATAATTAAGTTCTGGTCCAACGAGGCCTCGACTCAAGTAATAGATCACGTATTCGGAAAATGAATCATCCTCCTGAACTAAAACCATTCCTATGGTTGACTCTGTGGCAGCCAGATATAATAAGAATTCTTTGTTATAATTAGGTGGTCATAGCAGAGGTGCAGTAGTGAGGGCATGTTTTAATGCGTCGAAAGAGCATTGAGCAGTTTCATCCCAGAGAAAGGGAACATCATTCTTTAGTAAACGCATAAAGGCCTTGGTGATTTAGGAATAGTTGGTGATGAAGCGTCGTAAGAAGTTTTCCTTGCCTTGAAGACTTTGAAGTTGTAAGATTGTGCGTGGGGGGGGCAACTGGATTATTGCCTCCACCTTAAGAGGATCGACCATGATCCCTGTTGTTGAAACGATGAAACATAACAAATGTCCTGACGTGACGCAAAAGCTGCACTTGTTGGGATTTAAGAGAATCCTGAAGTAGCAACAGCGCTCGAAGATTAGTCGGAGGTGCATAGGATGATCCTTTCGCTTGCGAGAGTGTGATGCTAAATCATCAAGATAGGCCTCGACTATATGTTTGAGGTCTTGAAATGCAAAAGATATGGCCCACTGGAAAGTGGCTCCAGCATTCTTGAGACCAAAATGCATGTTACGATAAGTGAATGTACCCCACGGACAAATGAATGTTGTTTTGTGTTGGTCCTCAGGTTTGATTTGGATTTGATTATATCCTGAAAAACCATACATGAACGAAAAGGCTTCACAACCGGTGCATTCATCAATGATCTGATCAATGAATGGGGTTGGATAATTATCTTTTGGACATGCCTTATTCAAATCATGGAAATCGGTACATACATGAATCATGCCTTGTTTTTTATCAACCGGAACGGGGTTTGACACCCACTGAGTCAAATGAATCGGGTAAATGAACCCTGCCTTGAGCAATTTCTCAACCTCAGCCTTGATGGTTGCTGCTTTCCTAGGATTAACTAGATGAATTTTTTTTCGAACAAGCTTAGCATCAGGATACGTAGTGATCTCATGTTCAACTATTTTCGGATCGATGCCTGGCATTTCCTCATTAGACCAGGCAAAAATGTCGCGGAATTCTTTGAAAAGATCCGTGTAAATCTGAACCTCTTCAGGGGATAAATCCGCTCCGACGAAGACATTCTCCACAACGCCAGGGTTTCAGGAGATGTTAATAGGTATAGTGGCAGTGATAGTCACCATATTTACCTAGCGTAAATTTCCTATGTAACTAAGAGGTTAATGGGACATGGCTGATCTCCCGTCATGGTGATAGTGAATTCTCCTACCTCGATTCAGCTTAACTCTGGGAGGAAATATGATCTGTGATGGAGATCTTCCCAAGGTTTTTTCGGACTAGTCATTGCTTCGATTACAGCTTCGTCAGAAGGAAAGACTAAGTCTAACGAATCGGTATTGGTGAGAGAACCCCGAGCCCAGACCGACTCTAGAGGTGGATCCAACTCTTATGCGGGAGTTGGATCAGGAGTAGCTAAAGCTTGTTGGACCAAAGAGTATGCTACTTCAGCAGCCGACAAAGGCATGGACATGCCGGAGTGCCCCATCTCATCCACCGTAGCTGATGGGGAAGGAAGAGTCCACATATCCTGGAAGTAAGTCGTGCAGAACGACGAGACATGAAAAATATCAGCCTTGTGGTGAGTCAATATAAACTTGACATCACCATGAGGAGGTGGGTAATCGAAAGTACCCATCAAAGACGGGAACAAACCAACTCCTACGTTAACAACACCGGCTTGAGGATTATCAATCATGGGAACTGTGGATGCCCCCAAAGCTGGGTCAGGTCTAGAGAAGGACAATTGATCAATGGTCACTATCCGGCCTTCATGTGGAAACAATAAGACTCAGAAAACTGTAGCGACCACAGCTTACATAGAATAAGTCCAACTATGACCTAACAAGATATTGTAGTCGAGGGGGGCATCGACTACCTCTACTTTGATGCACACAGTCTTCCATCCTAACTACACAGGGAAAGAAGGAATGATGCCATGTGGTCGGAATGAACGACCGTCGAACGCAGTGAGGAGAGTAGGTGATGGAGACAACTCAGGATGACCAATGTCTTTCCAACATGCTAACGACATAACGCAAGTCGAAGCACCCTCGTCGACCACCGTGCGGAAGATATTCCTTGTAAAAAATTTCGTGGGATGAGCCACTACTATCTGAAACGCGACGTGGTAAGGCAGACGAGGTTTCAAGTCATTCATATCTAACATGATGGTACCTGGGTTACAAGTCTCAGTAGAGCCTAAAGAATTCAACGAGGCTTTCCTCTAAGTAGGACAACTTTGGAGGACCTCCAAAGCGGACATAGCACAAGGGGTTTGGGATAAATATTCCACCATAGAGTAATTTTGGGTGGCCCTTGCATTTGGATTGTGAGAAGCTTTCTTAAATGCACCCTTTGGAATGCGTGTCATCGTTTCACCCAACGTATTCTCAATCTGTAGAGGAAGAGATGGGATCTCGGCTTCTTTGCCCTTCTCAAAGGTGCTTGGTTTACTATAGTCATGTGCTCTAGTCGTTATTAACGCATCACCCCTAACCATATAGACATTCGTGGATGAGGAGTTGTTTGGAGGAGGGCAGGTTTCCTGGCTGCCCCCTTCGGCACTTGTAGAGGCTTGAGTTAAATTTTTCCCATGCTGAAAGGGATTAGTCAACACGGCTTGTTGTTGCTGTGTGACAAACTTTTGGGCCTCTACAAGTCGAGGAAATAGATGGGTCGGGTGGTCTTCTGCACATAAGTTGCACGGATACCTCACCTTCCTCTTTTCCGTGGTGCCCTCGCCAACATTATTAGTGGGTTTTTTATCCCCCTTACCCTTCTTGCATTGTTTTTTTCTTCCCTTCAGGCTGTTTGGTGGCCTTTGGGTTAGTTGTCTACATGGAGTGTACTTCTGACGTTTGGGTAGGAGGAGCAGCCAAAGAAGTAGTCTGGCTAGCCGTTGAGTGTTGTATAGATAATTGTTGCAATTGTTTTTTCAATTGCTCAGCGGGCTTGGTTTGTGTCGAACCAACGATACCATCGGCATGTGGTCTGGCTCTCTGTCTAGTTTTATCTAGTATCGATCGTGGTGCATCCGGAAAAATGTTGTACAATAAACCAGATTGAGAATAGATCAGCTCAAACTGTTGAGCCCTCATGATGGCATATTCTTCGGAGAAAACCCCAGAAGTTGCGACATCTTTGGATAATTGCGGTACTAAAGACTTAAGGAACCACTCAAGCAGGAATGCTGGTGGGACTGGTACTTTTATTAGACTCTTTCGGCGTCTCCACTCTTGGATATGATCAGAGATATGGTCCGCTGTCATCTGTTTGAAATTGGAAAGCAGCTCTATGCCCGCATCGTATCTCACAGGTAAATGGAAATGGTTAAGGAAGGCCATAGCCAGTTTTCCAAAAGAAGAATATCGTGAGCAATCAAGCTCGATGTACCATTTCGTGGCACTCCCGATAAGAGTGCGTTGAAACAATCACAACTAGACGGAGTCATCTTTCAGTGAGTTAGATGAACACCAAAGGTGGAAAGTCATCACGTGATCACCAGGATATTCATTAGGCTTGGCCTCAAACTTTGGAATGTCTGAAGGAAACTTCGTTGGCATAGGAGGCCAACGTGGATCGTGAAAAATAGGATCATTTAATAACCTTGTCAAATCGGGCAAGTGTAACATCGCCAGGAATGGTATTTTGGGTTGTTGTTGATAGCCTGGGAAAAAGGGTCATGGAGTTTGACTGGCACCAGGTTGCCAGGAAAAGTTTGGCTGCTGGCCCGGATTCTAGTAGAAACCATGGCCCTGACCAGCGTAAGGATTTTGCATCTGTGGAGACATCATTGGTTGATTCCCCATAAAGGACAGAGGATGTTGGGAATTCATCGTGTTTGACGGACTTTGGGAAGGATTACTCCATGCCGGTCCTGATGGGAGAGGCATAGAAGTTTTTTCGGGGTTCCATTGACTGTGGAAAGAATTACCCTAGAATGACATTCCAGAGGAAGGAACGAATCCTTGTCCTGAGTTCCAAGGTCCTGGTATATGTGCCCTCGACGCAGGAATAGTACCCTGCGCTGGAGTAGACTGTCCAAAAATGGGAGTTCCCCCAGATGGGAAAGCGGTGGATGCGAAAGTGTTATTACCAAACGTCTCGTTCCAAACAAATGGTGATGAACCTACTGGCTGAGTTTGTGCAGGTGTTCCTTGACTCCCGACTCCAAATAAACTTGTGTGTGCAGGCTGCCTGGCGAGCTGTTGATGCAGACCACCAAGCGAAGGGGACGAAGGAGAGATATGACCTCCAAAGTAAGGAAAAGAATTAAAAGGGATAGGAATGCCCCCAAGTTGACCTTGCAGAGGAGCGTTAGAGCTCCCTGCCCCCAGACCCAAAGTCTGTAAAGTGGAGGAAGTGAGTGCAAGACTGGTACCCGAACTAGGCATACCGTATGAGAAAAGAGGGCCTATCGCACTAGGTGTGAAGGGAGGTGTGGCCACCGCAATAGATGGGGACGATCCACTGTGCGACGTAATTGTGGCTGAGACAGTAGTGGCTCGAACCGTCGACGACAAGTTAGGAGATTCTTCTCCTGTGGTGACAACGGTGATGGGAATGGAAGAATTCCCAGAGGAAGTAATAGCGTTTGTTGCCATAGTTGTGTGAGGCACTGATAGGATTTCGTAAAATTGAATTGGCACAATAACTTGCGGCCAAGTATCAGTGGTTGAGGTTTCAACCAGACCAATATTGGCAATTGATTCCTCCGGGAGTTTTTCGGGCTCAATGGTGGCGGGGGTGGCTCCAGTATAACCGGCGGCAGGCCCAAAATCCTTCGTGAACGGCAGAGCTTTGAATCCTCCACTGTGTGAGAAGATTCACGACATTCTAAGGTATTCTACATGATCAAATAGTAACACACACTAAAAAGAATCCCCTAAGAGATAAATCAAGAAAACACTAAACTAGTTGGAAGAACAGTTACAACAACCAACACTAGAGCAACTTACCGGTGCAAGTGCAACTCGAAAACGGAAGCACCCTCTGGGTATACTCTACAAAGAATGGCCCGATGTCTATCCTAGGTACCGCGGTATACCCCCGCAGTCACCTGTGTATGTCCCTATAAAATATTGGCAACTAGTTTGCCATCACGCGAACAGTCACTAGGCGGGTACAGTCGATAGTCCGGTAGACCACAATGAGCAGGTTATCAAGCCTGAAACCTGTCAAGGGTATCGAGAGAAAATGGTCTGGAAGACAACTAAGGACCTCTAATGGATTCGAGACCCACGAAGCTCCATGGCAAATGCAAACAACGGAATCCCTCAACAAATCCTCGATATGTGTTCTCCACTACGTTTGGTCCGGCTTTGGAGGGGTTATCTCTGCTACCTTTCCTTACGCGACCTCGTGTTTAGCCCCTGTGTTAGATGGGGGTCCCGGATAACTTCCATGTAACTAGACTTCTACACTCCCTATCACAGACTCCAAGGTTTGGTTTGAGTGGCCTTGGAGAATTTACTCTCCAACCTATTCCAAGGCCCTAGTCCTGAGCTAGTGTATGAACCCTACAAACAAAAGAGTCTAATAGATTTTAAATTAGCGTTTCTTTTATGGGATTTTTTAGGTCACAAGGTATGAAAGTGAAACTGATGGTGTGTAAAGAATCAAAGCAAAATGAATAAGAAATGCTTGGAAACAAAAAACTTTTATAAAAAATGCAAAAACCAGCAACTTTTCACTAAGAAAGAATTCTTTTCTTTTCAACTTTTCTAAGATTTCATGCAGCAAACCTAAAGGAATTTCACTCGACTACGAGCTACTTATGCTCTAAATGCACTGCAAAAACTTATGAACAAAAATACTTCTTACTAGCTATTGATGCAACAACACAATCTTCAAACAAAGAAGAAAAAGACAAAGAAATATATTTTTTTTATTTGAGTGCTAAATGAAGCAACAAAGGGAAAATGCTGACAAGCACAAAACCAAGAAAACAAAATAAAATTCTGGCTTAAAGCATAGATCGCAAAGAACCAGAGCAAAGACGCACAATGGCAATCAAGAAAGCACCGACTCTTACTCTTGCCTAAAAACCATAAAATGAAATCTTTCTTTTTTATCTTTTTTATCAACAATCAACTAAGAAAGAACAAGGCTAAGGATAAGAGGCCCTAACCTACTGACTTTGCATCCCTAGACTCAAACCCCTAAGAGGAACACTTCTCACCACAGGAGGGGATGACTGTCCCACCCAGGCTGAAAAGCAAACAGTCAAGCCCGTGACTGTCACTGAAACAGCACGCGTGCAAACGCGTGTTGAGCTATAACAGCACGCGGGTACCCATGGGCAGAACTTGCACAGGCCGCAGGTCTTTATAAATGCTAAGACAAAACTAAACACGGGTAGTCCAGACCTAGAAAAGGCCTCTGGTATTGAAAACCAGGGTCTCTTAAAGGCTTGGATGCTTCTTCCAACAGAAAAGAAAAAATGATTACAAAGAATAACAAAATGTAATAAAGCAAACTGAGACAAGACTTCGAACCAGCAAGACCCAGACAGGATCCAGAAAGCCCCCTGAGAATGTGAAATTCTGACAAGGAAGAGGAGACTGCCTCTTAAGCTTTCTAAGTCCTACACGCTACTGAAACCTCTACAGCAAGCATTCGAATGCGGGTTGTATAAGGTTAGGGCACGGGTTACATGCGTGCAGGCCTTCTGCAGGTCGCGTGTACCTCTGTGTGTCCCGATAATCACCGTCAAGCACAGTCAAGGAAAAACTGGTATAAAGAACCAGGTTCCCTGCTAGCTATGACCTAACAGAAAATAGACAAACAAAGAAACAGAAAATCTAATTCTTTGAACTACCCAAAAACCTTCAACTAAATCCGGAAGACCCTAAAGAGTAATTCCCCAGTGGAGTCACCAATTCTGTTGTTGGGAAATAATACCCTACGGACTAGCAAGCTAGGGTTAGGCTTGCATGCAAATCATGACCTTAAAGAAATCACTTTTAACCTATCACCCCAAAACTCAAACCCCTTTTTCACACACAAGCCTGGAAAGGATCTACTAACTTTTTTATTGATGTTTGGTGTAGATCCTCCATTGTGCTTTGTCCGCTTGCTTGCACTTCTCCTTCCAAAGACAATCCTACAATCAAGACAAAACACTACGCATGCATGCTATTTTTCTATTTAAGGGTTAGAGATTAAGAATAAATCAAATAAATCATGTATAACTCATGCATTGGGATGGGAAAAGTATTCTTTTATTATATTCAAAATGAATCAACTTACAATGAGTGTTGAGACCAGCCACCGTTCCTTGATCCTGATCCTAGGCTCCTCCTCTTCTTTGTCCTCCAACTGCTTTGCTTGAATTCTTCTTAGGCTTGAGGAAAAGCTAAAGGGTTGGGACAAATGAATTTGGCAATTGGGCAGAGTTTCTTTGCTATCTTTTTCCTCCTCCAAATAGTACCCCTACCCCTTCTTTTATAGGCTAGAAGGAGCTAGGGTTTTGGACGAACTCTCAGCCATGCATGGTCGGGAGTTTCAGTTAACTGACCCATAGCTTTTTTTCTCATCGACAACTTTCCTATTTTTGTGCTTTTTTAGGTAAACACGGGCTATAGTAGGCCAGCCAGTGTTCCAACGCGTGCAGTAGTAGGCCTGCCAGCATTCCAACGCATGCAGTAGTAGTTTAGGGCGCGTTTTACTTGATTTAAGAGGATTTTTAAGATTTTATTTAGCATGGCTTTGGCAAGGAAGGGATATGAGTTGGCCTGATGCCAGGTAAGCATGTGTGGTGCAATTTAAGGTTTTAACACATACTCAACCTGTATATCTGTCAAATTTTGTTTCATCCAAAGAACCTGTGTACAACATGTTGCTGCTGCAATATACTCTGCCTCAGCTGTAGATAGAGATATCGATGATTGTTTCTTGCTTAGCCATGATACCAAACACTCACCTAAGTAGAATGTTGCTCCACTGGTGTTTCATCGGTCATCAATACAACCTGCCCAATCTGCATCTGTGTAGGCCATAAGTGATAGATCTTTTCCTTTTGGATACCATAATCCAAACTCTTATGTTCCTTTGAGATATATGAAGATCCTCTTTACTGCTAATACATGTGATTCCTTTGGTTCTGCTTGAAATCGTGCCACCTATCCAACTGCCTACATTACATCTGGTCTGGATGTTGTCACATATAGTAGGCTGCCAATCATTAACCTATATTGCCTCTGATCTGTAGACTTTGAATCATCATCTTTTCTCAACTTGCAACTGGTTTGCATGGGAGTGATAACTGGTTTGAAATCTTCCATTCCGAACCTCTTTAGAATTTCTCTGATATACTTGGTTTGAAAAATAAAAATTCCTTGGTTGCTTTGACGTATCTGAAATCCCAGAAAGAAGGATAGTTCTCCAAGTAATGACACTTCAAATTCACTCTGCATGTCTTTTGCAAATTTCTGGCTTAACCTGTCATCATCACTACCAAAAATAATATCATCAACATAAACTTCAATTAATAAAATATTACCTT
>ML785285.1:109262-131462 GCA_009831015.1 Picea engelmannii | reverse complement strand
TATCATAACTCATACCATTACCCATCAAACAAACTTGGTTCCATTACCCAAACCTAGGGTCTCCAACTTCTCATGGCCATAACTCTCTAACCGTGAGGAATTATGTGACGTTCCACATACCACTGGAAATGACATGACAAGAATTGTCCATATAGGATATTTTCCCTGACAAATTCACTTTCCTTCATCTCATTATTCCATAATTAAGCATGGGTTCTCTTACTCCACAAAGCGTGTTCCTGTGAGGTCTTTCACCATAAGGGGACCACTTTGGAGTTCATCCATATTTACTTCTTATAAACCATGACAAAACAATAATGAGTCATATTTACATCAAACACTATTGGGTCCATTGCCCAAAACTTTGTGCTACGGGTCTTTCTTCAAGGATTGACATCAATGACAACCAACCTTAATCAACAAAAAAAGGCACTACCCATTATACAGTCAAGGCACTTAATCAAAATGGTTTTGTCATCATGAAAGACCAAAAATTTCTTTGCACACTTTTAAGATTGAAGGCGTTTCATTTTTGGCAGTGCTACCTGATCTACACACAGACACAACGTAAGTGGGGCTACCTACAAGTGCTACCTAATATTTGGCAGAGAACAAAATTGTCATACGAGCGCAACACAAGGGCACTAGCTAACTGTGCTATGTAATATTACACAGAGAGCAGAGGATGTACAGATATCCAGCTCAGTGGCGTTACGTACAGGATCTATTGAATATTTCATAGAGGACAAATCTAGCACACATATACAACACAGTGGCGCTGCCTTTTTTCCTAGTAGTGCTTTACCTAGATTTGCTACCCAAGGAAGCTTCCAACAAACACCAAGGATCTAGGAGGACCAAACTAACAGCTTTGGGATAGATTGATGATGGAGAAGGCAGCTAGCATCATGAAGACAACCACATGCTTTAAAAGACACATGGAAAACAAAGAGTTGCACAACAAATGGAATCAAATCAGTTTGAAGTTCAGTTGGATTAGTCACCAACATTTTCTTGTTTTAGAGCATAGGTGGTTAGATAAGTTGTTAAATAAAATAAATTTTTGGAGTTTTTCAAGGGAAGGAGTTCAGCTCGTACCTCCAGTTGTTTCCTCCCTTTTGTTATAAATATATAGATCAATTTCTTTAGTAGGTTCGGATGGTTGAGAAAGGCTCCCTTATACTGTAATATTTTGATGAAGTAACTGATATCTAGTGATGTACTGGATTTAATACTTTTTGACTAATAGAAATAAGCTTCTCTTTCAGTTTATTTTCTTTTGATGCTAAATTTTCATGCTTTGAATGATTCACATGAATGATTGTGGTTATCTTATGATGTATGTTTGATCATTATGTTATCATGATGTTTATTTAGATTCCTTATTTTCTTACGTCAAGAAGATATTGTGTTAAGAATATTTCCTCCTTAGGCTCTTGTTGACCTGATGTTTACAGCGGCCCCTACACTTATATTATTCAAGTCTTCCCTCTATTCATACTTATTCCCAAACCACTGATTGAAATTATCCAAGACCTTAATTGTTGGTGTATGCTAGCCCTATTATCTGAGTTAGAACATTATCACTTGAGTTCTTTTCCATTTGACCCTTTAAACACCCTTACATTCACTTATAACTTGATGGGTACTAGGATTTCCTTTCATGCAATATGAAGGTGACTCATAGTGATAACATTCTTGGTGTCGTTCTCGAGGAATTATTTGAAGACTTTTCCCTGGGATTAAAACAACACAGTATTCTAGTTCTAAAGGTGCATTAGAAATCAGTATTTCGAAGATTGCAGACTGCACTTGGTGACTCCATTGTTTCAGATCTGGCACCTAAAGGCATACATACGAGATCAAATCCACATCTACCTTTGGTACCACCTGAGACTGACCCAGAGAAGATAATAAAGAAGGGAAAAGCTTCCCCAAAAAAATTTTTTTTTGCTGCTACAAGTGCTTCTGGTCAGCTTCTTGATTCTACTCTTGATACTTCAACTGTTTTATTAAGTAAGCTTCCTTTATCTTCTGTTGAAGTATCTAAAAAACTTGATTTTATAGAGTTTCTTGTTGAATACTCTTCCTTTGAGACTGAATTGAAAAAGGAAAACATTGATATATTTTCTTCCCCTGATATTGAGAAGTGTTTCAGTCTTGATAGTTTTGAAGATTTCCCTAATTTAGGTTTTTCTACACCTCTTTCTGTTAAAAATTTTGTTGCCAAAGAAGTAGGAACTTCATATCCCTCTCATACCTTACCATCCTCTTCAAAGACTCATCCTTCTATTGTGAAAACTGAAACCCCCCTTTCATCCATTCCTTCCTCTCCTACTCTACATACAGTCAAGTCTCCTTCTCCTTCTTGTTCACCAAGAATCCAAAATCAAATGGAAGTTGTTAACCCCCCTGCAAATAGGATGGATGCCATAGTGGCTACAATATATGATCCTCTACTTTTACCTCAACCACTGAATTCTCTTCCCCCTGGAGATTATTTGAAATACATGCCTAATCTCATGGGAGAAGAAGATGTAACAGTTGAGGAACATCTTGTTGCTTTCTACAGCTATGCAAATAACCAAAATATTGAAAATGAATATGTTTGGATGAGGGTTTTCATCCAAATCATGTTTGGTGAGGCTAGGAAGTGGTTCAGGGGTCTGTCCCCTAGATCCATTACTGGTATTGAGGCATTGGGGTGACAAAAAGGATTTTTTCTACTACATCACCGAATTTGTATCTTTGAAAAGGAAAGAAGGAGAGTCTGTCTCTGACTTTTCTAAAATATTTAACAAAATGTAAAAGAAGATCCCTGATGAGATCAAACCCACTGAAACCATGGAAAAAATCACTTATGCCAGTGCATTTTATTCTGAATTCTACCTCCTTTTGAGAGAAAGAAGGTCAGCTTCTTTGGTTCATATGCAATATGTTTCCTTAGATGTAGAATCCAACATAGTGGCATCAGATAAGCTCAGGGGGGAATCTGATAGGGATAGGAGAAAAAACAAATTTGAAGCTTCAACTTCTGATTCCTCTACTATCCACTCTCAAGTAGATGAGCTAACCAAATTAGTAAAATCTCTCTCCATTGAAATTGAGAAATTAAAACCAGAAGGGAAACAGACATATAGAAATGCTCAAAACAATGATAACATAGGTAACTACAAGAGACCAAATAATGCTCCCAAAATATTTCCTAGGGATCCTAGAAACAGAGAGAGAGAGATGATCAGAGGGTACAAGCTCCTTTGCAAAATAATTTAGTGGCAAATGAAGATGAAGAGGAGGTTGAAGCTGATCCTGAGATTCATTGTTTAGGTGATACTTCCCCATCCCCACACTTGAAACAATCCTCTTATGAGAAATCTTTAATGGATATTCAAATTAATGAGTTAAGCAAGGGAGAGAAAGAAAAGGAAAATCCTAGTAGATATAATATGAGATCTAAGAAGAATGTAGAAAAAATTGATTCCCCTAATCAGCCTGTTCAGAAAGAATATTCTGCCAAGCCTGTGACAGTGAGCAGCAAGGAAAAAGACTCTCAAACCCCACAAGTTCTGATCAGAGATCCTCCTTCTAGAACCAAAGATATTTTGAAGCCTTCCCCTTCCTTCAGTTTTGAGAATGAGATCCAGAAAATAAAGATCCATGTACCTTTTTTGGAATTGATAAAAAATGAGGATTTAAAAAAATATTTATCCAAAATGTTATAGCTAGAATCATCTCCAAATGCCACTGATTCCATAAATCTGCAAGATGAAAAACCAGCAGTGATTTTAGGTCCTTTGATAGAAGACAGAGATGACTCATCCCCACCTTTCTATACTTCACTGAATATACATGATAAGGTGCTACACAATTGTCTCATGGATTCAGGGGCATCCCACAATCTTATGCCAAAATATGTTATGGATGAACTTGGGTTAGAAGTCACAAAGACCTATCATGAATTATATTCTTTTGACTCCAAAAAAGTCAAATGTCTTGGATTCATTAAGGATATGGTGGTGACCTTATTTTAGCTTCCCATGAAGAGTATACTTATGGATATCGTAGTTGTTGATGTTCCCCCCAAGTTTGGTATGCTCTTGTCAAGATCCTAGATAAAAACACTTAGGGGAACCTTGCAGATGGATCTCTCTTATGCTACTATTCCTTTTTTGGCAGGAGAGAATAGAAGACTTTACAGTGAAGCTCAATTGGCTTACATCATTAGTGATGAAGAAAACCCCACCAATCACCCTATTTCTGCTTTTGATATAGATCTGGGATCTAGTATTTTGCATCTCACTGATGCCCCGGAATCCCCTTTAGAAATCAGAAAAAAGTCCATCAATTTTTCTGAAGAGCCTCCTCTAACCACTTCTGTCTGGAAGATGTTCTTTGATGGAGCCTCTTCCAAGGAAGGTGTTGGTGTTGGGGTGATATTTGTCTCACCAACTCAAGAAACTATATCTTTGTCATATAAACCAGAATTTGAGACTACTAATAATGTGGCAGAGTATGAGGCTCTTGTCTTGGGTTTGAGGGTAGAAAAAGACATGGGGATAGAGGAGCTATCAGTATTTGGGGATGTTGAATTGATAGTCCATCAGATTAAAAATCTTTATCAAACAAAGCATCCTAGGCTTAGATCTTACAAAAATGAAATATGGGATTTAGTGGACATTTTTGTATCTTCTTTTAATATATCATTCATTCCTAGAGAAGATAATATGGTGGCTGATTCTTTGGTTGTATCAACAAGCAACTTCAGAATTCCTATACCACCAAAAATCAAGTATGATGTAGAATTCAAATGCAGGCCTTCTTACCAGACAATGTAAAATATTGGAAGGTGTTCGAACATGATTTAGAACTTAAAAAAAAAAATTGATACTGTTGATGAATCTTTTGCATTGCACATTGATCAAGAACATGATCCAAAAATCACTCCTCATGCTGATGCTTTCCTCAATAAAATTGCTAATAATCATATTGTGCATCTTCCTAGCAATCATATACCAAAGGAACTGGTTCCTTTGGAAAGATTATTTGATGGAAATGATGTGGCATTGAAAGGGAAGGTATCCACTGATGATGTTGATATAACTAAGTGCAATGTCGGCACTGAAAAGGATCCAAAATACGTCAAACTGTCAAGCAGCCTATCAGAAGAGAAAAGGACAGAATATCCTAAATTGTTGAAGGAATTTGCTGATGTATTTGCTTGGACTTATGAAGATATCAAAACTTATGACACAAGCATAATAGAGCACAATATCCCATTAAAATAAAACACCAAACCTTACAAGCAAAAGTTGAGGAAAATCAATCCCATGTTGTTGCATGTCATGGAGAAAGAAGTTAAGAAGATTTTAGATGCAAAAATTATCATTACTTTGAGGTATTCTGAATCGGTAGCCAATTTGGTCCCAATAAGAAAAAAGAATGGGGAAATCAGACTTTGTGTTGATTTCCGAAATCTAAATAGAATCTCAAAGAAGGATAATTATCCTTTACCCAAGATGGAGCACATATTATAGAAGGTGACAGGATCCGCCAGGATGTCTATGGTTGATGGATTCTGGATACAATCAGGTATCTATTTTTCTAGAAGACATGGAGAAGATTGCCTTCACCACTCCTTGGGGGACATTTGTGTACGCCAAGATGCCCTTTGGTTTGATGAACACAGGGGAAACTTTTCAGTGAGCTATGGACATAGCATTTATTGGAGAAAAGGATAAGTTTGTTGTTATATATTTGGACAACATAACTATGTATTCTCAGTCTAATAAGGAACACTGTGATCATTTAAGAAAGGTTTTCTTGAAATGCAGAAAATTTGGCCTCTCTTTGAATACGAAAAAAGTCATTGTTTGCCATGAAAGAAAAAAAATTATTGGGGCATATCATGTCAGCTGAAGGGGTAAGCATTGATTCCAATAGGGTTGAGGCTATACAAACTTTGTCACTCCCTAGATATAAAAAAGAGGTACAATATTTTCTAGGAAAAATCAACTTTTTGAGAAGATTTGTGTCAAATTTTGTTGAGTTAGTTAAGTATATCACAGCCATGCTGAGGAAGGATAGTGAAATCAAATGGAATGTTGAGGCCCATGATTATTTTGATCAAATAAAGAAAGCCTTGACAGAAGCTACAGTTCTTTTCAGCCCTGACTACTCCAAGGACATTCTTATTTTTTCTTTTTCCTCTTTTGATATAGTAGCAACAATCCTATTGCAGAAGAATGTTGAAGGCTTAGAGCAGCTCTTGCATTTTTCAGTAGGGCATTGAGAGATGCATAACTAAAGTATGACATTATGGACAAGAAAGCCTATGCATTGGTTAAATATCTTAAATCCTTCAGAGTTTATGTCCTGCATTCAAGAGTTATTGCTTATGTCCCATCAGCTACTGTAAAAGAAATTCTTTTTCAGCCTGATATAGACGAAAAAAAAACCAAGTGGATTGCTTAACTACTTGAGTTTGATTTGGATATTAGGCCCACAAAATTGGTTAATGGCCAGGGTTTGGCCAAGATTTTGGCTGAATCAAATTTCTCAGCATTGGGGGTAAATTTCATTCACTCATGTTCAGAAAATCAGCAGGCTGAGATGAGTGATAAAGGTCCTCAAGTCATTTCTACATTGGAAGATTGCAGCTGGTACAAATACATTATATTTTTTCTACAAAATTTACAACCCCCAAGTGGTATGGAAAGGAACAAGGTGAGGGCCTTAAAACTCAAATCAATAAAGTACTACCTTGTTGATCAAATTTTGTATTGGAAGGATCCATTAGGAGTGATTTTGAGATGCCTAGATCCCCAAGAAGCCCAAAAGATTATGTCTGATTTTCATGATAGTTTATGTGGGGGGAATCATTATTGGAGAAACATGGCATACAATATCCTCAGAGCCGGGTACTTCTTGACCAGTTTGTTCACTGATGTTTTTGCTAATATCAGAGCATGTGCTAAGTGTCAGAAGTTTTCCGAAATGCAGCAGCTTAATTCTTTTCCATTGAAGCCTGTGGTAGCCTCAATACCCTTCCAATAGTGGGGCCTAGATTTTATCAGGGAAATCCATCCAGCTTCTAGTGGTCAACATAGATGGATCTTGACTTCTACATATTACTTTACTAAATGGATCGAAGCTATTCCCACAAGGAATGCTTCACATAGAGTGATCAGTGGTTTCCTATAAGACATCATAGAAAGCTTTGGGTGTCCTGACATAATCGTCACTAATAATGTTGCATCATTCAAGGTTGAACCATTAATTTAGTTATATGAATAGTTTGGGGTCACTTTGATTCATTCCACCCCTTACTATCCATAGGGAAATGAGCTTGCAGAATCCTCGAATAAAATCATTGTAAAGATTATTAAAAATTTGTTAGAGGATAACAAAAAGGCATGGGATTCAAAACTCATATTTGCTCTATGGGCTGACAGAGTGACAGTGAAAATGTCTTTGGGACTTTCCCCATTCCAGCTGGTATATGGAGTTGAGGCAGTTTTTCCTTCTCAACTTGCATTACCTATGGCAAAATTCTTCCAAGATTATCAAGGGGAACCTGATCATATGATCAGAAGGATTCAGCAGTTGGTTGAAGTGTAGCAGACCCATGAGCAGATTGTAGACAAAGTAGTTGACCATCAACGGAATATTAAGCAGTTTTTCGACAAAAAGGTGAACAAAGAGGACTTTCAATTGGGTGATCTGGTGCTCAAATGGGATGCACTGAAGTAGGATAAAGGAAAGCATGGTAAATTTGAATCTTTATGGATGGGTCCTTTCAAAATCTCTGAGGTATTCTCTAATAACACTTTCAAGTTGCAGAATATGGAGAATGAAGAGGTTTTTGGTGGCCCTGTCAATGGGCATTTCCTGAAAAAGTACTTTCCTTGAGCCTTGAGTGGCTCTTCATTTCATTGTAAATATCATTCTCTTTTTATTTTTGTTTCTATAACTGACCCCGTAGCCCTAGGATAAGGCACTGTATCTACTCATTCTTGGCAGCCCACAGGGGGCATGCCATCCCCTGTGGAGCCAATGTTATCACACCAAGTTTCCTTGGGTCTTTTAGTTTGTTTTCAATCTTTTTCAAGCCTTAGATTTTAATTTTTATTTGAAGAATTTTTAATCCCTTTAAAGTTATGTTTTTTAGGACCCCTTAGATGACTAAACTTTTGAGTCATAGCTCATGTTTTGATCCTCAATTTGATTTTTGATCCTTGAACCCTTTTAGCTCATGGTTTATTCATTTTGGTCCCTTTCATGATTTGTCCCTAGGTCGATACCTCCCATGATCAGGCTGATGTGACACACCTGTCTCCTCACTCATGACCTCATAAGCATGTCTCATCATCCTCTCTTACCTATCTAATGATATTTTTGAATTGGAAGCATTGCCTACTAATCAGACAGTTTTGTAGTGCCTATCCAGTTCGTCATACTTCCACCTCAAGTCATGATTTCCACGACTAATGTTATGTCCCTTGCTTTCAGTGCTAGCAGTTAGTTAAATATTCTTACCATATCTTTCATTTACAAGCCTTGTAATGGTTTATATTTTTGAAAGGATCAACAGTGGTACGCTGCACAAATTCACAAGTTATGATCAGGCGACAACAAGGCAACCAAGCTCGAGACTGAAGTGGGTTCAAGGGCCCAAGTTTTTGAAATATCACCCTAAGATTTCATTGAATATTCCAACAGGTTTCTACTACAAAAGTATCCCATGTTTCCCCCCCTCTACATATTAATTTTCACAAGAAACTTTCACTCGAGTTTTGGTTGGCCAAGTTTGCACAGTCGTAGGAGGCTCGTCTTTGCATGATAGCTTGGCCTTCTTTCTTTTCCAGACTTGTAGCTTCATTGCCTGCATCTAAGTTAGTTTATTTTCTCTTGCCTCAGTCATTCATATCGCAAGCATGTAAATATCCTATCCTATGCATATGCGTTGCACTACCTAGAGGTGATACTTAACCTCTCCCTGCTTCCCCTGCTTCTTTTCATTTCGAAATCAAGCGTTTTACTCAGTTGCAAAGGATCATCCTTGTATATTTGAAACCCAATTAAAATTCTTCCTAATTAGTACCATCCCTTAAATCCTTTCAAGAGCCCTCATTCTAAGTCATGGAAACCCCTAAATCAAATAAGGCACACAATGGAGGCAAGATAGTTAGGACATAACTAGTGGACATGCGTCTTTTTTATACAAATCCTATGGAAAGAGAGGCCTTTCAAAGAGTAGGGTGCCTCTCTTTCTGTCAGAACATGCAGAGAGGCCACCCAGAGGTAGAAAAAGATTTTGCATTACATT
The DNA here is from genome assembly GCA_009831015.1 of Picea engelmannii. NCBI lineage: Eukaryota > Viridiplantae > Streptophyta > Pinopsida > Pinales > Pinaceae > Picea > Picea engelmannii. The sequence continues at coordinate 122,137 of ML785285.1, read as the reverse complement.
TTGATGACAATAACACCAAGGTTGGGGATTTGGAATTTTAGGTAACTAAATCCTCTATCTCAGCTGCAACAGGGATCCCCATTACAGGTGAAAAGGGATTCAAGGACATGGTTTTGAATTCAAACTTTTCTAAGGATCTCTTTAAACCTAAATATCAAGCCAATGAATTGTCTAAGAGTATTCCAAGAAGTCAATTGGTTGAACAGTTTGACAGATTATTGAAGATCATACAGAGATATTTTACTTGTGAAGGGAGATTTAACACATTGTACCATTACCACATAAGGTTGTTGCTTCATTTTATTGGTAAGGTTCAGATGAATATTCCCTATTACCTGTTAAGAAGAATAGGTAAAATTTCAGATAGGGTTCAAGCCAAATCTAAGGATGTGGATTCTATCCTTTTCCACTCTAGATTGATCAGAATGTTAGTCTCTGGGGAATTGGGAAATAAGGAAATTTCATGGGAGCATTTTGTGGTTACTTCTCACTTCAATATGGATCTAGTATCTACTCCTCAATCACAAATTGCAGGTCCTTTGTCACCCACCAGTGCTACTAAAGTAGGGACCAGTAGGAAGAGAAAGGATAGAGCCCCTGTTCAAGTTTCAAAAAAAAGTAAGCAGGTCATGGAAGTTGAGGAGGAAGTTTGTCCTTCTCCACACAGATATTTTTCACCACCTCCTCCACCAGCATTAGAAGATATTCCTTCTTCTACCAAATTTGCATCCAAGAAAGGGAAGAAGCTCCTCTTTCCCTCCTCTCCTCCAGCAGTGGAAATCAATGGTAAAAGACCTTTCACAAGGTCATCAATTCCTAAGGAGGTTTTCAAAGAGAATTCCTTACCTAAGCCCCCTATTCAAAAGAAAAAGGGAAAAAGAATTAAAAATCCTGTGGAGGAGAAATCAGAAACCTTTACTCAGAGGAAGAAGGGTAAAGGTAGCTTTCAGTCCACTGAAGGAAACTAAGAAACCCCTGTACATAAGGGTAAAGGTACTAAAAGACCTTTGGAGAGAAAATATAAAACCTCTGAGAAATGCATTGAGAAGCCTAAGGTAGACAAGACACTTCCCATGCAGGAGGAAGAGGAGTCTAAGGAAAATCCTATTAAGACTGAGCATGCCACTATCCCTCCTGACAGTCAGACCTACAAAAGAATTATCAAGTAGATTAGAGATGCAAGAAAAGAAATAGCTCATCTTAAATCATAAGACAAGGTCCACTTGGCTCAGATAGAAGAGCTCATGGTTGGCTACAATCATACCCTTGAATTGGAAAGGTTTGCAGTGAGAAAGGCTCTGCCCCTTCATAAACAGCTGAAGAATCTTTACAGACAGAACAGAGGCTTTCAATCTCATAACAGGAAGTTAAAGGCAGAGCTGAAACACTTTCAAGATGAGGCAGCCCAAAGGAATTTATAGGTGATGGTTGAAGTTTCCATTGAGGATGATAAACCAGCAGCTAAGGAGAGCATAGCTACACTAAAAAATCCTGTCAATGATAAGAAGAAGAAGTCCATTGTGCCAATTGAAGATCCTCTTTCTACCAGAAAGAGTGTGAAGCTAAGTGTTAAAATGACAAAATAGCTGGTAATGGTAAGCCCCATTTTTTAGAATTGTTCCTTTTTGGGAGAGTTAACTGATATGCACATACTAGTTATACCATCCTACAGGCTGCTAATCGTTTAACTAGCTGGGTTTTGAGTTTTGGGTAAGTGCTAGTTTCCCCAATGGTAAAAAGGCACTACCCATTATATAGTCAAGGAACTTAATTGAAATGGTTTTGTCATCATGAAAGACCACAAATTGCTCTGCACACTTTCAATATTGAAGGCATTGCATTTTTTGCAATGCTACCTAATCTGCACACAAACATAGTGTAAGTGGTGCTACCTAAAGGCACTACATAATATTTGGCAGAGAACAAAATTGTCATATAAGCGCAACACAGGGGCACTACCTAACTGCACTACGTAATATTGCACAGAGAGAAGAGTTTGTAATGATATGCAGCTCTGTGTCACTACGTACAGGCTCTATTGAATATTTCATAGAGTGAAAAGATAGCACACATATACAGCATAGTGGCGCTACCTACAGGCGCTACCTTTTTTTCCTAGTAGTGCGCTACCCAGATTTGTTACCCAAGGAAGCTGCCAACAAACACCAGGGATCTAGGAGGACTAAACTAACATCTTTGGGATAGATTGATGATGGAGAAGGCAACTAGAATCATGAAGACAACCACATTCTTTAAAAGACACATGGAGAACAAAGAGTTGCACATCAAATGGAATCAAATCAGTTTGAAGTTCAGTTGGATTAGTCACCAACATTTTCCTGTTTTATAGCATAGGTGGTTAGATAAGTTGTTAAATCAAATAAATGTTTGGATTTTTTCAAGGGAACAAGGCCAACTCATACCTCCAGCCATTGCCTCCCTTTTGTTATAAATAGATAGATCAATTTATTTAGTAGGTTTGGATGGTTGAGCAAGGCTCCCTTATACTGTAATATTTTGATGAAGTAACTATGATCTAGTGATGTACTGGATTTAAAAATTTTTGACTAATAGAAATCAGCTTCTCTTTCATTATATTTTCTTCTGATGCTAAATGTTCATGCTTTTAATGATTTGCATGAATGATTGCGGTGATGTTATGATGGATGTTTGATCATTATGTTATCGTGATGTTTATTTAGCTTCCTTAGTTTCTTACTTCAAGAATATCTTGTGTTAAGAATCTTTCCTCCTTAGGCTCTTGTTGACCTGATGTTTATAGAAACCCCTACACTTCTCTTATTCAAGTCTTCCCTCTATTCATACTTATTCCCAAACTACTGATTGAAATTAGCTAAGACCTTAATTGATGGTGTATGCTAGCCCTGTTATCTAAGTTAGAACATTATCACTTGAATTCTTTTCCATTTGACCCTTTAAACACCCTTACATTCGCTTATAACTTGATGGGTACTGGGATTGCCTTCCATGCAATCTGAAGGTGACTCCTAGTGCTAACAGTTGGCATAGGGGTATACCCAGGGTTCAACGCTTCAATAGTGCACCAACAAAACCCTAACTACAGATCTATGATTACAATACTTAACAGAGCACTTAGAAATTAACATTCATTAGCATTTAACCCTTATTCACATTGCAAGTAAAACCCTAATTATAGAACAACGTAGTATTCAACAACATCTAACACATCCAAGCACTTTTCACATAGAAATAGAGAAAATCTAGCATTCATTCGCATTACTAAGCACTAAGATACTATATCTTATGCATCTAACATACATAAAGATGACAGCACTAAGCATAAATCACATCAATCACACAAAGCAACCATAACACAGGATATACGTGGTTCACCCCCAGTGCGGGGCTACGTCCACCAACTCTTCGTCTTCTTTATTATCTTATGTCAATCGCCTTACATGCATACAGCATCAAAACCAACTCCGCATAGGACAGGATATCTGCATGCACCTTGCCAGATCATCCTTCCCCGAGCTTGGCATGGCATAGAGCCTTTCTTACAATCACTTGCACTTAGCTCTACAAGTTCTCAATACACAATATGCACAGAGCTAACTCAATCACATAGATCCAACTGCTTACATCACTCACACTTAGCATAATACAACACTTAGCATCCATACCTCTTAGATATAGTGTGTTTCTTACATCACCTAGATATCTATTTATACATTACAAAAGGGGCCTAAGCATGGGTAAGACCCATGGGTTGACATCCCATACCCGTTACATAAACCCTAAACCAAAAAATCTCACAAAAGGGGTTGAGATCTCGCAATCTTCGCTTCACCTGGTGCTCCATCTTCGACCATCCTGTTGAATTCCCAAAATTGTTCAAACATGACCAGTGTTTCCACAAAATCTGGTCAAGGGCCAATAGGCCCCTAACACTCACATGTGACTCGTCCCGAGTCACTCTGATCTGGGTAACTCTACCTCGAAGGCCTTGATCTTAGCTCAATATGCCTCGACCTATTGCTTCACCAGAGCCTCCTGATCGGTGAACTCTTGAATAACTTTCTCAGTCATCGGTCCTTCCAAGCGGTGTTCTACTGTGGTGACTACTTATTCTAGTTGTGAACCGTGTCCTTCAATATCCTCTGTGCAAGATTCATCTTGCACTGGTTGTAGCCTCTGGGTCACTTCCATGAATTTACTCTGGATGGCATGGACCTATTATTGAACAGTGCATTGTTCCTAGGACCATTTCATCCTTTCGACTATTGACAGTGGCTTCAGCTATGCTTGTATTGTCACTGCTTGTTTCTTTGCCTCCTGGAGCTATGATTCCAATGTCCTTAGTTCTGGGTCCTCTGCAAAGCGCTCGTAGCTCTATCCACTTCGAATACTTAATTTCTTGCAATCTAAGGCCAATTCCTTGATTCTTTCGACTGCGCTTCGAGCAGTTTCTTCCCTCTGATCTTGCACTTCATGTGGAGTGCTTGACACAACTTGTAGTTCCAATTCTGCCACTCTTGCTTGAAGCTATTGAATAGCTTCAAGAAGCTTCTCCACTGTGTCTTATTCTATTTGTGTAAGGCCCGGCACAAAGAGAAGTGCTCTAGTGACTACCTCCTTGAATCCCATCTACTCTGTGAGCAACTGTTCTTTTTCCTTTTGGATCTGTGCTTTATACTCTGAAAACTTTGCCTAGAGGTCATCTTTCTCTTGCTGCGCAATTTGGCGTTGCTCTAGGGCTTCTTATTTTTCTTGATTTAATGCCTTTGTGGCCTTATCCTTTTCCTTCTGGACCCGATGAAGGTGAGCCTTGGTTGAGTCTGCTAATTTGTGTAGCTGGGCAGGCTCATGTCCTACTTCTATGTCCCCTGTTGAAAACGATGCAGTAGACACTGCGTGGCTCAAATAAAGAGCCTGTTGTACCCATTTGAAATCAGCCTCGATCTTGTCAAACATTTTATCTTGTTTGGATTTGATTTGTTGCAAAATGTCCTCTGAGGTATGATACAACAACGATGATGAGGTCAATATCATCTACCATGAGAACAGTTTGAAATGGAGTTTTATTGGCTTTGGACTTCTTTCGCAATGAAGGTTTCTGTGGGGAACCCTTTCTTTTCTTGGATGTATCATCTTCCCTAATGGGATCCTTAGGTGGTGTTACTTTTCCATGTTCCTGTTTGTTTTCTTCCCCTTCATCCTCTTCTTTGTCTACTTCATCACCTCCTCCTCCTTCATGTGAATTTGGTGTAGTTTCCTTTGATGCGCTACTCAATTCATGTACCTCTTCCTTCTTTTTCTTCCTGCTGCTGCTAGGTGCATCATATTCTTTTCCAGTGACTACAGGAATTTCGATGAGGTCAGGGTCAAAGATTTTTGTCTGTTCAACCAGTAAAAGGAACTCTGTAGAACATTCCTTGGTTATTTCTTCCATGTCCTCCTCTGTGATTTTGTAATAGGACTAGATCTCTTCTTTGTGTTCGTCTCCACGCGCAGTGATATAAATGAAATGCCTATCTATGTGGAACTTCACAAGTGGCATGAACCTGTTCAGGGTATTCGGTGTCATGCAAGGGAAATATTCAATGGCCCTCTTCAATTGTAGATAATAGGTGTGGAACAATGCATTTGAGTGCCATTGCTTCGCCATGTTTCTCGAATACCATAGAGTAGTGAACTTCACGACTAGTGGTTCAGACGGCTCAATCTCAAGGAAGGTCACTCCTTCCAACATCTCCCAAGAAATGAAGGCAATGAGAATCAGTAGCCAACTGAAATAGAACTCGTAGCCATGATCCTGAGCTTCATGGTAGTATTTCTCTAACTGGTTTACGAGGTATCTCCCCCAATTCATTTGCATCCCTTCGACACATTTTCCTGCAAGGTCGACGACAAACCTCGTGACCTGCGTTGGCTTGTTCTTCTTGACGATATTACTAGTGATCAACTAGAAATCTATGCACACTACGTCATTTTGGATGGAGGCAACCATGTAGCCCCACTTCCCTTTCTTCACATCGGCGTAGGTTTCTTTTATGCGTTGTGACAGGGAATGATATGAAGCCTTCCCTGGGTAAAAATCCTGGGGATCTGGTCCTTGCATGCTTAATCCAGTGATCTTATGGATCATCATTGAATCTACTGTGATGTGTCGATCCAACCATAGTTAACCACCATGGTAGCATGATAGGAGGATTTTAACGCACACGTTAACCTCCTGATGTTTATTGAAGTGTGGGATCTTCATCACATTAAGAATGGTGGACCTCGCGATGTCCATAGTCCATGGTTGGGGGATTATCTTCAAATTCTTCCCCATTTTCTTGGTCAAGTACTTGTGTGGGGTGAGCATGCCATAGTTCTTGTGGTCTCCTAAGTTGAAGTCACTGATCTTCAGCATCATAATCTAGCCTAACTGTAGTCCAAATGCGTGTATCCCCTTCAGGAGGCACGTAGTAATCAGTGTGTAGTTGAAGTCCCTCGGGATGCGATCATGACTAACCATGCCAGCCAGAGGCGAGATATAGTCAAGTAGGATTGATGGGATGACCTTCACGTTTTCCAATTCATCGCGATGCTTGCTTCCCTTCTCAGTAACAGTTCAGGAGGGCCCAAATCAACATGCAGTCGATGGGGATGCTTGCACTCCTCTCGTCGATGAGGCCTGTACTCCTATGGACATGACCTTCTCAGCCATGAAGTCTATGAGGATTTCTTTGACAAATTTTTCTACTGTGCTAAGGTCACCCGACATACACGCTCGAGATCAGATATCTTGGGTCAGTGAACAAGTAATCAAGGTAGCATAATGGATGGCGAGGTCTCAATAAGCACCAGCACGATAATAGTCAGCTCTTTGTGGGCTCGAATAATCACAATTAGCAAAAGTTTCCTCGGTGCAACGCTCGACAGGATAAATAGACAACATTGTGACGGACTTCTCCAGTGAGCAAGAATGCCTCAATCAATACAATTCATCCATTATGGTGTGGTCCCAATGGTCCAATGGTGAACATTCTGACAATAATTGTGTTTCTATTCATTCTGGAGCGTCATTCTAATGGTTGTGACGCCTCCAATGGTCATATTTCTTCACCGTGGTGAAGTGCCAGTCGGTTTTGTTATGCGATTTCGGCAAGGTTCAAGTTCTACAAGCCTTCCTTCTATGAAGTCCTCTCTGGAACCTCCTGCAATTTTTCTATCTTTGCTTTCTTCTTACTGATGTTTCTAGCTTCCTTCCCTGTGATCTGCGACTCTAGATTCCTCTTTCCATTCTTGTTTTTATCCGTTCTTAGCATAGTAACCTCGCACTGTTGAGGATCTTTCCCAAGGTTAAAGGATAATACTTCTTCTCTTATTGTTTCTGGAGTAGGTTCTCTACTCTTCTGCATGGATAGATTTTTTAAGCCTTTTTGTGTTCTTTCAACTTCGACAGCTAGGTATCTGGTCCTTAGTTGCTTCGACTTGTCCTCTTGTTCTTTTATTAAGTGTGTTATTCTCTTAGCCATGAAATCCCTTAATTATTGCTTTTTATGTTCTATAGCTTCCTCTTCTTCTCTCCTTCAGATCTGATCTCTCTCAATCCAAGTCTTTCCTAACAAAAGTGAAAAGGGAGCATTGTTCTCAGTAAACTTAATGACCTCGAATTCTTCTTCTATTGATATTCCATGAGTGATCATAGGTACATGGGAAAGTATTCCACATAGGGTTATCATCTTTCCTTTAAACAATCCTATTCCTCCCAACAAAGGAATCATAGCAGGCTTTCCTAATATTTCCCAAGTACTTTCTGTCATAATGTTCACCCGTTTTTCTACATCCAATACACATTCTATGTCGAAGTCTCCTATTCTTGTTTCTATGCACTCTTTCTCTTTTAAGATCTCTGATAAACAAATGTCTATGTGATTATTCATTGTGTCTTTCATCTGCAATGATATAGCCTCTGATTCTTCCTTGTTCTTTAGCATATTCTTAGTCTCTGGACCTTCCTCATGGTTTTCTTGTTTCATATTCATCTTCTCAACTTTAGCAATCATTCTAGGGAAATCCAAAACTTCATGTCCAGTATATTTACAACAAAGGAAAATAAGACTACTACTAGGGAATTCCTTAGCAAGATGTCCTGGTCTTCTACAATTATAACATAATGTCAATCCTCTCTTTCTCTTAAATGATCCCCAACCTTTCATGTACTGCGCACTGGGATCACAGTTGGACCTGCAAAAAATTCTTTCTAGGATTCTGCATCCACTTGTTAGTCCAAAAATTCTTTCTATGCATAGGGATAACATATATTTCACTATTTTTATCAGATATATTTATATCATATCTTCTTTCTTCTAGTTGTGCCCTAGTTTTCAGACTAGGATAAAATTTATCAAATATACCTAAATCCATTCTTTTGAAGTGAAAATATCCACTTATCTTAACTTTATCAGAGCACAAAGCCTTAAGATTTTACCTCATTTCTTCATATTTGATTCCCTTCTTAGCATAAAGATTCACAAGTCAAGTAGAGTACTGCACACTATAGCAACAGATCTATGCACAGAGCTTTCTTTTTTCCTCAGTTCCCAGCAATCACAGTTTTAGTCCTGACAATGGAACCATTTGTTAGCACAGGGGCAGACCCAGGGTTCAACACTTCAATAGTGCACCAACAAAACCCTAACTACCGACCCTTTCGAAAACACCTGCGAAGTAGATGAAGTCTCACCTGAGGTAGAGGCAGGGGGGTTTGCAGGACTCAAGTGTCTGCAACCTAGCTGGGACACAGATCTGTGATTACAATACTTAACAGAGCACTTAGTAGTTAACATTCATTATCATTTAACCCTTATTCACATTGCAAGTAAAATCCTAATTACATAACATCGCAGTATTCAACAAGATCTAACACATCCAAGCACTTAGCACATAGAAATAGAGAATATCTAGCATTCATTCACATTACTAACCACTACGCTACTATATCTGATGCATATAACATACATAAATATGACAGCACTAAGCATAAATCACATCAATCATACAAAGCAACCATAACACAGGATATACGTTCTTCACCCCCAGCATGGGGCTACGTCCACCAACTCTTTGTCTTCTTTATTATCTTTTGACAATATCCTTATATGCATAGATAATCAAAACCAAATCCATATAAGATAGGATATATGTGCGCACCTTTCCAAATCCTCCTTCCCCAATCTTGGCACAACACCGAGCCTTTCTTACATTCATTTGCACTTAGCCCTATAAGTTCTCAATACACAATATGCATAGAGCTAACTCAATCACATAGATCCAACCCTTACATCACTTGCACTTAGCATAATACAACACTTAGCATCACATACCTCTTAGATCTAGTATGTTTCTTACATCACCTAGATATCTATTTATACATTACAAAAGGGGCCTAAGCATGGGTAATACCCACGGGCCAACATCCCATATCTGTTACATAAACCATAAACCCAAAAATCTCACAAAAGGGGGTGAGATCTCCCGATCTCCACTTCACCTAGCACTCTGTCTTTGACCAGCCTGTCAAATTCCCATAATTGGTCAAACATGACCAGCGTTTCCACAAACCCTGGTCAAGGGCCAACACCAAGACAACTCTCAACCATATGCACAATATCACCAAGATGTGCATCAACCAAGCATAACACAACAACTCATAATCATCACCAAGATCAATATGTTCTTCTAATAATATACCAAGACAAGTATGCTACATCATCCATAAACTATGTATCAACAATACTACTAACAAGTTCTTCCAACCATGTACCAAGTATGTACCAATCATGCATAAACTACTCATCAACTATGACTCATCAAGATGTACCAACATCATCATCTATACACCGCATGTATGTGCCAAATCATCAACTACTTGTCTCAACCATGTACCTCAACCAAAATCCCTCATCAATTTCATCATATAAATCTATAATAGACCTGGTGTATATAATCACATACCTGCAAACCTTCATTAACTTTAACAACAAGAGACTATTATTTTATCAAACTTTACTTTAGTCTCACATGACTAATTTTGGATTAGTCAACAACCCTAACTTGCAATAATCATAACTATGTACCTGTAATGAATAAATATCTGAAAATGGTACATAATTTTCTTCAGTGTTTTTCATGCAATTCCTCCATATTTCACTACTTGGAACCTCTCATAAAAGCAGTTATAGAAAAAATGGCATACCTTGTTGAATTTTGGCTTATTCTAGATATCAAAATTGTAGAGAATGCCCTGTAGGGAATATTTGTTGTATAGATCTGAAAATGGTAAAAAACATACTACAGACTGTACTCTAACCAATACATTTGGTCTTACTAAATTTGGATCTGTTATGATTAAGTTATGATGTTTTTACCTGAAACACTTGTTTTAGACTAGTTTCAGGATTAGCCACAAACCCGATTTTCCACAGAGTGTAACTCCAAAAATACAACGACACACAAGATGAAATTTTTATCACAGCTACTTGGATATGTTTCCTCAACGGCCTCCCAATTTCATGGTCTGAATCATTCTAGAAAAAAAAATTATTGTGAAAATGGTGAGATGACCTCTAAATAGCATACCTTAGAAAGCATCATCAAAAGAGTTTATCCTCCCTTGAATTTTGGCCCTCTTTACTTCACCTTCCCTCTGAAATTCGGCTTAGATATCCTTTGGTTACCTCGGTCACTTGTAGATATTCAATATTCCCAAGTGTGCTTAAAATGAGAGAGCCTTGCCTCTTATTTATACTTTCATGTAGCTTCCTCAAAGGGTTACCTTTTAACCATCTTAACCCACTTTCCTTATTTTAGTGTTAACCCACTTCTAACCACCTGTCCACTTAGTAATTTCTCCATTAAATTTATTATTTAAATAATTTATTTTGTATCCAATTTGACTTATAGTACAGTCATCACTTCACTTTAGTATTTACCTTCTAATATCTCTTAAACCACTTTCCTTATTTTAGGGCTAACCCACTTCTATACACTTGTCCACTTAGTAATTTATCCATTAATTTTATTATTTAAATAATTTATTTTGTATCCACTTTGACTTATAGTACACTTCAATTTATTATTTAAATAATTTCTTCTTTGCAACCACTTTGACTACTTTGACCTTTTGGGGCTTCTAGATGACTCGTGAGGGTTCTCCAACTTCACATGGCCATAACTCTCTAACCGTGAGGAGTTATGTGACGTTCCACATACCACCAGAAATAGCATAACATGTACTATCCATAAAGAATATTCTTACCTTCAAAAATATTAAAACTCATACCATTATATATACAACAAACTTGAGTCCATTACCCAAACCTTTGTGCTACCGAACTTTCTTCAAGGGTTGACATCAATGAAAACCAACCCAATTAATCAACAGGAGGATGAAGATGATGTTGTATTACTGAAAGGGGGGGTGAATCAGTAATAGAGAAATCTAATCATTTTTAACCATATAATGCAAGTGTTATATCAATGTATCATTATCATCCAATATTTGCAGAGTAAATAAACAATGAAGAAATGAACAATCATACGCATACACAATACACAAATGTTTTTACATGGAAACAAAAGAGGGAGAAAACCATGGAATGTTTTTTCTTATATGTCTTGAAGAATTACATTCATTGGACGCACAAACTTCCTTTGTTTTCCAGTTGCAACTGGAAGGAGGCTCCAACCCCCTAGTTTCTCAGGCACATCTTGAGGGAAGCTCCAAATCCCCAATTCTCTGGATACAGCCAGAAGGATGTTGTTAGGACCACACAATGTACCTTTTTGCCTACACTTTTTGCCACCATTACACTCTTGTTTCACTCACATTTAAACTCATATTATCATTTTACCCTATCTTTCCAAAGGTATACAACGTCTCTTCTCTTTACTATATGTTTAATCTATTTTGCATATAATTTTACATTACTCTCGTACTTAACCATTGATCAGAAATGTATAAGTGTTGAAATAGTTCGAACTGCAGATTAGCATTGAGGCCTGTTGCTGAAATAGTTAAAGCATGCAAACCTTGTGGCTGAAACAACAACTCATACAGAAGAAGTTGTTACACGGTCTGTGGTCAACGATGCTGAAACACAGAAGAATTTGTTACACAGTCTGTGGTCAACGATGCTGAAACACAGAAGAAGCTGTTACACAGTCCACGATCAACAATGTTGAAACACAGAAGCCATTACATAGTATGTGATCGATGATGCTGAAACACAGAAGCAGTTACACAGTCCATGGTCAACGATGCTGAAACAAAAACTCACACAGATTGACTACAACAGCCGCACCTCAAGATAGCATCAACCATCGTTGCTGCCTGAGAGGTGTTGAAACAGTCAAAACACGAATCCCATGGCTGAAACAGCCCGCGATTTGTGATGTTGAAACAACATACAACAGTAATAACAAGAGACAAATAAAGAAGTTGTTACTCCAGCTGCAACAACAACACCTCACTCAGCACTTGTAATAGCATTCTGTTGCAGGAGACTAGGATATCCTATTCCAGTTTAGAAAGTCTATTTGACTAAAAATAGGACTCAGATGTACACATGTAATTAGTTTATTAAATTGTATCGAAGGGATCCTCCTCTTTAAATAAGAGGAAATCACCTCGATCTAAAAAAACCTTCATTTAGGCCCTCAAAATGGCCCCGGAAGTTAAAACCTGCTAAAAATAGTAAATTGCCAGAAAACTGTTTTGAGCCAGTCGGAAAAGGTGGGTGGCCACTGATATCCACCTGGATCAATCCTCCCTCCTTAGGAAGCAATGGTCCCCATTGCGTTGAGTTCCTCCATGAGATGAGGAAACTTCTGCTGAACTT
>ML785285.1:85502-95519 GCA_009831015.1 Picea engelmannii | reverse complement strand
GCTTGAAAAGGAATAAAAGAATTATGTGTTACAGAGGAGGAACGATTGTCACAAGCATACTAGTTCCAAGTGCAAGGAACACACTAATTCTCATAGCAAGGAGACATGTGCAAGAAAAGGACACTCAGGGAAAATTCCTCCATGGGTCAAGGTGTCAGGTCACAGAGGCAAAGTCCTACAAGGCTTGCATATAAGGCATGCTTCAAAGTTTCAGTTGAGAGAAACATGGAGTCGGCATTAGGCCAAATACACAGATATGAAAATGTGATTATCAGGACACGATGAAACCCCCTTCAATGTATTTTTCATGAGCCTAGAGAAGGTAAGCTCGGTGGTTTTTTCACGTTTAGAGAGTCTGAAAAAACGTAAAAGAAGACTCCACTAGGGTACTTCTTTTTGAAAATAGTCTAGTCAGTTTGAAAAAGGGGTAAACTAGAACCGAAAAGACATCTATTCAGAACCATTTTAACGAGTGTGACACAGACAAGATCACTCGGAAATCTTCTCAATTTTAAGGAGTATTAAAAAAGATTAACTATGGACTTCGTATGGTGTGTTCTTCTGGACCAATTTAACAAGTGTGAAGGAACAAGGTCACTCGACAATCTTTTCAATTTTAAGGAGTTTGAAAAGAGATTAACTATGGACTCTGTATAGTATGTTCTTCTAGACCAATTTAACGAGTGTGAAGGAACAAGGTCACTCGACGATCTTTTAAATTTTAAGCAATCTTAAAAGAGCTTAACTATGGACTCCATGGAGGTTCATTTTTCATAAATTTAGTCCCTCAAGCCCGAAAAAGGGTTAAACTTATACCTGAGAATACTCTTCTAGTGAACTGAAGTTCCTAGAGTATACCTTTGTTCATAAAATTGACCATCCGGACTGAAAAAGGGGTAAACTACAGTCGAACAGACGTGCCTTCCAATTTTAGTTTAGCGAGCGTGAAGGACAACAAGATCGCTCAGCAATATTTTCATGTTTAGAGAGTCTAAAAAGGGCTTAAAGAAGACTCATTTTTGGGAGTCTCGAGGGTGAGACCAAGAGAGATGACACATCAGATGTATGAGTCTCAATCTTGTATTAATGATAGGACTAAAAGGACTCCTGAGCCTAAAGTCATTAACAATGACATGGACGCCAAAATGCAACCAGGATCTACCTAGGGAATCCATGTAGAGGTAGGCTCTACCACCTCACCATGGCACTTCTAAAGCAGCAATGATGGTTCTATATCGTAGTTTGGTGGGATTGATCCTATGGAAAAGAGGAAAAGAAAATGAGATGCAGAAAGTGGAGTTGGAAACCTAACTTAAATGCAAAAAGTTGGAAAAATGACTTTTACCAAAGGACCTTTAAAAGTGAGCCATCTCCCAAAAAGTCACAAAACCTAAAATCAAAGTGCATCGTAACATCCAATAAGAAACTCATGAACCACACTAAATGATTTTCAAGCCAGAAAAAACGAAAAAAGGGTTCAAAAAAGTGGCAAAAAGGACAAAAAAGTCTATAAATAGAAGTTGACAACTCATTTTCACCATTGCAAATTGAGAATTAACCAAAAAGATAAAAATAACCCTTTGCTAAAAAAGTTGATTCTGGGAGCTTCAGAGGACGAAACAAACTTCCGCTCAGTCCAAGTAACTACAAACCAACCCCTCTTGCATTTCCATACTTTGTTTATGTGTTTCTTTTAGTTTTTTTTTGGGGGGGTTCCCTCCTAAAAAAGGGTGGCCCTACGTGTATATGAGATGTCTAAGGACAGCCTACATATTCCCACGGGCAGAAAACAATCTGTCCGCATGCATATGTAGTTGTGTCCAAGACAGCCCGCGTACACCCTTAATAACATAAAAAAAAATGAAAATGCAAGAGCTAACTCTCCCCTTGGACTTGTCATGTAACGGGGTCTATGTCCACTGGAGAAAGAGGGAGCACGATGATATTGACATATTGGTCGATGAGGACCCTGTTGTTATCGCCACATTGAAACAATGTGGGTTATGGAAGTTCTTTGGATGTCCATTCATGAGGGCACAACCCAGGCTACTGAATGCCTTGGTGGATTATTGGAACCCTACACAGAGGCATTTATGCTCGAGGGGAAATTGTTGACTCCAACGACTGAGGACATATAATTTTTCACTGGCCTCTCAAGGAGAGGGGAACCAGTCAACTTACGTTCATTTCCCCTGGGCCCCACAACATCGTCGAGTTGATCGACATGCATTGTGAGGCCAGCACTAAGAATGTAGGTTCTCAGGTGCCAATCCACAAGATCACCAACCTATCACTGAAGGTGATAGTTTTACTCATTGGACGGATCACTGGATCCACGGCCTTACATCAGGCCTCTCGGGCACACATGTATTGTGCATTGTAGTGATTAAATGCACGAGTGTTTGACTGGAGCACGACCATGCTTGATTGCATGAAGAGACAGCTCATGCAGTGTCAAGGGAAAAGTAACAAAAAATTTGGGTTTAGTACCATTTTATGCTCATTATTCCTCGAGAGGGTACCCATCATGAGTCCACAAGAGATAGTATGGGGGCATGTGGCCTCCTTCCTAGCAGTGTGTAGGTGGGTGGCATTGATGTTGCGAGAGGGGGGAGGAAGGACCATAGAGTCCCTCGATGATACATTTTTTGATTGGTGGGAACGACAGATTCCATCAATGGAGAACTACCCCTATGTCGGAATCAAAATTTCCATCCATCCGAACATGCCCGTACCTCTTGGAGAGGAGCGAGGAGAGATAGGTACGTTTGTTTTTTAAATTCATTTAATTTTTTAGTTTCTCTATATATATATCATTTTTATGTGTACCAGAGTATTTGACAACTATGTATTTGTTATGTACATATGTGGGACCAGTGCATCCGACAGACTTCTCGAGGACCAGGCGACGTACTCGACCAGAGGCAGTACCAGCAGTAGCCGTCAGACCAGCAGTAATAGCAGGGGGGCCTCCAGCCGGAGAGGCTAAGATATTTTTGAGACGGGTGGAGTGAAACCTCACCGCACTCACTCATGTAGTTCCCATGGCTGAGATCGAGGATCTCCCACCATCGATGCAGACTCACGTAGTTGGGGTTCCACTAACTTGGGTCCAACTCTTCCGGCATTTTGAAAATGTCATTGTTCACTATGGTAGGGCCAATAGGCCCCGTGCTTAGCTAGGATGGACCACTTATGTGCCGAGGGAAATATTTTATATATTTTTGAGGGCATAAGCCCTGCGATGTATACCGGATTTATATTTTTGAGGCATTTGCGCCCACCAATGTACTCTAACACTATATATATTTACACCTTTATGTCTTATGGATAACATTTTTTACAAATGTATGTACATGTGTATCTGTGTGCTTCTTTTTATGTATGTGCAATATGCCAATCCAATACTTGATTAGCTAGAGTATATGTCATTTGATTTAATATCCTAGGAACATGGATATACGTAATGTAATCAAAGTAACGTTCTAAGAGATGTAACCTAAGTGTTGGTTGTGGAGCCTGATTATCTTCCTGATTCAGAGGTCCTTGCTTTCAGTCGTGTTTATACCCAATGAAGTATTTACACCCCAGAAGTATGTACACTCTTCCACGTGGGGGAGTGCAGAGGGGGGGTACCCCCTTTGCGGGGTCCGGGGGGCCTATCCCTCCAGCTGGGGGGTCTGGGGGCAAGCGGGCCCCCAGCGAGGGTTCGGGGGCAAAGCACCAAAGAAAAAATTGCCTTATAAAAGTATATTGTAATTTCATTGTAAATCTGGACTGTTCATTATAAGGTCACAGATCTAACGGTAGAGATTATGTTAGGGTTTTTTTCCCTAGAAGGCAACCCTCTTTTATGAGGGAGATGTATTACAGCTATGGATGATGGTGAATATTGTATTCTGAGAGAGGAGACTGTGAGAGAAAGAAGAGGAAGTTACAGTGGGTTTTGTTGTAGGTTGTATCCCTTCATTTGATGGATAATAATAAAGGAAGGACCTGGCAATTTCTCTAGTGGACGTAGCCCACACTGGGTGAACCACGTAAATCTGTGTCTCTCTTGTATTGTGTGTCTTCTGTGTTTTGTTTCTACATTTTTTTTTATTTTATTGCTCCGCGGTCCTGTTTTTCTAACACTAAGGAATCATCAGTGTAAAGTAGGATCATAAACGCAGTAAACCCCATTTAACTGGGACACAACCAGTTGTGCATCTAAGTATACCCGGAGGTGAGAGATACCATGCGACAGAGCGTCATGAAGCAACTCTATCAGTGTTTTTTACTCGGCGACATTGTGTGTGGCGTCACCTAAACAGATACCTCTAGAAGATAGCAAGTGGCCTTAAGGCATGAAAATCACCCAAGCTACAAAAGAAAGCCTCTGAGTGTGTTAGCTAGCGCCATCCGTGAACCCAACAAACACCTCTGATTCACTTGACATCTTCCATAGTGAAAAATATGACATAAATAATGACACATCCATAAAACAAAAAGATAAAAAACTAATTGTATAAGAACTATACATATGTACAAGAAATCACCCAAGGAGACCCACCTACGAGTAATACTTCTTGAGGTAGATCCCATTTCTAGGCTCTGCCAAAGCATTTCCCTCAAATTCAACCAAACGATAAATTCCCTTATTTAGTACCTCCTTCACGATGAAAGGTCTGAACCACATGGGTTTGAACTTGCTTGCCCCCAGGGGATCCTTATCTTGGTCGTAGACTAGGACAAGGCTTCCTTCAGAGAAAATCTGAGGACGAACAGACCGATCATACTGACACTTGAATCATTGCTTGTGATCCTCATTGGCCAAGGATGAATCACGGTGTTTCTCATCGAGCTGCTCGAGATATAATAAGAGTTCCTCAAGCAGTGAAGTGTCTACCAATAATTGTACTGCCAACTTTATAGATGGGATATGGCACTCTATAGGCAAGACTACTTCCATCCCGTAAACGACTTGAAAAGGTGAGAAATCGGTGGCAGTCTTTACAGACATTCGGTAGGCCCATATTTCTGAGTACAACATCAAATGCCAATTTGATTTGGTAAAATTGAGCATTCATTGTAGAATAGTCTTGAGGGACTTATTCACAGCCTCCACCTGACCATTCGCTTGTGGGTAGTAGGGTGATGAATGCTCTTGCCTCAACCCAAGCTTTGATGTTAACTTGGACATCACTTTATTCTAAAAGTGACTACCATGATCAGTGACAATCTCCTTCAGGATACTGAACCTTGCTATTTTCTAGTTAAAAATAAATAAAGTTGTTGTCTCCCCATCATTATTAAATGTCAGCATAGCTTCAACCCACTTTGTGAAGTAGTCTACTTCTACGATAATATAATGATGCCCCCTGGCTGAGGCCAGGTGGAATGTAGTAAAATCAATCCTCCACTTGGTGAAGGGACAAACAGTGATGATGGGAAACATGGGAGTGGGGTGTGCCCTCATCTTTCAAGAGAATATATGGCATGGGTGGCACTTCTTGATCAATTCAACACAATCCTTGATTAATGTCAGCCAAAAGTAATCAGCTCAAAGAATCTTTTGGGTTGTTTCCAACCCATACAAATGACCACCACATGCTCCAGTGTGGCAGTCATTAAGAACGAGTTCTTCTTCTTCGTGAATGAGGCACCGACGAAGGATGCAATCCACACCTTGACAATACAAAGTATCATCGAGTATGAGATAGTTTCGTGCCTGATGGCATATATGTCGACACTCATAGTGAGAAGCATAGGTAGGGAAATTCAAAGTCTAGAGATAGACTAGTATATCTCCATACCAGGGGTCTGAAGATGAAATCAAAAAAAGATCTCCTTTAATCGACGATTCTTTAGGTGTAATATCACTTGATTCGACCGGAAGTTCTGAGATAAGTTCTGCAAAGACCAGTGACCTTTTGGATTTCACAGAAACAAAATCCAAGTCAAATTCTTGGAGGATAACAATCCATCTACTGATCTTTCTATCGATGACACATTGTGTCAACATGTATTGAAACGGATTCACAACGGCAATGATGGTGGTCTTACAAAGTAGAATATAATGACGGAACTGTTGGACAACATGCACTACCACCAACGCAAGATTTTCAACGTGAGATTAGTTGAGTTCTTGTCCAACCAGGCCTCGGCTCAGGTAATAAATCACATGATCTTCAAGAAGTTAATCTTATTGAACCAAGACCATATCAATGGTCGACTCTGTGGCGGCCAAGTACAATAAGAAATATTTATTATAATTGGAAGGTCAGAGCAGAGGGGCGGACATAAGGGCCTGTTTCAACGCTTCAAAAGAGATATGAGGGGCTTCGTCCCAATATAAAGTGACTCCCTTATTCAGTAAACGCATGAACCCTTTAGTGATTTTGGCATATTTTGCGATAAAACTCTGAAAAAAGTTCTCTTCACCCTGTAAACTTTAAATATGAGGGACTTTGCATGGGGGAGGCAATTGAACTATCACCTCAACCTTTAGAGGATCGACCATGATCCATGTTCTTGAAACTATGAAACCTAGAAAATGACCCGACATCATGCAGAAATTGCATTTGTTTGGATTCAAGCGAAAATAATAGTAGCGACATCGCTAAAAGATTAGTTGGAGGTGCATGGGATGATCAGCTCTCTTACGAGATCATGATGTTAAATCATCGAGATAAGCCCCAAAAATATGTCTAAGTTCATGGAAAGAAAAATACATGGCCCACTAAAAAGTGGCTCCATCATTCTTCAGGCCAAAAGGCATCTTACGATAAGAAAATGTGCCCCACGAACAGATAAAAGTTGTTTTATGTTGGTATTTGGGTTTGATCTGAATCTGGTTATACCCTGAAAAACCATCCATGAAAGAAAATACCTCACATCTTGCACATTCATCAACAATCTAATCAATGAATGGGGTGGGGAAATTATCCTTTGGACAAGCCTTGTTCAAATCACGAAATTTCATACACACGAGAATTGTACCCTGCGTTTTGTTGACCGGAACAAGATTTGACACCCATTGAGTCAATTGAACGGGGTATATGAAACCAACTTTGATTAGTTTCTCTACTTCAGCCTTAATAGCTTCCTCTTTCTGAGGATTCATTGGATGAAGCTTCTATCGGACTGGCTTGACATCAGGATAAGTCATTATCTCATGTTCGACGATTCTTAGATCAATGTCTGGCATTTCCTCTTAAGACCAGGCAAAAACGTCACGAAATTCCTTAAATAAATCTGTATAGATCTAAATCTCCTCATGAAAGTAGTCCGCTCCAACGAAGACATTCTCCATGATGTCAAGGGTTCTAGAGATGTCAATAGGTATCATTTTAGCGATGGTTTCCATATTACCCTCGGCATAAACTGGTGCATAGCCAGAGGATTAATAGGACAAGACCTGTCTCAAGTCATAGTCAACACACATTCTCCTGCTTCTATTCTTCTTAACTCTTGGAGGAAATAATATCTGTGATGGATATCATCACAGGGTCTATCCAAACCAGTCGATGCCTCTATAATCGCCTCATTAGAGGGCAAGACCAAGTCTAAATAATTAGTAGTGGCGAGGGAACCTTGATCGCAGATAGGCTCAAGAACTGGATCTAACTCCTATGCGGGAGTCGGATCGGGGTCGTTCAAAGCTTGTTGGACAATAATGTATGTAAATTATGTCGCGAACAAGGGCATGGCCATGCCAGGATTCCCTGTCCCTTCCATTGAAACCAATGGGGAAGGAAGATTCGACGGATCGTTAAAGTAAGTCATACGGAACGATGACACTTGAAAATTTTCATCCCTAGGTTGGTCAAGGATAGTCGATATGAGCTTGACATTGTCGGAAGGAAATGGGTAATCGAAAGTAACATTGAGAGGTAGGCACAAACCAACCCCCACATTGATGATGTCAAGTTGAGGGTTATCAATCATCGGGATCGTGGATGCCCCCGATGAAGAGTCAGGCTGGGAGAAGGACAATTGATCAATGGTTATGATTCGACCCTCATGTGGAAACAATAAGAGTCGAAAAATTATGGCAACCGTTGCATGCATTGCACAGGTACAACTCCTTCCTAACAACAAGTTGTAGTCAAGAGGTGCATCGACCACTTCAACTTTGACGCACATGATCCTCCCTCCTAACTAAACAGGGAAAGAAGGAATGGTTCCATGTGGTCTGAAAGAATGATCGTCGAAAGCAGTAAGAACAGTAGGTGACGGAGACAAAATAGGTTGTCCAATGGCCTTCCAACACGCCAACTACATCACGCATGTCAAGGCACCCTCATCAACCACCATACAGAAAATGTTTCGAGTAAAATATTTTGTGGGGTGAGCCACTACTATATGAAATGCGACATGGTAAGGGAAATGAGGTTTCAAGTCAGTCGTATCAAGCATGATCGTTCCTGGATTACAAGTCTCAACATATCCCAAAGTGGGCAACAGAGCCTTTCTCTGTGAAGGAAATATCTGGAGGACCTCCAAAGATGACATCGTGCAAAGGGTTTGGTTGGCCATTATCTGTTGTATCGACAATTGTTGCAATTGATTTGACAGTTGATCAGTGAGATTTGCTTGTGCTGAACTAACTATACAATTGACATGTGGATAAGACTTGTGTCTGGCCTTGTCAAGGATGGACCGCGGTGCATATGGAAAAAACTCATAGATTAAACCAAACTGAGAGTATAGCAGTTCAATTTGTTGAGCTCTCATTATCACCTCTTCCTCTGAAAACACTCCCGACGTTGCAACTTCCTTCGATAATTGAGGTACCAAAGACTTGAGGAACCACTCTAGAAGGAAATATGGTGGGATAGGTACTTTTATAAAACTCTTTTGATGCCGACATTATCGAATGTGATCCAAGATATGATCAGCCTTTGTTTGCTCAAAATTGGCCAGCAATTCGTGTTAGAAAAACAGGACCGCGAAGCAATAAAATAAAACAAATGCAAAAACAAAACACATAAGACACACAATACAAGAGAGACACAGATTTACGTGGTTCACCCAGTGTGGGCTACATCCACCAGAAAAATTTCCAGGTCCTTCCTTTATTATTATCCAGCAAATGAAGGGATACAACCTACAGCAAAACCCGTTGTAACTTCCTCTTCTTTCTCTCACAGTCTCCTCTCTCAGAATACAATATTCACCATCAACCATAGCCGCAATACATTTCCCTCATAAAAGAGGGTTTCCTTCTAGGGAAAAAAACCCTAACATAATCTCTACCATTAGATCTGCGACCTTATAATGAACGGTCCAGATTTACAATGAAATTACAATATAATTTTATAAGGAAATTTTTTCTTCGGGGGCTTCGCCCCCGAACCCCCACTGGGGGCCCTCTTTCCCCCAGCCAGGGGGATAGCCCCCCCGGACCCTATAGAGGGGGTACCCCCCCCTCTGAACTCCCCCGCATGGAAGAGTTTACATACTTCTGAGGTGTAAATACTTCATGGGGTATAAACAAGGCTGAAAGCAAGGACCTCTGAATCAGGAAGATAATCAGGCTCCACAACCAACAATCTCCCACTTGGAGACTGATCTCAACAACTCCATCGCTTCTGTATATGCTGGACTATGAACCTTCTTGGACCTGGAAAATTTCTCATCTTCATCTTCATTCTTGAAGACCAACTGAAACTGAGCAAGAACTCAGTTTTTCCCTGGTTACTCCCTTTGTTAACATGTCTACAGGATTTTGGCTAGTGTGTATCTTTTCCATATTCAATTGTCCATCTTCCAAGGTGGATCGTATGAAGTGGTACCTCAACTGTATATGCTTAGTCTTTGAATGGAAGGATGAGTTCTTTGCAAGGAAAATGGCACTCTGACTGTCACAGTGCAACTTGTTGTTCTCCTACTTCTTTCCCAATTCCTCCATAAACCTTTGTAACCAAATCATCTCTTTACTAGCCTCTGTAGCAGCAACATACTCTGCCTTTGTTGTTGAAAGTGCAACAACCTTTTGCAATTTTGAAATCCAACTTACTGTTGTTCCACCTA
>ML785285.1:40882-71387 GCA_009831015.1 Picea engelmannii | reverse complement strand
GTTGTACTGTGACAGTCAGAGTGCCATTCACCTTGCAAAGAACTCAGCCTTCCATTCGAAGACTAAGCATATACAGTTGAGGTACCACTTCATACGATCCACCTTGGAATATGGACAATTGAAGCTGGAAAAGATACACACTAACCAGAATCCTGCAGACATGTTAACAAAGGGAGTAACTAGGGAGAAACTGAGTTCTTGCTCAGCTTCAGTTGGTCTTCAATATTGAAGATGAAGATGAGAAATTTTCCAGGTCCAAGAAGGTTCAAAGTCCAGCATATACAGCAGCGGTGGAGTTGTTGAGATCAGTCTCCAAGTGGGAGATTGTTGGTTGTGGAGCCTAATTATCTTCCTAATGCAAAGGTCCTTGCTTTCAGCCGTGTCTATACCCCATGAAGTATTTACACCCCAGAAGTATGTACACTATTCCACGCGGGGGAGTGCAGAGGGTGGGTACCCCCTCTGCGAGGTCCGGGAGCAAGTGGGGGTTCGGGGGCGAAGCCCCCGAAGAAAAAATTGCCTTATAAATGTATATTGTAATTTCATTGTAAATCTAGACCGTTCATTATAAGGTTGTAGATCTAACGGTAGATATTATGTTAGGTTTTTTTCCCTAGAAGGCAACCCTCTTTTATGAGGGAAATGTATTACGACTATGTATGAGGGTGAATATTGTATTCTGAGAGAGGATACTGTGAGAGAAAGAAGAGGAAGTTATAGCGGGTTTTTGTTGTAGGTTGTATCCCTTCATTTGCTGGATAATAATAAAGGAAGGACCTGGCAATTTGTCTGGTGGACGTAGCCCACACTGGGTGAACCACGTAAATCTGTGTCTCTCTTGTATTGTGTGTCTTCTGTGTTTTTGTTTCTGCATTTGTTTTATTTTATTGCTACGCGGTCCTGTTTTTCTAACAGTCTGCTTATTGTCTTTTACTAAAGTTGCATTGTATCCTTGCAGGATGGTCTAATAACAGATCTCCCCTCACACTAGTCGGTCGAGAACATAAATGGGTAATAAGTGGGGTGCCCCTGTTGCACCGAAAACCCTGATGTAGTTTTCCTTTTCATCTAAATACCAGTGTCCAACTTTAACTATAACCTTCTTTGCTTCATCTGAAAACCTAGAGAATTCTTTCCTGAATAGCAAGAAATAAATGTGTGCAATAAATTGATTGCAGTTAACAGCATAGGACTTTTTGTACCTGTTTTCCCATAATATGTTGAAATATACATGGGCTGGGAGCTCTGAAGAGTGCCAATTCAGTTTCATCCTAGAGAAAGTGTTCCTAGCATAGACGATGTCTAGCAAATACGAAGCCATGTAGAAGGCAGGAGAATCCCCTTCCTTTGGCACCTAAACTTTCCTTATGCAGGTGCTCAGTTTTTTGGAGATGATGGCACCCCAATTAAAGCCCATGCCTAAAATGGTGACTATAAAATCTAGAGGCATCCAAGCCTCTGAGAATCGGGAGAAATATTTCTCCCCATGCAACCTGCAGAGTAGAGCCATGAGATATATGTATCGTTCTCTAAGATTGACCGTCGGGTACCATCCGACAGTTCGGTTCATGAATTTTTTGTCTTCTCTCCACCATGATGCCATGATTTTACTGGTATCATGTGATTCATAGAAGCTTAAAATGAAATCAGTACTCAACTTTAGCTCGAACTCCATGAGCTTGTAGTAACTCTGAACCTCTGATGGCAAGAAGACCCTGACGCATTTGTCATTATCATCATTAATCAAACATTTTTGTGCATCAGCGTGGTCAATAATCCACTTCGAGATCTCAATGCAAGGAAATACCAGAAACCATCTTGCCACCATGTGCAGATAAGCCTTGTGAATATTTGGCAGGACCTCGTCATCGAGCTTCCTTGTATCGGGATCGCTATGCAGGGTATATTCAGGGGGTTCTTCTTTCTTGATCTTCTTGAACACTTTTTCCTAGCGAGTAAAAGTTGTCTTAGCTCCCATACTTGCCTCTGTGTCTCCAAAAGCTGGGGGCTGGAAAAAGGGCTCCTTGGTGATTGTCTTAATGATGGACACTGACTTGGAAGTGAACTCTAATTGTCTTGCAACTGCTGGGAAGGAACCTTCTCTTACTTCTGATTCTTGCAGTTTTGGGGCTCTCAGTGATTTCCTGGTGGAGGGCTTCTTTGGAGGCATTGTCCCCTACAATTAAAAAAAATTCCCTTTAAACACATATACAGAGTAGCGTTGGGTAAGGATATATAAAATGGAACATAAGAACACCATTAGCGGATACATACCTGTAATGCTTACTAAGATAATTGTCTAATACTCATTGAACTTTGGAAGTTTCCTCCGGACTGTTAGCTTCGTTCTTCTATTTGTTCTGAATTTCTTGTTGCACAAAATAGGATCATACACAATGACTCGAACAGGATATAAATAGAGAGGTACTACCAATCATATCAATTAGTTAATATGAGTAATGAATGCAGACTCAAAATAAACTACTATCATATTTTTGAAGATAAATCTTAACTGGTCGACGGCGGAGGGGCAGAGGAAGATGCATTGTATTGGCAAGTTTAACGATTCATTTTGATTCACGTAAGAATTAGTAACTAATGTGTGATCCATGAATTAACTACTAGCTTTGAATGTGGTGTACCTGACACATTTAGGGGTTTAAATGTCTCGTCACGTCACATCACTCCGGTGTAGAAATCAGGGATCAACTACTATATTGGTGTATACTTATATTGATATCCTCTTGATAAAACTTCCGATGTCAATGATATTGGGCATGGTGATCGGGGAAAGTTCAAGTACGCAGCTTCTTGGCAGGTCCTCATCTTCATGAGCCTTCATCATTGAAAACGTTTCGGGTGTCGGCGGTCGGCGGTGTCACTCCTCTTTTTTGTGCAGCGCTTACTGTTACACCTTTCTATCGAAGCCAAATGGATCAGTCTTTGGAAAGATCCTTCCCAAGGCTTATTCGTAGAAAAGAAAGGATTTCACCGGTCGACGCCAATAAAGGTCGGCAGTCGACTACTTTGCATTCTCAAATGGTTTTCCCCACCTTTAACTTTTACTGATGTCGAACTTCTTAAGCGAGTCGGGGAAAATTTTGGGTCGTCGATTCCTTGAGTAGTTGTTAAGTCCTTTTTAGATTTAAGATGACTCTTTGTTGTATGTTCAAGTAATATTTAATTAATTCAATCATGAAACATATAAGATAAGCGAAGGTATCAGTTTCATACTATCGTGAAAGTAGTCAATGAAAAAGATCGAGTGGTACCCAAAAAATGGTCATAGACTTTTTTAGGGTGTGTTGAGTGATCAATAGTATGATGCACTACTTCTCAGGACTAGAAGTGTGGCAGAGAACTGGTGAGATCTTCCCGAGTCAGGGGAAGTACATAGTTGAGATATTGAAGAAGTTTGAGATATTGAACTTGAATCCTATGGTTACACTAATGATGACGAATCTGAAGAAACTAAGTGTGTCTTCTCTCGATTGTGATGAAATTGATCTGACTCTATATAGACAGCTGATTGGATAATTGATGTATCTGGTTAACACCAGAAAAAATATTTGCTATGCAGTGAGTGCACTTATCCAGTTTATAAGTTAGCTGAGATAGACACACTAGATTGTTGCAAATCATGTGTTGAGATACTTGCGAGGCACAGTTTGACATGGTCTGAGATACACTTCTAGTATTGATATGATATGGTAGGAATATATTGACTCTGATTGAGCAGGGAGCACAGTGGACAGAAAGAGCACCTTCAAGTGTTGCTTCGCTTTGGGATCTTCCATGGTTTCATGGTGTAGCAGGAAATAAACTTGTGTGGCTTTGAGCACAACAAAAGTAGAGTACATTGCATTAAGTATGACAGTTTGTGAAGTAGTGTGGCTTCACAAGATCCTTGCAGATTTATTTGAACATGTGTTGGATTCCACCATTATTCATAATGGTAACCAAAGTTGTGTGAAGAACTCTGATAATCCAATGTTTCATGACAAATCGAACCACATTTGAGATTAAGTACCATTACATATGAGACATGGTGTAGAGGAAGGAAGTATTGGTGAAGTACCTTCCTACATATGAGCAGGTTGTTGATGTTCTTACCAAACCAAGACGAAATTCAAGCACTTTCATGGTAGACTTGGCATGGCAGAGAATGCCTCCCTCACTGAGAGGGAGTGTTGATGTTTGCAGCTTCCTGAAAAATTCTCCAGATAGTACTACTCTGTGATAGAATTGAGTTGATCTGTGATGACACTTATCCGAGAAGAGATATGTGGGGCACTTATCCAAGAAGGGACAAGTGGGGAACTTATCAAAGAAGGGATAAGTTTGGTTGGGCTTATAACCCAATGTCCCATGTGGATATCACATGAGGACATGTCAAGGGAGTCAACCCTTGACATCATACACCATGGGAGTTGACCCTAGTGTTTCTAGAGGGTGTAGCCTCTAGAAGTCCACATGGAGTGCCATGTGTGACAAACTTTCTCCAGATCGTATTCCTTTGTGAATTGAGTTGAGTTGATCTGTGAGGACACTTATTCAAGAAGGGATAAGTGGAACACTTATTTGAGAAGGAATAAGTGCATTCAGGCTTATATCCCATCATCCCATGTAGAGAGAACATGAGGACATGTCAAGGGAGTTGACCCTTGACGTCTCACACTATGGGGAGTTGACCCGAATTGTTCCTAGAGGGAGTAGCCTCTAGAAGTCCACATGGGAGTGCCATGTGTGACAAACATTTTTCTACTATGGTGGTATTGTACCACTAGTGGAGACTATGAGTCTCTGGACATTATTTTGTACTACTATGGAAAGATACCTCCCTAGCTAAGAGGGAGTGTTAATGTTTCAGCATCAGGCAAAACTTCTCCTAGATTGGGTTACAGACTAAGGGAGATAGAATACATTTATCATAAATGTTCACTTGTGGTAAATGGGCCTAGACATAGTCCTTCCTTGATCATGACAAGGAATAATATGGACTCGAGGTGCTTGAAGTGATTTCCAATGTCAGTTAGTATCAAGTTGACATTCACTCATAGGTGTGTGCCTGTGGTGAAATATCTTGGTGTGTACTTTGTCCTAGTCATGGTGACTTGACAAGTACTGATAAAGACACAATATTCTATATGATATTACATGCAGACCCAAAGTGATCTGAATCTTAGAGAGAGTTAATTGGCTCAGAGGGAGAGTCGCAAAAGGAGTTTCTCCTCGGTTCAGGTGGGAGAGTGATGTCTCCCAAGACTAATAGACAAGTGTCATGAGTCTAGGGTGAAGTTTGTGTACTTCAAATAAAAGAGTGGCATGTTGCAGAATGTCTCCCTCGTTGAGAGGGAGTGTTGATGTTTGGAAAATATCGGGAAGACATTCTCTAAAGATAATAATTAATAATATAATTATCGATTAAGGTTGGTTGTCATTGATGTCAACCCTTGAAGAAAGCCCCACGACACAAAGGTTTGGGTAATGGACCCAATATTGTTTTATGTAAAGATGACTCATTATTTTCTTTTCATGGTTGATAAGAATTAAAGATGGATGAACTCCAAAGTGGCCCCCTTATGGTGAAATCCCTCATGGGAAGACGCTTTGTGGAGTAAGAGAACCCATGCTTAATTGTGAAATAAGTAGATGAAGGACAATGAATTTTTTAGGTAAACTATCCTAGATGGATAGTTCTTGTCATTCCATTTCTGGTAGTATGTGGAACGTCACATAAATCCTCACGGTTAGAGAGTTATGACCATGAGAAGTTGGAGACCATAGGTTTGAGTAATAGACCCAAGTTTGTTTGATGGATAACAGTATGAGTTATGGTATATTTTCATATAATACTATTCTATATGGATAGTACATGTCATTCCATTTATGTTGGTATGTGGAATGTCACATAACTCCTCACAGTTTGAGAGTTATGGCCTTACGAAGTTGGAGGACCCTCATATGTCATCTAGAAGCCCCAAAAGGTCAAAGTAGTCAAAGTGGTTTAAGAGATTTTAAAAGGTAAATAATAAAGTGAAGTAATGAGTGTATTATAATTCAAAGTGAATACAAAATAAATTATTTCAATAACAAATTTAATGGAGAAATTAGAAGTGGGTTAACCCTAAAATAAGGAAAGTGGGACCAAGTGACCTAGAAGATGTTTTTAAGGAAGCTACTTGGAGAGTATAAATAAGAGGCAAGGCTCTCTCATTTCAAACACACTTGAGAATATTGAATATATATAGGTTTCTGAGGTAACTAGGGATATCTAAGCCAAAATTCTGAGGGAAGGTGAAGAAAATAAGGTCGAAATGCAAGGAAGGATAAATTCTTTTGATGGTGCTTTCTAAGGTATGTTATTTACAGGTCATCTCACCATTTTTGCTATAAAAAAAATTCTATAATGATTTAGACCATGAAATTTCTATTCTATTGCAAAAACATATCCAAGTATCTGTGGTAAAAAATTCATCTTGTGGGTCATTGTATTTTTGGAGTTACACCCTATGGAAAATAGGGTTTGTGGCTAGTCATGAAACTAGTCAAAAATAGGTGTTTTGGGTAAAAATGTCATAAATTCTTCAAAACAAATAAAAATTAAGTGAAGCCAAATGTGTTGGTTAGGGTACAATCTGTAGTATTCTGTGTAATAGTTTCAAATTAATTCAAGGTATCTCTATAGAATATATTTATACATTATAGGTACAAAATTATATCAGTTTAATATATTTATACATTATAGGTACAAAATTATGATTACTTCAAGTTAGAGTTGTTGACTAATCCAAAACTAGGCATGTGAGACTAAACAAAAGTTTGATGAAAATGATAGTCTCTTGTTGTTGAAGTTAAGGAAGGTTTGCAAGAATGTGATCATATACACCAGGTCTATTATAGAGCTACAAATCAGATTTGTATGATGAAATTGATCAGGGCTTTTGGTTGAGGTACATGTTGAGTACATGGTTGAGACAAGTAGTTGATGAGTTGGCACATACATGAGGTGTGTAGTTGATGATGTTGGTACATATTGATGAGTCATAGTTGATGAGTAGTTGACACATGATTGGTACATACTTGGTACATGGTTGGATACACTTGTTTATGGTACAGGTTGATTACAAGTTATTTGGTACAGGTTGGTGCATGGTTGATGTACTTGTTTATGGTACAGGTTGATTACAGGTTGAGGTACAAGTTGATGCATGGTTCAAATTTATTGGTACAGGTTTACAGCGGTATATCTCACAGTGACAAGTTGGAAGTGTTTCCATCATTCTACTTCTACTTCAAGGTGGCAGGATGGGGCAAGGACAGGCGGTTGTAGCCAGAGAACATAGGAGGTTGTATCCTCCTTCTGGTTGTAGCTAGAGAATTGGGGAGTTGGAGCTTCCCTCAGGTTGTATCCTAAGAAAATAGGGGGTTGAAGCCTCCTTCCAGTTGCAACTAGA
Source organism: Picea engelmannii (assembly GCA_009831015.1). Classification (NCBI taxonomy): domain Eukaryota; kingdom Viridiplantae; phylum Streptophyta; class Pinopsida; order Pinales; family Pinaceae; genus Picea; species Picea engelmannii. Next base: position 63,930 of record ML785285.1, on the reverse strand, counting down.
AAACAAAGGAAGTTGGTGCTTCCAATGAATGTAATTCTTCAAGACATATAAGAAAAAGCATTATTTGGTTTTCTCCTGATTTGGGTTTCCACGTAAAACACTGTTGTACTGTGTATGTGTATGTTTGTTCATTTGTTCATTGCTTATTTACTCTGAAGTTATTGGATGATAATGGTTCATTGATATAACACTTGGATTATATGGTTAAAAAGGATTAAATTGCTCTATTATTGATTCACCCCCCTATCAGTAATCCAATAATTACTATCATAGAAAGTTCATTCAGAAATTAGTTTAACCACTGAAAGGTAGATCATGGAGAGTACCAACTCATATAAAAATGGAATACCATAGTTTTATGGACATAAGTATGTTTTTTGGAGCATAAGGATGAGGACATATATACAGGAACAAGGATTTCAAGTTTGGCAATCAATTGTAGATGGATACACAGCACCAGCAGTTCCACCAACAAATGACAAAGTAGTAAAACTAGGTAAGAATAATTCCAAAGCCACAAATGCACTTTTAAATGGTCTCAGTGATACGGTATTCGCCAAAGTTGCACATTGTAAATCTGTTAAAGAGATTTGGGACAAGCTTAAAAATATTTATGAAGGAGATACAAAAGTCAAAGTTGCAAAGCTTCAGACTTACAGAGGTCAGTTCGAACAACGAAAAATGAAGGAAGATGAAGATATCGCAGCCTACTTCTTACGAGTCGATGAAACAGTGAATGCAATCATAGGATTGGGAGAAGAAATTGAAGAATCTGTAATTGTTCAAAAGATACTAAGATCTCTTCCTATGAGATTCAACCCTAAGATATCAGCACTAGAAGAAAGATCAGATATGGAATCAATAAGCATGGATGAACTGCATGGAATCTTCACAACATATGAAATGAGAACTGAGCAGGAAAATCTAGATGTAAAAGAAGCAGCGTTCAAGGCATCCAAAAGATCAAAGCAAAAGAAAAAGGAATAAGAAGAATATAGCAATGGCAGTGACGCCTCGGAAGATGATGAAGAAGTGGCCAACTTCATCAAAACACTGAACAAGGGAACCAACGATAGGTATAGAGGTAATATCCCTTTAATTTGTTTTAATTGTGATGGTATTGGTCATTTTGATAACAAATGTCCTCATAAGAAAAAGAGAAATGATGAAGGTTACTCAAAAGGAAAACACACATATAAAGGAAAAATAACTACAAAGAAAGTTTTCAAGAAAAGCTTATACACCAAAGAAGACATCTCATCATCAGATGAAGATGAAGTCAGTGACAATGAGACAGGAAGAGTTCTATTCATGGAAGTAAAAGACTCTGACAAAGAAGACTCCAAAGAAGAATATGAAGAAGCAGAAGAAGAATGTGAAGAAGTCGAAGAAGAAATTGAAGAGGCGGAAGTTGACTATCGAGAAGAATTAATGTGTGCCATAGAAGTTATCAGAAGAGAAAAGAAGAAAAACAAGAAACTACAAGCAGAACTAGACAAGAAAAAGGACACTCGATAACTAGAACAAATGATCACAAAATTGAAGGTTCAAGTAGAAGAAGATAAAATAATTGAAGAAGCACTCAAAGAACAACTAGAAGAAAAGGACAAGATCATTGGAAACTTCGAAGCAGAGGTTGTCACACTAAGGATATTCAAAAGAAAAATATGCAGAATAGCTCAAAAGTTCTGGATGACATTATCAGCAGTCAAAAATCTCATCTTGACAAGTCCGGACTTTGACACAATCAGACATAAAAGGGATCGAACTCCAAAATAACAGAGAAAGAAACAAATCCAAAGATCTATGCAGAAACAATCAAAGAGGATAGGAAGATATACAAGGAAGATTACAGGGACACTCCTCCACCAAGAAGATTCGGATTTCAGAATCAACAATAGACAAATAGGACTCAAGAAGAAGAAGGATTCATAAGAGCACCTCCTTTCAGAAGATCTTCAACTCCCAGGTATCAAACTATATATTTTGGTTTATGTTATGCATGTAATAATTTTGGACATAAAGCTGTGAATTGCAGAGATAACAACAAGAACAGTAACAACTTTGAGATTTATACACAAAGTGATTATTCGAGGAGACCTAGTGACACACAAAGAAGAAGTTACAACAGGTTTGAATCTTTGAGCACTGAAGTGGAATGTTACAAATGTAACAATTTTGGACACATGGACAAGGATTGCAGAATGACAGTCCCTCCTAAAGAACCTCAACGGAATAACAACAGTCACAGACAAGAACCTCAGAAAATGACATGGATAAGAAAGCAAGATCAATATAACAATGAAGAATGCACAGTCTCTCTACAAGCTAAGTAGAAGAAACACGGTTGGTATGTTGACAGTGGATTTTCAAAACACATGACAGGTGATAAAGACAAATTTCTTACATTACGAAAAGAAAAAAAATGGATCAGACTCTTTCGGAAATGATAATTCATCCAAAATCATTGGAAAAGGCATAGTCTGAATTGAGAACAAGAATGAAAAGGCACAAAATGTTCTACCAGTAGAAGATATGAAAAATAATATTCTAAGTGTGATTCAAATGTGTGACCAAGGTCATAAACTTACTTTTGATTCAGAAAAGTGTGAGATAAGAAAAGAAGGTTCAGGGAAATTAGTCGGTACAGCTGCAAGAACTTCAAACAACATATATGTGTTAAGTGAAATTGGAAATGAAAAGTGTTGTCTAGGAAAGGAATATGAAAGTTGGCTATGGCATAGAAGAATGGGTCACATGCATTTTGATAACTTTGTCAAAGTCAACAAAAGAGAAGAAGTCAGAGAAATTCTCTAGATCACGAAACCAACCAACACTTTATGCAAGCATTGTCAACAAGGAAAGCAAACAAAGACTAGGTTCAAATCAAAGGAATATTCAACAACAAGACCACTGGAAATTTTGCACACTGATCTAGTTGGACCAACTACAACAAAGGGATTAAAAGGTGAAAAATGCTTTATGTTATTAGTTGATGATTATACAAGAATGACTACAGTTTGTTTTCTCAAGAACAAGTCAGAAGCTTTTGAAAACTTCAAGATCTACAAGGAAATGGTTGAAAATGAGATGGATTCAAGAATCAAATGTTTTAGATCTGATAATGTAGGAGAGTTCACTTCAAAGGAATTTATGGAATACTGTAGCAGTCATGGAATAAAAAGGCAATTCCCCATTGCTAGGACACCTCAACAAAATGGAGTTGTTGAAAGAAAGAAAAAGACAGTACAAGAAATGGTTCAAACAATGCTAATGAATTCCAAATTGACAGATATATTTTGGACACAGGCAGTGCATACAACAGTTCACATTCAAAACAAATTAATGCTCAGAAACAACACTGATAAAACTCCCTAAGAGCTATGGAAAGGAAGACCAACAAATGTGAAGCACTTCAGAGTTTTTGGAAGCAAATGCTACATCAAAAGAGAAGATGGAAGAGTGGGAAAGTTTGACTCTCATGTGGACAAAGGAATACTTGTTGGTTACTCAAGTACAAGGAAAGCATACAAGTGTTACAATCTAAGATTGAACAAAGTTGTGGAAATCATCAACATAACGATTGATGAAACAGGCAGACCAGAATCAAAGGAAGAAGAAAACAAATCAATGGAAAAACTTTTCGAAGAAGAAGATGAAAAAGAAGTAGAAGAGGAATATGAAGATGAAGAGAATCTGACAGAAGTAGAAGAGAAAGTTCAAAAAGTATCTCCAAAGACACCTAGCAAACGAGTAAAAAAGAATCATCCTTCGGATCAGATTATTGTAAACAAAGATGCAGAAGTTGAGACTAGAAGAAAAATCTATTCACCAGAACAAACACACCTAGCACTCTTATCTACAATTGAACCAAACTATTTTGAAGAAGTCGGCAAGGATGAATTTTGGAATAATGCCATGGATGAAGAATTGGATCAAATAGAGAAAAATGACACTTGGGAATTGGTTCCAAGACTAAAGAATAAGAATGTGATCAGCACAAAATGGGTTTTTAGGAATAAATTGAATGAAGATGGATAGGTTACAAGGAACAAAGCTAGATTGGTATGTAAAGGATATGCACATATTGAAGGAATCGACCTTGAAGAGACATTTGCCCCAATTTCCAGAATGGAAGCAATCCATTTACTTTTAGCTTATGCATGCTCCAAAAATGTTAAAGTATATCAGATGGACGTAAAATCATATTTTCTGAATGGGGAACTTGAAGAAGAAGTCTACATTGAACAACCAGAAGGATTTCAGTTGTAAGAGAACATAGACTATGTATGTAAATTAAAGAAGGCATTGTATGGTCTAAAACAAGCTCCTAGAGCATGGTACTCTAGACTGGATAAGTATCTGCAGCATGCAGGATTCAGAAAAGGAAGTGCAGACAACAACCTCTACATCAACATAAGTCAAGGTAATATTTTATTAATTGAAGTTTCTGTTGATGATATTATTTTTGGTAGTGATGATGACAGGTTAAGCCAGAAATTTGCACAAAAGACATGCAGAATGAATTTGAAATGTTGTTACTTGAAGAACTATCCTTCTTTATGGGACTTCAGATACATCAAAGAAACCAAGAATTTTTTATTTCTCAAACCAAGTATATCAAAGAAATTCTAATGAGGTTCAGAATGGAAGATTGCAAACCAGTTATCACTCCCATGAAAACCAGTTGTAAGTTGAGAAAAGATGATGATTTGAAGTCTACAGGTCAATGATTGGCAGTCTACTATATGTGACAGCATCCAGACCATATGTAATGCAAGCAGTTGGACAGGTGGAACGATTTCAAGAAGCACCAAAGGAATCACATGTATTAGCAGTAAAGAGGATTTTCAGATATCTCAAAGGAACAGAAGAGTTTGGATTATGGTATCCAAAAGCAAAAGATCTATCACTTATTGCCTACACAGATGCAGATTGGGTAGGTTGTATTGATGATCAACGAAGCACCAGTGGAGCATCATTCTACTTAGGTGAGTGTTTGGTATCATGGATAAGAAAGAAACAATCATCAGTATCTTTATGTACATCCGAGGCAGAGTATATTGCAGCATCAACATGTTGTACACAGGTTCTTTGGATGAAACAAACTTTGACAGATATACAGGTTGAGTATGATGAGCCCATTCCAATATATTGTGATAATACAAGTGCCATTAGTATCTCAAAAAACCCAGTGATGCAGTCCAAGACGAAGCACATTCCAATCAAGTATCACTTTCTATGAGAACAGGTTGCAGAAAAGAACATCAGAGTTAAGTATGTGGGCACAAAAGAAAAAGTGGAAGACATCTTTACAAAACCACTTCCACGGGAAGCCTTTGAATATATTCACCAAAGACTTGGAGTTATTTCTACTCCAAAATGAATTCTTTTTTAATGTTTTTTGAATGCTTATCTTATATGTCTTAGATGTACATGAGGAAGCACCATAAGAGGGCAGTTCATTCAGGGGGAGAAACCCCAGATTGAAAGATACCTTTTCCATTGATGACAAAGGGGGAGAGATTTATCATATGCAGAGGATAGAGGCATGGTTCCAGGGGGAGAAGATTTATCAGATGCAGAGGACAGAGGAAAAATTTTCAGATACAAAGGACAGAGGCATGGTTCCAGGGGGAGCATGAGTGATATGATTTCAGTATTGCATCAGAGTGTTGCCATCAATGCCAAAGGGGGATATTGTTGATTAAGGTTGGTTGTCATTGATGTCAACCCTTGAAGAAAGCCCCGCAGCAAAAATGTTTGGGTAATGAACCCAACATTGTTTTATGTAAAGATGACTCATTATTGTCTTTTCATGGTTGATAAGAAGTAAATATGGATGAACTCCAAAGTGGTCCCCCTATGGTGAAATTCCTCACGGGAAGACGCTTTGCAGAGTAAGAGAACCCATGCTTAATTGTGGAATAATGAGATGAAGGACAATGAATTTGTTAGGTAAACTATCCTATATGGATAGTTCTTGTCATTCCATTTTCGGTGGTAGGTGGAACATCACATAACTCCTCACAGTTAGAGAGTTATGGCCAGGAGAAGTTGGAGACCCCAGGTTTGGGTAATGGATCCAAGTTTGTTTGATGGATAACGGTATGATTTATGATATATTTTCAGATAATAATATTCTATATGGATATTACATGTCATTTCATTTCTGGTGGTATGTAGAATGTCACATAACTCCTCACGGTTTGAGAGTTATGGCCTTACAAAGTTGGAGGACCCTCATATGTCATCTAGAAGCCCCAAAAGTTCAAAGTAGTCAAAGTGGTTTAAGAGATTTTAAAAGGTAAATAATAAAGTGAATTAATGAGTGTATTATAATTCAAATTGAATACAAAATAAATTATTTCAATAATAAATTTAATGGATAAATTAGAAGTGGGTTAACCCTAAAATAAGGAAAGTAGGGCAAAGTGACCTAGAAGATGTTTTTAAGGAAGCTATTTGGAGAGTATAAATAAGAGGCAAGGCTCTATCATTTTAATCACAATTGAGCCTATTGAATATATATAAGTGTTTGAGGTAACCAAGGATATCTAAGCCGAAATTTTGAGGGAAGGTGAAGAAAATAAATCCGAAATGCAAGGAAGGATAAATTCTTTTAATGGTGCTTTCTAAGGTATGTTATTTACAGGTCATCTCACCATTTTCGCTATAAATTTTTTTCTATAATGATTCAAACCATGAAATTTATATTCCATTGAGAAAACATATCCAAGTATCTGTGGTAAAAAATTCAGCTTTTGGGTCATTGTATTTGTTGAGTTACACTCTGTGGAAAATAGGCTTTGTGGCTAGTCCTGAAACTAGTCAAAAATAGGTGTTTCGGGTAAAAATCATGACAGATCCAAATTAAGTGAAACCAAATGTGGTGGTTAGGTTATAGTCTGTAGAATTTTTTGTAATAGTTTTAGATCATGTAAGAAAATATTCCATGTGGGGCACGCTCTACAAGGTCTTTCTCTAGAATAAGCCAAAATTCAGCAAGGTATGTCATTTTTCCTATAACTCTTTTTCTGAGAGGTTCCAAATAGTGACACCTGGAGGAATTGCATAAAACACACTAAAGAAAATTGTATATAATTTTCATATATTTATACATTACAAGTACAAAGTTATGGCTACTTCAAGTCAGGGTTGTTGACTAATCCAAAACTAGGCATGTGAGACTAAAGAAAAGTTTGATGAAAATACTAGTCTCTTATTGTTGAAGTTAAGGAAGGTTTGCAGGAATGTGATAATATACACCAGGTCTATTACAGAGCTACAAATCATATTTGGATGATGAAATTGATGAGGGATTTTGGTTGAGGTACATGTTGAGTACATGGTTGAGACAAGTAGTTGATGAGTTGGCACATACATGAGGTATATAGTTGATGATGTTGGTACATATTGATGAGTTGGATTGGGGTTGGCCGAAGCTTGCTGGAAAATATTGTATGCAACTTATGTCGCGAACAAGAGCATGGCCATTCCAGGATTCCCTATTTCTTCCATCGAAGCCAATGGGGAAGGAAGAGTCTACGGATCATTAAAGTAAGTCGTACAGAATGATGACACTTGAAAAAATCCATCCCTAGGCTGGTCAGGGACAGTCGATATGAGCTTGATATCATCGAAAGGAAATAGGTAATCAAAAGTACCCATGACAGGTGGGCACAAACCAACCCCCATGTTCATGATGTCAAGCTAAGGGTTATCAATCATTGGGACTGTGGATGCCCCCGATGAAGGGTCAAGCCGGGAGAAGGAGAACTGGTCAATGGTTATGATTTGGCCCTCATGTGGAAACATTAAGAGCCAAAAAATTGTGGCAACCATTGCATGCATTGCATAAGTACAACTCCTTCCTAACAATAGGTTTTAGTCGAGAGACACATTGACCACTTCAAATTCAACGCACATGATCTTCCCTCCTAACTGCACGGGGAAAGAAGGAATGATTCCATGTGGTATGAAAGAATGACCATTGAAATCAGTAAGCAGAGTAGGTGACAGAGACCAAACAGGTTGGTCAAAGGCCTTCCAACATGCCAACTACATCACACATGTCGAGGTGCCCTCATCAACCACCGTACAGAAAATATTTCGAGTAAAATATTTCATGGGGTGAGCCACTACTATCTGAACCACGACGTGGTAAGGGAGATGAGGTTTCAAATCAGTTGTATCAAGCATGATCGTTCCTGGATTACAAGTCTCAGCAGATCCCAAAGTGGACAACAGAGCCTTTCTCTGCGAAGGGAAGCTCTGGAGGACCTCCAAAGAAGACATCACGCAAAGGGTTTGGTTGGTCGTTGTCTACTATATCGACAATTCTTGCAATTGATTTGACAGTTGATCAGTGGGATTTGCTTGTGTTGAACTAACTATACCATCAGCATGTGTTCCAGACTTGTGTCTGGCCTTGTCAAGGATGAACCGTGGTGCATCTTGAAAACCCTCATAGAGTAAACCAGACTGAGAGTATATAATTTCAAGTTGTTGAGCTCTCATTATCACCTCTTCCTCTTAAAACACTCCCAACGTTGCAACTTCCTTGGATAACTGAGGTACCAAAGACTTGAGGAACCACTCCAGTAGGAAATATGGTGGGACCGATACTTTTATAAAACTCTTCTGACGCCTCCATTCTCGGATGTGATATGATATATGATCGGCCTTTGTTTTCTCAAAATTGGCCAACAATTCGGTGTCGGCATCATATCTCACCGGTAGCTAGAAATGGTTCAGGGAAACCATTGCCATATCACTAAAGAAACAGTATCTTGAGTGGTCGAGCTCGATGTACCATTTTGCGGCACTCCCGATAATAGTTCTTTGAAACAGGTGCAACTGTATGGAATCGTCTCACAGTGAGTTCAACGAGCACCATAGGTGAAAGGTTGTCACGTGATCACCTGGATCTTCGTTAGGCTTACCTTCAAACTTTGGAATGTCTGAGGGAAACTTCGTCGGCATGGGAGGCCAATGTGGATCGTGACAAATGTTGATGTTTGGACAACATCGGGAAGACATTCTCTAAAGATAATAATTAATAATATAATTATTATTGATTATTAAATTTAGTATATAATAAGTAAATGATAATAATAAATAGTTATTGATTATTCAAGGGACACATCCTTTCATGGATGGTCACCTTATGTTCCCTATATATGGAACACTCATCATTGTAATTGAATATCGATATTATCATATCTCATATGAAGAAAAACAACATGGTATCAGAGCAGGACTGGGCCTCACTCCCTAATAGGAGGGCCCAGGTAAAAAGAAAGAAAAACATTTAGAAAAAACAAGCCATTCAAATCAGGATCAAACTTACGCGTTTGTGTCTTGTAAATGCAATCGCCATCCCTTGTCTTCCCAAGGGAGGGTATGACTCAGAATTGGCTTCAATGTACTGCCCATTTTCGCTTCATCACATGAAATGACTATAATTGTTTTTATAGTTGGATTTCAGTATTAGTTTGATCAAATGAATTGGCGCTAATTTATTTTATAATCTTTGTGGTGTGGAAGTCGTATTATATTGGAGGTGGAAAAGACCCACCGACCGTGTTCTTTGGTTTCAGACGAGAAACACTTGCAACAAGATTTCGTGTAAGTTACGTCCGGCAATAACATTTTTGCTATCGATTTTAAGTAAATTTTTATGCTTGTTTAGTTTCGATACATCGTGTGGGTTAGGTACGTCATTTTTGATCAATCATTATGAATTCATCCCTCTCTTATATATGGAAATACATTGGCATTGACACGTTGGAGAATCTTACACATAATAGATTCTCGATATTAAGATGGGTCTCTATTAGAAAAGGGCCATAGTTTATATGGGCAAAGAGAAGATAAATGAGAAATTCCTCTCCTGGCCTTAGGCATTAAAAAAGCATCAAGGCGGCTCTAAGGAGGCTGAGAAGCCATTTGATCTACACAACAAAGCACTCGATTTTCACTAATGAAAGAGGTTAATGAGGCGAAATCTTCGTGTTTTGTTAGTGTTAATTAGATCTTCATGCGTGTACATGTACTAGTGTGCATCCATGTATTGAGGAAGCATGAGATATTTCAGATCCATATCGATGAAATTGGCTTCGTAGTTGTGCAGTTGAGGTGCACTTCTCGAATTCTTCCTGAAGGAGGGAACCATCGTGATGTGGCATGCTTCTGCATCTACTCTTTTCCAATGATCCTCCTTTTTTCTGTATATCAAAAGGGTGATCTTGTCATTGCTTACCTGTGTAATTGGCTGCAAATTTTTTGATGCCCAATTGCATTTTTGCTTCCCCCAGATACCAAGAGTGAAGTAATGATGGTTTTCTAAAACCTTGACAATGAACGTGTTGCATGAATAATGGACATGTCTTCCTACATATGGACAAGTGAGTTCAACAACGTTGTCTTCGAATGTATGGAAGCAGTGAGGCAGTGAGTTCATCAAGGTTGTCTTCATATGTATGGAAGCACTGAGGCTTCAGATGGTGTATAATCCATCTTGACATGCCTTAGATGGTCAGATCAATGAACCAAGACATTGGTTTCACAAGGAAACCTCGATATGTCTTGTGAGACATTGAGTCCATGAGGGAACCTTCATATGTATTAGACATTGGTTTCATGAGGAAACCTTTTTATGTCAAATAAGGTCCAAGATGACATTCCCTTTTAGAGGGAGACAGTTGAGTCAATTGATCCCATTTGATCATGTAGCTCCAGTTAATGTTTCCAGAGATATTGTAGTAGGACGGAAGATACTTGCATGGGCTCGTCAGACTCTGCAGGAGGCACAAGGACATGCAAATCCTCATGGTACCTTCTGAAAGAGCAAGAGACTTTAGAGATATTCATGCTATTCCATAGCTATGAGCCACATCATTCATTTTTTAGCCTTATTGTTATAAGGAGGCAACTAGTCATCCAGTATGCAGAGATGTCATGATGGAGGAGTATCAATCCATCATGAAGAATGATGTGTGGGATATTGTTCCGAGAGATGAAGGGAAGTCTGTAGTGAATTCCAAATGGATCTACAAGATCAAACATATAGTTGATGGGAGCATCGAAAAGAACAAAACGAGATTTCTTCCTAGAATATTCTCTCAGGTGGAGGGAATAGATTATGAGGAGACATTTTCTCCTATTGATCGATACTCTTCTATTCAGATGATTATTTCCCCTGAAACATCCATAGGTTAGAGAGTACATCAGATGGATGTAAAGACAACATTTCTCAATGGAGAGATTGAGGAATAAGTATACTTCGAGCAGCCAGATGGTTTCATAATACATGAGGAGTCTCATGTGTGTAGTTTGAAAATGGACTTCTATTGAAACAAGTAACCACCTCGATCTTGGTATGCAAGGATTGATGGACACATGATGATTTTTTGGCTTCAACAAAAGTGTTGTCGATCCTAGCATGTACTACAAGACTATTAATGGTGAGTCCATGATTTTGGTCCTATACGTTGATGATTTATTCCTCATCGATACAAAGATCCTTATTGTTGAATGAAAGTATGCATTGGCCTCTATGTTTTAAATGAAGGACCTTGGTATGATGCACTACTTCTCGAGACTAGAGGTGTGACATAGATATGGTGAGATCTTCCCGATTCAGGGGAAGTACACAGTTGATATATTGAAGAAGTTTGAGATATTGAACTTGAAACCCATGGCTACAACAATGATGACGAATCTAAAGAAACTAAGTGTGTCTTCTCTCGATTATGATGAAATTGATCTAACTTTGTATAGACAACTGATTGGATAATTGATGTATCTGGTTAACACGAGACCAAATATTTGTTATGCAGTGAGTGCACTTAGCTAGTTTATAAGTCAGCTAAGATGGACACACTAGATTGTTGTAAAGCATGTCTTGAGATACTTGTGAGGCACAGTTCAACATGGCATGAGATATACTTCTAGTATTGATATGATATCGTAGGAATATATTGACTCTGATAGAGCAGAGAGCACAGTGGATAGAAAGAGCACCTTCAGGTGTTGCTTCGCTTTGGGGTCTTCCATGGTTTCCTAGTGTAGCAAGAAACAAACTTTTGTGGCTTTGAGCACAACAGAAGCAGAGTACATTGCATTAAGTATGACATTCCATGAAGTAGTGTGTCTTCACAAGCTCCTTGAAGATTTATTCGAACATGTGTTGGATTCCACCATTATTCATTATGGTAACCAAAGTTGTGTGAATAAATCTGATAATCCATTGTTTCATGACAAATCGAACCACATTTGAGATCAAGTACCATTAGATCTGAGACATGGTGCAGAGGAAGGAAGTATTGGTTCAGTACCTTCCTACAAATGAGAAAGTTGTTGATGTTCTTACCAAACCAAGACAAAGTTCAAGCACTTCCGTGAAAGACTTGGCATGGCAGAGATTGCCTCCCTCATTGAGAGGGAGTTTTGATGTTTGTAGCTTCCTGATACATTCTCCAGATAGTACTACTCTGTGACTAAATTGAGTTTCGTTGTTATGACGCTTGTCCAAGAAGGGAAAAGTGGGGAACTTATCTAAGAAGGGACAAGTGGGGCACTTATCCGAGAAGGGATAAGTGTGGTTGGGCTTATACCCAACATCCCATGTGGAGAGCACATGAGGACATGTCAAGGGAGTTGAACCTTGATGTCATACACTATGGGAGTTGACCCTAGTGTTTCTAGAGAGTGTATCCTCTAAAATTCCACATGGAGTGCCATGTGTGACAAACTTTCTCCAGATCATACTCCTCTGTGAATTGAGTTGAGTTGATCTGTGAGGACACTTACTCAAGAAGGGATAAGTGGAACACTTATTCGAGAATTAATAAGTGCATTTGGGCTTATATCCCATCATCCAATGGATAGATAACATGAGGACATGTCAAGGGAGTTAACCCTTGACATCTCACACTATGGGGAGCTGACCCTAAGTGTTACTAGAGGGAGTAACCTCTAGAAGTCCACATGGGAGTGCCATGTGTGACAAACCTTTTTCTATTATGGTGGTTGTGTACCACTGGTGGAGACTGCGAGTCTCTGGACAGTATTTGTGTACTACTATGGAAAGATACCTCCCTAGATAAGAGGGAGTGTTAATGTTTCAGCATCGGGCGAAAATTCTCCAAGATTGGGTTACAGACCAAGGGAGATAGAATACATTTATCGTAAAGGTGCACTTGTGGTAAATGGGCCCATATGTAGTCCTTCCTTGATCATGAAAAGGAATAATAGGGACTTGAGGTGCTTGAAGTGATTTCCAATTGTTAGTTAGCATCAAGTCGACATTCACTCATAGGTGTGTGTCTGTGGTGAAAGATCTTGGTGTGTACTTTGTCCTAGTCATGGTGACTTTACAAGGACTGATAAAGACACAAGATTCTATATGATATTACATGAAGACCCAAAGTGAGCCTAATATTAAAGAGAGTTAACTGGCTCAAAGGGAGAGTCACAGAAGGATTTTCTCCTCGGTTCAGGTGGGAGAACGATGTCTCCCAAGACTGACAGACAAGTGTCATGAGTCTAGGGTGAAGTTTGTATACTTCAAAGACAAGAGTGGCATGTTGCAAAATGTCTCCCTCATTAAGAGGGAGTGTTTATGTCTAGACAACATCGGGAAGACATTCTCTAAAGATAATAATTAATAATATAATTATTATTGATTTTTAAATTTAGTATATAATAATTAAATGATAATAATAAATAGTTATGTATTATTCAAGGGATGCATCCTTTCATGGATGGTCACCTTATGTTCCCTATATATGGAACACTCATCATTGTAATTGAATATCGATCTTATCATATCGATATTGGTTCATTTAACAACCTTGACAAGATTGGAAAATGTAACGTCGCCAGAAATGGTAGTTTTGGTTGTTGACTATGTACAGGAGGAAAGGAGCCTGGAGTTTGACTGGCACCAGGTTTCCAGGAAAAGTTGGGTTGCTGACCAGGGTTCTGGTAAATACCATGGCCTTGGCCAGTGAATGGATACTACGTTTGTTGGGACATCATCGGTTGATTCCTGTAGTTGGGTGTTGAGGGTTGGGTGGGGATTTCTCCCTGCGTTGTGTTCCAAATATTCTGGAAAGGGTTGTCCCCTATCGATCCTGCGAGCATAGGTACTGAGACTTTCCCGGTGTTCCATTTACCATGGAAAGGGTTTCCCCCGGTAGGCATCCCTAACAAGGGAACTGCTCCCTGCCATAGATTCAAGAGTCCTTGTGAGGAGAAGACTCTTGTGTTTTCCCCCTATGAGGGAATAGTACCCTGCACAAGATTTTTTTTTCCAAAACAAGGGTTTCCCCCAGCCAATACGGCAGCCGACGATAAAGCGTTATTACCAAAAGCATTGAACAAATAGAATGGAATTGAACCCACCGGCATGGTGTAGGAAGAAGGCCCTAGAATACCTAGTCTGAACAAGTTGTAGTTCATGTTCATCCTAGCGGGTTGCTGGGGAGCATCGGTGAGCGAGGGGGATGAAGGAGGTATATGAACCCCACCGTAAGGGAAAGTGTTACAGGGGGTTGAGGTGCCCCCCATGGACCCTTGAAAAGGATATTTTGAGCTCCATTCCCCCAGACCCATGGTATGTAGGTTGGAATAGGTGAGGATGGAGTTTGTATCAAAGTCGGGTATCTCGTATGAAAACGGAGTTTCCGTCGCACTCTGTATGAACAGAGAAGTGGTCACTACCATAGACGAAATCATACCATTGCCCGAAGTACAGGTATTCGAGACCATCATGGTCTGGACCAGCAAAGGTGAGTTAAGAGGTGGAACACCCCATGTAGTGGCAGCCATTGAGGGAGTGTGAGGACTCCCTGACAAAGTAGCAACATTTTCTTTTATAGCTACTTGCAATACTATTTGACGCTCATGATGTGTTACCCTTGGAAGGGCAACCTGTATCGAAAGTGGCGCCGACAATTTAGTGATCGGAGGGTTAAATGGACCAAGAGCTTATGCTCCAAGGTAAAAAATAGTTGGTTCCTCCAGATTCGAGTGCTCTCCTCTCAGAGTTGTCTCGAGCAAAATTTCCTACAGCCCGATCGCCTCAAATGACCCTTGCTAGTCAAGTCTTCGTTGTAACACTTGTGGTGGTGGCTCAAATGTAACCAGCAATGGGCTTAGAATCCTCCGCGACCAGCGGGGCTCTTGATCTTCCACTTTGTGAGAAGATAAAAGACACAGTAAGGCTTTTACTAACGTTGAAAACCAAGAACACACTAGAAACGTTCCTACAATATAAAGAAATCAAAACACTATCTAGTTGGAAGAACAATTATGCCATCCAACACTAAAGAAACTTACTGGTGCAAGTGAAACTCGAACACGGAAGCACCCTCCGGGTATACTCTGCAAAGTGTGGCCCGACATATTCCCTAGGTACTATAGTATACCCTCGCAGTCACCTGTGTAAGTCCCTAAAATAAAGGAAATTAATTTTCCAGCTCATGAACAGTCACCAAGCGGGTACAGTCGACAATCGGGTGGACCGCAATGAGAAGGGTAACAAAGCACAAAACCTATCGAGGGTATCAGAAGCAAGTGGTCTGGAAGAAAATTGAGGATCCTGAACAGATTCAGGGTCCACGAATCTTCATAGGAAAATGCAACCAACAGTATCCCATGACAAGTCCTCAATATCCATTCCCCACTACACTTGGTTCGGCTTTGGAGGGGTTATCTCCACTACCTTTCCACATGTGACCTTGTGTTTAGCCCATGTGTTAGAGGGGGGTCCCGGATAACTTTCATGTTTACTGGACTTTTTACACTCCCTATCTCTAACTCCAATGTTTTTTTTTTTAGCCTCGGAGATTTTAATCTCCAACCTAATTCAAGGCTCTAGACTAGACTAGTTGATTGACGCTACAAACATAAAGTATAGTTGATTTTAATTTTAGCGTTAATTTTAAATGGCTTTTTTTAAGTCAAGGAAACGATAATGAAACTAGTGGTGTGTTTTAAGAGACAAAAAAGAGGAGAGGTAAACGAAACTGAAAGAAAAATTACTTCTAGTTAACAATAAATATTTGCAACTAACTCTTTAACCAACTTTTCATAACTAACTTTTTCTAAGATCTTTTAAAGGAAAAGCTAAAACGAAATTTCGCTCGACTACGAGATACTTAATGTTTTAAGCAATCAATAAATAACTTAAGAAAATAACTATTTTTCCTAACAAGCAAAGTAACTAACCCAACTACTTAACCAAACAAAGAAATGAAAACTTTTTCTTTTTATTTTTTTTTTATGCTCCAAACAAGAAACTTGAAATAAATTCTTTTTCTTTTTCTTTAAATCAAGCGAAAGGGGAAAAAGTGAAAAACAAGACAAGACTAAAAACTGACCTCTAGCCCACTACGGATTGCAGGGAGTCACTAAAGACACCTAATAGGCTGATCAACAAAACTCAAAGACTTGCCTAAAACCCTTTCGAACTAAACACAATAAATATTTGAAAACATAACCAAATTGACATCAAACCCAGGCTTCGACTGTAAAAACATAGACATTGTACTTGATCAAGAAACCCTGAGAAGTGAAACTTCAATCAGGGAATCGATTGACTGCCTCTTCTTAAAGAAAAAATTTCTTGACACAGGCAGGCTATTGATGCTTAAGAATCCTGCGTATGTACGTGGGCTGTCTAAAAGCAGGGCGTGTATGTACGTGTGTTGACCCACAGCAGGACGCGTACACCTCTGTATTTCTTGAAACAAAATAAAACAAACAGGCATGATGACAAGGCAGGGAGAAATGGTATGGTACCAACAGGTAACCATAATCCCTTAAAGACACAACAAACTCAAAAAGGAACTCAAAAGGTAAAAACCAATCAAACACCCAAAAAAAATCCCCTAAAACCCTAGAGGCTTCCCCAGTATGGTTGTCAGTTCTGCTATAGTGGGAAAACCCCCCGATGGACTACACTAGGGTTCAATATGTAGGCATATCTAACCATCTAAAAGTATCCTACCTTTCTAACTACCCCAAATATACCCCAAATTCCCACATGAAAGACAAAGTGAAAAGATCAGGTAACTTTATCTTTTACTCTGCGTCTGGTGTCAATCCTCATGCACTTGATAGCTCCACTTACTACAAGCCTCTTCCAAGGCTAAGCTGCATTCACAAACAGATAAACATGAAACTAAAAAACATGCATATCATATATAAACCATGGGTTAGATGTTAGAATAAAGCATAAATCAAATGCAAACATTTAACACATCATATTTCGGGATAGGGAAAGTATTTTTTTTATTGATATCACAATGTTTACGTACAACAAGGTCAGAGACTGTTCCACAAACCTCGTTCGGGCTCCTCTTCACCGAGCTCCAACTGTGCCTCCACATATCTTTCTCTTCTCACACTTCTTCTAGGGAAATGGAATAGGCTTATGATGGAGGGAAAAGGGAAAAATGGGAAATTCTTAAGAAAATATCACAAGGTGGCTGCAATTTCTTAAGGAAAGGAGGGGATGTTAAATGGGCAGAGTTTCATTGTTCTTATGCTTGGATTATGAATGAGGCCCTGACACCTCCTTTTATATGACAAAAGGATGGTTATTCAGTTGGATGATGGGATATAGGCGGTGGATCAATTGGGAAACTACCCAATAGCCCGTAATCTCAACGAATTCCTTGCAACGTTTTCAAGTATACGTGAGTTGTAATGGTGCAGCTAGCATACGTACGCGGGCTATAGTGGTGCAGCAAGCATGTGTACGTCGAAAGTAGTGGTGCAGGGTGCGTACATATTCAAAAATAATGTTTTTAAGAAGAGTTTCTCAATGATGGCTTGGCAAAAATAGCAAGTAAGAGGGTCAAATGCCAGGTATGCATGTATGGAGAAATTTAGGGTTATAACAATGTACCTATGCAGAGTTCCATGGTATTTTAGAATGAGATGTCACTTAGAGTCTTTGATACCCAGCTTGGTGTGCAAGGTATGGAAATAATTTGTGAACTCTAGCATTGTTTGGCTCTTCTCTTGCCGCAATGTGATCCATCTCATGTACTAGTCTTTATAGTTATCAACGGGGTAGTATTGTTCCTTGACTGCATCCACAAAAAATTCCCAAGTCGGATCGGCCCCATATATTTTAGATTACTCTATGGAAATTTTCTCCTAGTAAGTTTCCCACCAATGTTTGGCATGGGGGAGAGCCTTGAGGAGTGCGAAGGTGATCTTTTCCCTGTCAGAAAAATTGTGAACAGAGAAATAACCTTCTAGCAGATTTAAGGCATCTGCATCTATTTGACCTTCAAATACGAGAATATCAAAATTAACTTATACCTTGAAGGGAGAGGTTCCTCCAAAGTGGTCACTTGATGAATATGTGCTTGTTGTTATCGACAGGCATTGAAGGATATGTTCAAAATTCTCCATCATGTTGTCCCTTTGTCGCATGAGAGATTACTCAAGAAATAGGTTATTAGAATCTTATGCTCTTTTGTTTTTCTTTTCTACCACCATAGAGGGTTTCTTGGGCGTGCGAAAGATATTTTCCTCAAAAGAGACTAGCTCGAGACCCAACTTGCTCTATTTGGACCTCATCGGGGACATGCACTAAAAACGATCAAGAGCAACATGCTCTGATACCATTGATCTGGATTATTTTTGGAACGAAAAGAAATAAGAAATATTACAATGAAATACTCATACAAATTTCAAAAAACAAAGAGATACAACAATATATTATTTCTATTAATGAAGGAAATGTACAGAGATTGTAAAACACAGAGTTCAAGACTCATTAGAATGGTGCCAGCTTTATCTTTGAGAAGAGATGTGACGGCTACGCTCATTCGCAAGAAGATGATTACAATGAGGTTCTGAAGGCCTTTTTATGATAAACATGAATTTCGAAATCGTGGACATCCAAAAACCTAATTGTTGGCCCTCGACCAAGCTTTGAGGAAACATTGGTCGGGATTGACCACTTTTGGGACTTCGACGCAGTGGTCGAAGATGGAGCGTCCAGGTGGACCTAAGATTGTGTGATCTCACTTATTTTATGGGCTTGTGGACCCAAAATGGGGTTCATTAGGGTTTATGTAATGGTTTATGGGATGTCGGCCCATGGGTTTACCCATGATTAGGCCTTTTTGTAAATGTAAAAGTATAAATAAGAAGGAATTTAATGTAGAATAACAATGTGTGTAAGTAGCTATGTGCTAAGTCAGTAGCTAAGTGAAAGAGGCAACTAGTTATGAGTTGCTTTGTGCAATAGAACATGTATGTAAGGCTTTGTTCTTGATAGAGGAGTTGGCTATGTGCCTTGACTTGATTTTGTGGAAGGTGGATCTGGTGCGCAGTGTGAAAATCACCTGTCCAGTACGAAGCTTAGCTCTATCGCTTAGTGAATAGGAGAAGACAAATGTAAGAGATTGAAGAAGACTAATAAAGAAGAGGAAGTCGTTGGTGGACGTAACCCCACACTGGGGTGAACCACATAAATATTTTGTTGATGGTTTGCTTTGTGCTATAATACTTATGTTGTGGATTTTCTTAGTGCAATGAATGTTATGAATGATAGATAGATCTATGAATGCTTAGTCCTTCGTCTATGTTGAATGTGATAGATTTGACTTATGCTGCTTAGTGCGACGTTTATTTTGTCATTGTTACTACGTCGATCTGTACTTAGGGTTTGATATGTGATGTGAATAAAACTAATGAACTAATGTGTGTTGCTCCTAAGTACTTTGCAAAGTGTTATAATCATAGATCTATGTCCCAGCTTGGTTACAGACACTTGAGTCCTATAACCCCCCTGCCTCTACCTCGAGTGAGACTGCATCGGCTTCGTAGGTGTTGTTGAAAGGGCCGGTAATTAGGGTTTTGTTGGTTCATTGTTGAAGCGTTGAACCATGGGTCTGCCCCTATGCTAACACTAACCCTAGGAGATGAAGTGACAAAAGTTAGGTGGACCCCGTTGGGGTAAGTTAGTACATTAACTTCTCGGGGTCGTAACCTTTGCATACGATATTTTTTTTAGGTGTGTGATAGTCCATTGGAAAGGTATTTTCGAGAAATACGCATTATTTCATCAAAATGTGACTATGTCTACAGTTTGACTATGGAAATCTAGAAAACACTATGTAGGGCCCCAAAACATCCTTGGAAGTAAAGAAAGATGTAGTCACATGAAAACTTCCAAAATAAGCCATTTGGAATAGGTGGGAAGCCACTAATATCCACCTGGATGTTGTGTAAGGCTTCAGGACAGCCTCGGAAGTGCAGAACCCTCAATTACAAAGAAATGTCCCCATTATAGAGAAATGTGTTGAACTAAAAACTATCAAGATGAGCCAGTTGGAATTTGGAACAAGTGGGTTGATCCAGATTTTATGAGAAAAATGAAATGACTACAGATTATTAACATATGCTTAACATAGAATAAAAGAAATACAGTAAAATTGGTTTTCTATTCAATAAGGAAATAAGCTGAAACTGTAAAATGTAGAGGAAAACAAGCTTGCTAGAATGGTGGCAGCTTATCTCTAAGAAAAGATGTGATGCCTACGCTCATTCACAAGAAGATGGTTACAATGAAGCTCTGAAGGAATTTTACAATAAACAAGAATGTCAAAAACCCTAGACATCCAAAAACCTAACCCTAGGAGATGAAGCGCCAAAAGTCATGTGGGCCCCGTTTGGGTAAGTTAGTACATCAACTTTGCGGGGTCGTAACTTGTGCATACAATCTATGTTTTAGGTGCACGATAGCTCGTTGGAAAGATCTATCCGAGCAAAACAAATTTGATGTGAGACACATCAAAGTAATTTTCATGTTGCTCCTCGTTTTCCCAAAAAACGTCGTTTAGGGCCTCAAAATGGCTTTGGAAGTTCAAGACCCGAAAAAATGCTAAAAATATTAAATTACAAAAATTGCCAGAAAATTGTTTTGAGCCAATTGGAAAAGGTGGGAGGCCATCGATATCCACCTAGATCAATCCTCCCTCCTTAGGAATAAATGGTCTCCATTTCATTGAGTTCCCCCATCAGATGAGGAAATTTCTGTTGAATTTGGCCCCAGGTGAGCCACTTGCCTTGGTGTAGGAGTCGCCCTACTTTGACGACTCAATAAATCTGGATCCTTTGCTATCGAGTGCCCTTGATATGTGTGTCCACAATATGATCATTGGATGCCTATTGTATGAAGTCAGGGTTGACCTTTGTTGGTGTCAGTTGTTCTGTTACTTCTGGGGTGTCCAATAATGGTGGGAAATAAGGCCAAAGGAGATCCACGTTGAACATTGGGTGTAGGCCAAGGAAATGAGGAATGTTGAGCTCAAAAGAATTATCCCCCATAGCCTTGGTGATGGTGTATGTCCCATAACAAAGTGGGTGAAGATTCTGATGGGGTCCTGTAAGGTGTTCTTTCTGCAAGTGTAACCAAACTTTGTCACCCACCTGAAACTTATCTGGCACCAGATGTTGATCATGGTGTTGCTTGTACTTGTCATTGGACTTCTGTAGGATATCCTGAACCTGTTGGTAGATGTGTTGGATCCCCTCAATGAACAGGGTGGATTTTTCAGCTTCATTTGGAGTAGGAGATGTGTCATTCGAGGTGATTGCAAGGGGAAGTACAACATCTATGGGACCCAATGGTTGGAATCCCAACCCCACCTTAAAGGGGTTGTGGTTGGTTGAGCTATGTAGGGTGTAACATCCAGCTCTGGCGCACTGAGAAAACTTATTATTTGAGGACACTTGCTCGCAAGTGATCTAGAGTTTTATGATGTGAGACCATTTATATTTGATTTTTATGTGATTGATAGATAACATGATGTGTTACTATTTGATGTAGACGGGTGCTATTGACTCTGTTTTATTGAGTGTGCAAGGTTTTTGACCCTGAGGATGCAGAGGCATCGGTAGAATCCCCTTGGACTCTGGACTGAGTCAGGGAGTGTGCTTTTGGGTTGATATATTTACTGTGATGTTTCATTGATTGATGATTTGATGTTGACATTTCTGACACGATTTTTGATGATGCAGGCTCACGATAGCTTTCCGACCAGACTCACATATGGAGTAAAGGGGCCACACACGATTTGCAGAGAGGTTGAGGGAGAGGGGTGGACATCATCCCTGCCACTGCCTACTATCACTCCCGCCATGGCTCGAACTGTAGGTTAACGATTACCTAGTTCGACAGGATCCACGATGTCGTGAGGGTATACTGCGACAGTCGCTCACGATGATTCTAAGGGGCACGCAATAAGGTGGGGGTCTTATTCCTTAGAACCCTTAGTCTCCTACAAGTTCACCTGGCGGAGTGTTGACTCTAGGGGTTATAGATGTCTACCAATCAATCCAGTTGGTGAGTGGCACCCTTGGAGCACATGGTGAATCCTGAAGGGCACGCCACACAAAAGAAACTCATTTGGCGAGTGGCACCCTTGGAGCATGTGGTGCATCCTGAAGGGCACGTCGCACAAAAGAAATTCAAGAGGTGAGTGGCACCCTTGGAGCATGTGGTGGGTCCTTAAGGGCACATCACAATAATGTTGGATGAAGGAGTCAGCCTAAATAACCCTAAGACATCAACATCTGAATAAATACTTAAACAATTCCCCTAACTAGGCGTCGCCAGTTCAGAATTGAGCCCTATGTAATAAATAAAAAAACATAATTCACGACTATACATTAAATATCAATTACCCCTATGATTTGCAACCTCCACCTAATCCAAGGAGTTTCCTTCCTTAATCAAATACATAAAACAATTCCTCCGTTAAGTGAATTCATAAAGTAATTCCTTCCTTAATTGCATACATAAGGCCTTTCCTCTTTCCCAGTAATAAGCTTGATAATTTATCCTTAGTGAAGGTACTGCTACTTCGCCCTAACATAATAATCAAAACTTAACCCTCTCATGATAGCACTACCATTATATTCCAGCTCACAATAGCTCTGCCATTCAAATAACTTTAGAATTTCATTTCCTACTAGCTTGCATTAACAATACAGGTGCTAAAAATAAA
>ML785285.1:7418-24199 GCA_009831015.1 Picea engelmannii | reverse complement strand
AATAGAGAAAGAAAGTGTTCAAAACTAAATGAAAATTTTAGGACAAGTGTTGTCATCTTATCATAGATGGCGGAAGTAAAAAAAAAATAGTATCCATTCCACATACAAATATGTACAAGGTCTCATGGTTGAAAAGACGACAGCATGTGACTGTGATTGAATAATGCTTGTTGAGTTTTCAGATTGGAAAGTTTAGTGAGTAAGCATTATGTGACATAGTAGAGATGGATGCATGCCACCTACTACTCGGAAGACCATGGTTGTTTGATAGAAAAAAATTTCATGACGGGAGAAAGAATAATTATGAATTTTAAAGGATGGGAGGCGATACAAATTGGAGCCAGTGGTGGGGACTAAGTTGATTGGTAATGATAGAAAAGAAAAGGATTGCATAAATATTTGCAGTAACAGTCGCATTATGTTATGTTCAGCTAAGAAATTCTTAAGAGAACAGAAGAAGAAGAATTTATTTTTAGTCATAGTACCAAGAGAAGTTTTGGAAAATGAAAAAATGAGTCATGTGCCACTGTGAATTCAACCTTTATTTAATGATTTTAAGGAGATTGTTGGAGATTATTTACCAGTAAGTTTAGCTCCCTTGAGAAGTATATCACAACAGATTGATTTGATATTGGGATCAGGTCTACCAAATAAATATCCTTATCAAATGACTCCAACAGAAATGAGGAAGTAAATAATTAGGTGCAAGAGCTACTTGATATAGGATTGATCGGAGAGAGTTTGATTATGTGTGTTTTACCTACAGTTTTGACACCCAATAAAGGAGGTGAGTGAGGAATGTTTATTGATTCACGAGCTATTAACAAGATTACTATCAAGTACAGATTTCATTTACCAAGGATGGATGACCTCATGGATTGTTTGAGTGGGGCCAAGTACTTTTCAAAGATTGATTTGAATAGTGGTTACCATCATATTCGGATAAGGGAAGGTGATCAATGGAAGATACCATTCAAGACAAAGGATGGGTTGTTTGAATGGTTAGTTATGTCATTTGGACTAACCAATGCACCTAGCACATTCATGAGAGTTATGAATGAAGTTTTGAAAAAAAATTGAAGTAAGTTTGTTGTTGTGTACTTAGATGACATTTTGATTTTCATAAAGACCAAATAATAACACCTAGATCATGTGAGAAAGGTGTTACATCGGTTGAGAGAAGAGAAATTGTTGATCAAATTGAATAAATGTACATTTCTAAAGGAAGAGTTAGTATACTTGGGATTTGTGATTTCAAAGGAATGTTTGAATATGGATCCTGAAAAGGTTAAGGATATTTCAAAATGGCCAAAAACCCAATGTATGTTTGATGTGAAAAATTTCCATGGTTTGGAAATCTTCTATGAGAAGTTTATCAAAAAATTTAGTGATATTTGTGCACCACTTACTGAATGCATGAAGGGAAATTTTAAGTGGAAAATAACAATGATGAAGTCATTTGAATATTTGAAGAAAAAGGTAACCAAATAATCATTTTTATCACTTTCATATTTCAATAAAGTATTTCAAGTGGGCTATGATGCAAGTGGTTCAGAAATTGGAGTAGTTTTGAGCCAAGAAGGAAGGTCGATTGCATTCTCCAGTGAGAAATTGAATGACACTAAGAAGAAGTACTTTGTTTATGATCAAGAGTTTTATGATATTGTACAAGACTTGAATAAATGGAGGCATTACCTGTTGTCAAAGGCGTTTGTCATATTAATTTATCATAAGGTGTTGCAATACATCAATAGTCAAGGTAAGTTAAATCAAAAGCATTCCAAATGGATAGAATTTTTGCAAAGTTACTTGTTTTCTTTTTAAACACGGGTTTGGGAAGTTGAATAGAGTTGCAGATGCATTGAGCTAGAGAATAATGTTATTGAATACTTTATCAATGGAAGTTGTTAGCTTGGAATGTATGAAATAATTGTATGCAGAAGATGTAGATTTTTCAAAAGCTTGGAAAGAGTGCAAAGATCCTTGGAGCATTGATAGAACACCATATTTGGATTTTCATCTTCAAGAAGGTTTCTTTTTCAAGAACCAAAGTTTGTGCATTCCACAAAGCTCACTATGGATGAATCTTAATAGAGGGCTCCATAGAGGAGGTTTAGGTGAACATTTTGGCATCAATAAGACCACGGCATTTGTTAGAGAAAGATACTTTTGTCCTAGCATTAACAAGGATGATAAGAAGTTTGATGAGTGTTGCAGAATTTTTCAACTTGCAAAAGGAAGGAGTCAAAACACTGGATTTTACACACCACTACCAGTACCTGAGAGGCCTTGGTAAATATAAGTATGGAATTTGTTTTGGGACTTCCTAGGACACAGGGGCAGTCATGACTCTATGATGGTTGTAGTGTATAGACTTTCAAATATGGCACATTTCATACCATGTAAGAAGACTAATGATACTACTAAAGTGGTTTTTTTTATTTTTCAGAGAGATTGTGAGATTACATGGGTTGCCAAGAAGTATCACTTCTAACACAGATAGAAGATTTCTTGGAAATTTTTGGACGACACTTTGGAAAAAAATGGGTTCCAAAGTGTTTGTAAATTTCTACATATCATCCTCAAACAGATGAACAAACTGAGGTAGTGAACTGAAATCTTGGAAATTTGTTAAGGAGTTTGAGTGGGGAGAAGCCAGGACAATGGGATTTGATCTTGGTGTGGGATGAATTTTCTTATAATGATTATGTTAACAGATCTATATGAAGAGTCCATTTCATATTGTTTATGGTAGGTCGCTAAAAGGAGTTGTTGATTTGGTTAAGTTTCCTAATATGGAGGGAAAAAAGAGTGTTTATGCAAGCAAATTTGCAGAGAGCATGCAAGAAATGCATGAGTAGGTTAAAAGAAAGCTATAGCGGAGAGATACCAAGTATAAATAAGGAGAAGATATGCAAAGAAGATGAAATTTTTTTGAAGAATTAGAGATGTCAATGGAACAGTTGAGGAAAGAAATATTTCCCAGAGGTACATATACTAAGCTTAACTATAAGAAAATTGGGCCATGCAGAATTTTAAGAAATATTTTTTATAATGCATACAAGTTAGAATTACCGGAGGATTTTGACATTTCTCCAATATTCAATGTGACTTACTTGTACAAGTTTCATGAGGGAGTCACGAATGATGAAGAAGATACCCTGGATGAATGGAAGAATAGTTGCCTATTAAACCATCCTAAGAATTGGAACATGTTTTGGAAAAGAGGATTTGTAAGAAGACCCAAAATAAATAGTATTTTGAATATTTAGTCGAGTGGAGAAACATAGGTTTTGAAGATGCATCGTGGGTTTCTAAAAAGGAATTAGAGTTCCTAAAAGGATCTCCAACCTCGTTTAGATCTACAGTTTAATCCACATGAGTTGGGGCTCATTTTTTTCTTACCAAGGATGTTTGATGCAAGAGCATCTTTGGCCCCAAGCAATCTGCATCAACCCAAAAATATTTCAAGTTTAAGTTAATAAAGTATAAGAAGGAATAAGTGTCAAATTCTTATTGTTCTAACACATTTTTTTTGTTCTTGTAACAGTTGTTGCAACACTACTGTAATAGTTGTTGTAACACTTGTTGGAACAGTTACTGCAAAACTTTTTTGGAACAGTTGTTGCAACACTGTGCTGGAAGAGTTGATGCAACACAAAGTGTAACATTGTTGCAACATGCGCGGGATGCATTTTAATTACAAATTTTTCATTTTTAGCTCTGTGTCTATGGTACAGAGCTCGTGACAACTGGAAAGATGATTTAGAAGGGAAAAAAAATTGTTTAAGTCACCACAATCATTAAAACTCATAAACTTGATAATTAGAAAACAGTTTTGAAAGATTGGACCATGTAACTGTTGATGTTTTGGGAGTTGCAGGAGGTATTAACCTTCACATGTAATCGATGACTTAGAATAGAATATTCCATAAGCAAGTGAACCATTAAACATATGTGTGGAAACTCTAGAAGACAATTCGGCTTAGCAGAATAAATAACATTAGAATATTATCTTCTAAAAATACAAGTGAGCTCCACAGGAAAAAGATAAATAGAAAATATAATTACCAGAAAGTCAGGTCAGCCCAACCAGAAAAGTCACTCGAGAGATTAATATAAATAGAGGAACTTTTATCTCATTTGTACACCCAGTTTCTGTGCAATTATTGTGGAGATCCACAGTTGCAGCTGCAACTGCAGCTGCAATGAGGAATCAGGGTGCATGGTCATCTCTTGGTCTTGGTCTCTCTCTTGTTGATTTTCTTGGTGATGTTATTTCTAAATATGGTGCAAGTTTGAGAGAGAGTAGTGCATTTTTTGTTGCTATAGTTGTGTATGGTACTTGTTCTATGTGTTATCACTCCAAGAAACTCCTTAGGGTTGTAGGCTAAGGATGCTTGGTAACTTAAAAATAATGTGTAGATATGCTTGGGACAATGGGGTCTTTAATGATCAATGTAATAGACAACTCATCATACATCTAAAGAAACAGTGCTTTCAGGAAACAATAATCAGATCAAGTAATTTGAAAGGAGGGGATGAAGAACACTAATATTGATTGCCAAATACAGTTGGGTGTAGGGATTAATACAAGATAGAAACAAAATCCTTCACTTCAAATCTATGAGCTCAATAAAGAGATGACAGTCTTCATAAGCTAATATAAAGTGAAATGAAGTACAGAAATGGAAACATGGATATTTCTGATATTGAAAACGAAAGGAGACTACAATTTTATTCTATCATAAGAGTCTATACAGTAGCACAAAAATGTATCCTAGTTTGAACCCCTCCCAGACTCTTAGAAAAGCTAGGCATTTATAGCCTTTTACAATCAGTTTTCAGATCCTAAAACAATGCATCTGATATTCTAAAAACAAAAAGTAAACTAGATTTACAAAAAACTAGGAAGAGATCCTCAAGATGAGGTCAATCTCTATCTTTTGGTCTTCAAACATTGGTTGAAAGTTGATGAAGTGTAGCCTAGCCTTCCAAGGCTCTTTGATCTGTTCCTCTGAAAGTGGAATTCAAATTTGATGATGTGTGCCAAAAATCCTGAAATTCTACCTTTTAAAATGAGGCCAAATGTGTTTGAACAACCTCTCTCTGACCTTATCTCACAAAAGTAGCATTTAAATATGACTTGATAATTCACCACCTATCTATTACAAGAGGTTTCATCTCTTTCTGGCTGGAAAATTTCTGATCTGGGTGAAATTTCGAGTGTTCTGATCATTACAGGATTTCACCAGCTAATTTACCCGAAAATACACTCCTTAGCTGGTGAAAGGCGGAGCTTTCACCAGCTAACTAGTAAAATTCAAGACGGGTTAGTTGGTGAAAGCGCAGATTTTTTCAAAATCAAACTTCTCAGTCATGGAGAGTCTGTTTTGCATGCTTGAATAGTCAATCGACATCTACAAATCCTAATATTTCCAATGGTTCTTTCAAATATGCATTTGGAGTCTGAGAAGCTATTCAAATATTCCCTACAATATTAGGCATCATTCTTTCAAAAATGCCAATGCATTTTTTATCGCTAACATTTGGCTCCAACTGGGATGGAGACCTCCCTACGAGGTCTCCAAGAACCTAGCAGACCTTGTGCCTTTAGCATTGGGCATGGATTCATTCATCCTTTACAATTTAGCATCTGGCTATTTTCCAAAAAAAATTGTCTTTCCCAATCTTCTTTATCTGTAGCATGTCTGCTTCAAACTTCCCTGGAAATGTTGTTTGCACCTTGACGTGGCATCTATTGTGGAAATATCTGAAATGGGAGTATTGTAGATAGCTTGAGGTCTTTGAATTTTTGTTTTCCAGCAGCTTCAGATACAAAGCATTTGTCTTGAGATGACCTGGTGTGTTGAATCAAACACTTCACCTTGCTCGGTTTCTTTGAAGAGCATCATTGTACTTTGTGAACCAATGTCCATCTTTGTTTCAATCTCCATATCGATGCAAGTTGTTCAGTCATGTCATTTCCCTGAAAGGACTCTGGAAGAATATTTTCAGGAGATAACTGATCCATATTGAATTAGAAGACTGAGCCAGCCACCTAGGTTCTCTGAAATAAAATGTACCAAAACCCAATATATATTGCCACAATTATGGATATTGGCTACCTAGCCATGATGAGATCAGAGATCTTCTTCCTACTATAAGCCCATGGCTCAAAACCTTGTTAATGAAAGCACACTTCCACCCTCCAAATCCCGCATACAAATAGTACAATCCATACTGCCTGATACCAATACTTGTTTACTCTGTGCTCCTTTGCAGTAAACATCATATTATGTGCTGAAATTTTAGTTGACCATCTTTAACCTTTACTCCCAAAACCTCCACGAATCTTTGATGTTGTGCAGATAAGAATTCCAAGGATGTTTAATGGCTCTTGAAGAAGATGGAATTTGAATTTTCCAAGTTTGGAAAAACCTTAATTCAATGCCCCCAAAATAGGTGCCAGATCAACTTGAAAATCTCCTCCAAGCTGCCTGTCTCAGGTTTCACCAGCTATTTCTCCTTGAGGTTTGCTAATTAGCTGATGAAAGCTTTGTCTTTCAACAGCTAATTGGTTAAAATTCCACCTTCTGCGCTAGTGAAAGTTGTGAAATTTTTGCTGGCCTCCTGTTCCCACAGCTGTAGTTCCAGCTGAAATGTTGTGATCTGCACTACCATTGGCTGAAGTATTTATTTGATGAATTTGAAAAAAATTTCATTTCTGAGGTTTGTTTGTCGTCACTCTGATTTCCAGAGCTTGATTTGGTAGCCCAATTACACCGAATCGGTCTACTCCCAAGAGTTTTTCCTGTCATCTTATTTATTGCATTATCAGCATCCTACTGATTTCTAAAGGAAACAAAGCCAAATCCCCTTGAACTGCCATATTTTGATCCTACATAACCCTTGCATCTGAACAACCTGGATAAATAGAAAAACAAGCAAAGAGGGTTGCATCTATAAACTCCGGGCTGAGAACGCCAACAAAAATTTTGTAGTGACATGTTGTGTCTTCTCATGTTTCTTTTTGACTTCTTGACTCTTGTCATAAAGCTCAACGTTTCTATCCAATAGTTGTGCATTTTTTAACTTGACTTGTTTCTCTGAATGTTTCAAGTTGTACAACTCTTTCAACAGCTAATGTGTTCCTCAAATCCAGGAGATATGCGTGCAATTAGTGAACAGATAGGCCAAGGGTCACAGGGTATGACTCAACAAAGGAATTGTGACTCAGCGAACAGAGTTAGATATTAGGTAATCAAACTGAAACAGTGAGTTGGTTGAGATAATAGACTCTAATTTGATAGATAAAAAATGTAACTCAGCAATTAGGAGTAATTTTAGGCAATAAAAACTAAGTCAGGGTTTCAACTTATGAATTAACTCAACGACCAAATATGTAATTAAGAGCGCAATTGAAAACTGAAGATACGACTCAAAGTTTTGGTATATGACTCAATTCGAGTGACAAGTGTATGATCAAGGATAAATCGATGATAAATACCAGGACTTAGAGTTCTAGTATGAAAACCTGGGATGCAGAGTGATTATAGGTAACTCCAGTCAATTTAGGCAAAATTTAAGCATGAACATGACTTATCAAAGAACTGTGACTCAATCAAACAGTAAACGAGTTTTGAGCTGAGAGTAATTCAAGTATTAATCACACAGAATCAAGATTGATGCGCGATGTTAATTGAATGCACACCTGGATGATGAATTTGCCAAACTTTTGACCGTTCTTCATCCACCTTGAATAGATCTGGAATTTTGAAAATACGTTTTGAATGAGAAATTCACGGGTCGTTTGAAGTGATAGAAATATCAGGACTCGATGCATAATTGGATGAGAATTAAAACACTCTCATAAACATTGATGATGTCATAGAATCATGACCAATATCCTTATGATCCGTATGTAATCTCCATTCATTCAATCTTGCATTGATGCAATCTATTCCTGCCATGATAGGCCCATACAAATCAATGACACGCATCTCCATTCTGAAATAGAAAAGATCACCTACATTCACACTGGGAATAGCTCCAATTACCCTCCTGTCTCGATTGACACAGAGCCCTCTTTTCATCATGATCAATCTACCTTTCAGATTAGGCCGTTTATAGTTACTAACGCCAGGTTCATCTTTGTGTGCTTCGTCGTCCTTCCAAGTCTAAGACGTAGCTCGAGATTCTCTTTTTTCCACTTAATCTCCAATGGACCTCCAGGAAAATCAACCAAGCGTTTCCTTCCGTTCTCAGCCTCCTTTATCTGTTCTCAGGCTACCAAAGACTCAATCTTTGACTGCAAAGTTGTTGGGAAGATGGACGCCCTGGTATAAATTCCCTGAAGATGGACGCCCTGCGTTTTGTTGTTGACATCCCTACATGTCCTGAATTTAAACATCTAGAAACACTATGAATTTCTTAGCATACAATAATAAATCTAATTGAAAAAGTCGCTTCATTTCATTTTTGTATATGTGCGCCAAGTGTTCCTTAACTTTATCAATGCATGACAAAATGCCATTGCTTTTGATTTTTGAACAGGGTCTCCAAAATATGTACAATCTCCTCTGAAACCTAGTTGTGATTCATTTGTATTATTAACGTGTAGAGCATAAGGATTCCCCTCCTCCTCGTCACCCTTCTCATATGAAAATGATTTCTGGAAACCCCCAGACTTATCTAGAAGCTTACCCAATCTCTTGATTTCTCTATTTATCTTCCAAGCATCCCTCACATTGTAATAATGACTTTTGCTTCCACACAAATACAAAAACAACCTCCGTGCATATCTTCTCACAAATGTTGTATGGGGATTACTGATATAGTTGCATAACATTTCTTGACACCTATCCAATTTAAGATCTTTATTGACAAAGCATTTGTATGCAGAATCTGCTCTTTCAGATGGTCTATCTGATTTTCTGGTCTTATCAGAGTGTAAAGCAGCCGAAATGTATTTTCTAACAGAAGCCTGTGGAAGTCTGAAAACAGATCAGCACGATGAGCTTTCGCATAGGAATCTGAGAAGTAAGGAACAAAATTGCCAGCTGGAAACTCTCGTTTAACTGTTAGTAAGGCACCACATGCTGCCCAGAAGCTGTTATTGGCACAGATTCCAGATTTCAAGATGGACTCTTCAAAACATGCACCAGTTGTTGTATAATATCCATAAGATGCTTGATCTAGACAGGATGCAAGTTCACTTTTCTTTTTTGATGAGATTTTTCAATTTTAAAAGCAAAGGCTAGGATTAAAATGAATAACATTTTATTTTTTTATTTTTGTCTTGCAGATAATGCCAAAGACATTTTGGGGCACCCAAAGGATTTTGGACAAGAGAGACCAAATGGAGCTGTATGAAGAATTTGGAGTCATTTGGCCTTTAGAACTAATCCCCTGCAAACCTGTAGCCTAAAAACTTGAAGCCTTCCTGTAGACTGCATGTTTATTCCACAACCAATAATTGAAAGGATCTGACTGCTCGTATGGGGAGATTATTTTCTTGCCTACTCCTACTTCTTAACCAACTGTACTGGCTCTTATTAAGTGAAGTCATGCTTCCAATGAAGCCATGTCAGGAAATGATTTATTGACATCGTGTTAGATCTTGCCCCGGAAAATAAAGGAATCCATATCATACAGAAAATAGGTTTGAAAGGACGATAAAGACAATCTTCTTCTGAAAAAACTATTTTAACATCCATGCTGCTCATAGACTCTAAATAGTCAGCAAAAGGGTCATTGAAGTTATGATGAAATACCTCTTTGAGTTGTTGATCCAACTGACTGAAATGTTGTTGATTGCTTTCACTAGTCTTAATGTTGGATGTAGACTGCTTAATCTTTGTGGGAGGAAAATACAAACTCAATTTCTGATCAAAACCTTTTTGTTTCTCTTCACCATCACTCTCTTTATATCTGCTGCAAACTTTTAGTTCCTGCAAATCTTGAAACTGTAGGCTGCCCTAATGATCTTCTGCAGATCTGAAACTGCCACTTATTATCTTGTCAATTTTCTCTTCACTTTTCAAATTTTTAAAATGGATAATCGGATCATCATCACTGTTGTTCCTGAGTCTGTACTAAGGCTTAAAGTACAGTGTCGAGGCATCCGAAAAGAGATAAAAGATGTATACAATAATAAAGTCTCATTTGGTATGGGAAACTAAGGGAGATTTCTACGTTCTCTACGTCTAGCTTCCAACTGTTCCTAGATTGCGATATCTCGTTCAATGGCCTCCCATGAATGTTCTAATTCTTCCCGGGTATTAGCAGTTCTAAGGGTCGTGCTGAGAAGACTTAACGCAATATTAGTTTGATCTAATATCCCGATTTGAATATTGGGTTGAGTTACCATGGGTACATTCATTTAGGAACAGTAAGGATATGGAAGTGATTTAATAAAGATTTTAATGGCTGATTCGATTTGGTCGAAGATAAGAGAAGTCTTCGTATGAAGAACGAAATGGGACTACAAACAAAAGGCCCTTTCCCGTAACTGTATGGTTTTCGTAAAAGATATAAAATGAGAGAAGAACGTCTGATACTAGTAACATAAAATTCTTATCGATAAAAACTCACGCATATATGGAAAAAGGAATTGACATAAACATAATTTTACATGGTGCAAGTAAACACAAAATCATGTAACTGTAGCTTGGTCTTACACCTGCTGATAGACGGTGCAGAGGAAAGACAAGGGACAATTACTGTGATATGAACTTGCTTCACTATAGTAGTGGTGATACTAAGTTATAGTGATACCTCTCAGTTGTGTAGAGAAAAATGAAAAGAAATGAAGAACATAACAAAACAAATTAACTGTGTAGAGCAAAATGAAAAGAAACAAATAACATGACAAAACAAACTTGAGATACAGTCGGGACAGAATCGGGAATCTTGAATTTGCTTCATATTAACTTCCTTCATAGGAGAATTCTGTTACAATGGATACCAAAAAGTCTAGCCCTATGTTCTTCTTTCTTTGTTCTATTTATACAAAAAGGTGTCAGGCGTTTTCTCTACATGAGTTGGTGCATATGATACACTTGTCCATAAAATTAGATACAAGCTGTGGCGGTTCCGTTCGGTAGTTGTTAGGAGTGAAACCGCTCCATCTCTTCAACTCCGTTTTCAAAGTGCGTCAGGTGCTTGTCTCTGCATAGACTCGATGCATATCCTACATTTGTCCAGGAATTGGGATATGAGTTATGATGGCTCTGCCTGACAACTGGCTTCAGCAAAATAGCAGTCTCGGGCTAATTGTGGAAGTTGATTTCCCATATATGTATCAACAATATCAAGGGTGCCGAGTTGTGTACTGGGTTGAATTAGATGCTCATCAATTTGAACCATCCCTGTCCTGTCTATTTTAGAGATCTCGACCAAATCTCTCTCATTTTTCTCCTTTATGCCAAGGGAGATCTGTTCCATATTTATTTGCCTCAGTGTCTCTATGTCTCCTCCATTCTCCATCCCTAATAGTTCAGTGTTTTTGTTTTTGAAGGTTTCTTCGAGTGAATTCGTCACTTTCCGTGCCTGCTCCTTGCTCAAAGCAATATCATGCTCCCATTTCTTTAACAAAATATTACCCCTTGTCTGTTCGGCAACGGAAAGCCCGGGGGTTCCTGCTGAAAACCTGTTATTGGTAGCTAACACTGCTTCCTGAAAGACGACCCGAGCAGCTTCCGCGTTTCTTTCCTTGACAATAAGATTTTCAGAAATCTGATTCACCAACAAGCAATCCTTTCGAAATTCCCCGATTTTGTTTAGTAGTCTTTGTTGAGCAGAAGAAACTCTGCTCCGAATGTTGATTGCTCGGGATTTGACAATATCGACGTCAATCACCTTGCTTTCTGTGACCTCTAATTGAGCCCTTAATTGCACGATCGTGTCTCTCTGGTGGCCGAACTGATCCCGACCATCTCGGATGACTGAATTTTCCTTCTCCAACTTGGTCTTGAGGACCTCGATCTCTTTCCTATCGGCTAATTGTGCCAGCTTTATAGCTCCACTCGCTTGAGTTTTGGCATCTTCGGCAGCTGAAGCTATTCGTGCTTCAAGAGTTTTGATTAACCGGTTCTTTGCCTTAAGCTAATTTTTTAATGTCGCGAATGAGACTTGATTTGTTGTCGCGTACGCTCCCAGCGTTCCTGCGATCTCAGTAGAAAATTCATCTTTCTTTTTATTTCTCCCATCGGTCATCACCTTGAATTTTTTAGCTGTGGATCCTCCCTCTTGATAGAATTCACGCTTTACCACATCTTTCCTCTTTTTGTCAAAGAAGAATTCGTTAGGAGGGAGTTCTTCTGCCCTTATAGGCCTCAGCTCTTCATCAAATACCCATTCTTCGCCAACGCTTCCCTGTGTCGACTGCAAGGGTGTGATAGAAGCGATGGGTTGCCCGACTTGCTTCGCACCCTTCCCTGGTGTAGTGAGTGGATCTTGATCCTTTGGGGGGTCAGAGGTCTTTGTTCCCGACTCCGGATTCTGAGTTTCTAGTAGGTTTGTATCCTTCATTTCTACCTCCGGACCATGCTTCTTAGGAGGATCAGTGCTCTCCTTTTCTGTTTCTGGATCTCTCTCCTGTTCAGGGCTCTTCTGCGTGTCAGGGTTTTCCTCTTGTTCGGGGCCTTTTTCCTTTTCAGGCTTCTTCTCTTGTTCTCCTTCCTGACGCTTCTCGGGGTTAGAGGTTTGCCCCTCATAACTTTTGGCCTCTTTATCTTTATCCTTAGGAAGTCCCAAACCTCCCATCACCACGGGAAGACATCGCTTTCTGTTTGCCTGGAATTTTAAGACAGAATCCCTGTGTTCGGCCGCTAAGGATTCGATTCGGAACTGTACTTCCGAATAGGATTTGGCGCCTCGGAAAATATCATCCGAAGGCGAGGATTCGTGCTCGAATCTCTTTAAGCCACAGTTTCCTAAATGAGTACTTACGATCCTCCGCAGATCATGCTTTTTATATTCAATATAGGCCACATTTAAGCCTTCTAAAGTTGCAGCTTCGGCCTTAGCATGTCCGAAATCGAGCAGGGAAAATGAATTAAGCCGGATAGGGAAAGTCGGCCATACATTCTTTGCTGATTCTTTTAGTTCTTTGCTCACGCCGTCGATTACTGTCTGCCGAGCAATTTCACGACATGCCAATTTATCGGGGATAAATTGTGGGAGTGCTAGAGGAGGAACAGCCGCTCCGAATACCCTGAAATAAGAGAATTCTTCTTCCACGTACCAGTCGACAATCTGACTCAGGTTCGCAACAATGCCATCTGATATGCGGGGTGGCAAAAGACCAAAAATGGTGACATGCAGGGGCACCACCACCCAATTAAAAATTTCATAAATGAACTTATTTGCATTGTTTTCCCACAGTTTATCGTGGTACTCATGTATGGATTTTTCTTCGGATGGACTCCAAGCCCAATTCATCAAAGGAAAAGGCGTCAGGGAGCAAATTGCGTCCATGATATACGTGGACATGTAAAATTTGGACGGCTTACCGGCTGCCTTCTTCTCCTGGTACTCGGTGATTTTGTTAAACAAATTATCAGAGAGTATTTTTTCCCAATTGAATGTGGAACCTTCGGCTACCCGAAAAATGAGGGGTACCCACTGAACCAAAAAATGAGCAGTGTCCTCTGATTTGAAAAGACAACAAGTCATCATGGCCACATACCTGTAGTTTGGTTCCAGTGAAGAAATCGAATACACACCTTCGTTGTTCACCCTGAAGGTGGAGGGACGATATACCCAATCCTTTATCAAGCCTGGTAAAGTCTTGTCAAATTCCTCGCACTCCTTCTTCTTGAATTCTGCGAAGAATTCTTTGCTTAATGTGTATTCAGAGGTTGCGGGGAGCTTGTACATAGACTGGATATGCTCGGGCCTAAAAGTTCCAATCATGTTCTGTCTGTCGTTCAGAATAGTTCTGGAAGGCAGGTCGACGTGATCCAATGCCCACCGGATCATATCGAAATACGGGATCAACCGAGGTCTGGCTGCCACCAAGTGCATTTTCGACTGAACAATTGTCTTGTATCTGGTGTTCATTTCGTCTTTCACAATATGATAGTTATAGTCATCAGAATCTGAACAGTTTACTAATTCTGATTTCAGGATATCTGTAATAGAAGACCAGGTAGATACTGAGCCGCTCGTCCTAGGCGAAGTATCCGAGATATTGTCTGTACCCTGTGCGGCGGCTTCGACATTTGCTTTAGCTCCTCTCCTTGGTGCCATAGCTGGAGCCGGTTTTTTCATTCTTCTGTGATAAACCTGCGTATACATACAGAGGCTAGTTCACTCGGAGAAATCTTGCTCTATACGTTTGACAAGAAATATTTTCTTTTTAACAAATAAAACAAAGCCTCGTATATATTTTGAAAACCATGTACTTTGTCATCAGTCGGTCTAATCGCGAATAAAACCAGATTAATTGAAAAAATCTGATCTTACTTTCATCATGGATTTACCCAGATTTTTCATTAATGTCATGAATATTGGGCGGCTTGACAGGCACTCAAGTTATGGAGAGTAAATGAATAAACACCTCGTGGAGTGTGCCAACCTTGAAGCACGGGACGTAGTCCGTTTGATTTTTAAAGTTTCCAATCTTAATGACTTATCGCTTTCCTAGTTTTTCGTCATCTCGTGAATTTCTCCTTATCGTTTTGATTTTATAACTCGCGAGATTGTGAATTCCGATCTTGACATTAATTAACAATGATCATGATGTAGCGGATTCTTAATGATATGATTAACTTAATCGTCGGATCGTGAATCGGGAATTTGAAGACAAGTTTTTAGAGGAACGATATGCAGAGTCGTGATATTACGATGCGGCGATAATTAGGGATCAATATAATTATGCCGCGACTCCGCGAATCGGAGTTTTGGACACTTCAACTTTATGAGAGAAAAATCCGAGAGGCGATGTGCCGAGAACCGAGTTTAACTATGGTTAGTTTCTTTACTCCTGTTTCTTGATTATGGTTAATTCAAAAATTGTCGCGTTCTCGGCTCTCGGGGTTGAAAAAAAAAAAATTTAGGGTCGAGAAATGCCGAGTCGCAAAACTCTGACAATGTCTAATCATGGGTTAAATGGTTTACCGTAGTTAATGTCTTGGGTGAAAAATTCGAAAGAGTGAGTTCGCAGTTTCGCGACTTGGGACTTGTAAATTCGAATATCTAAAACGTCCAACTGGCAACATCCCGAAATGAAACAAGAGAGCAACATTCTTGCGAAAAAAAACGAATTTTATTTGAAGGCACAAAAATGCATCGCTACTCATGTGACAGGCTTTGAAAGCTTCATGAGGTTCGGAAGGAGAAGAAAAACATCTTCGGATTTCAAGTATCAAACTTTGAAAATTCGTGCAGGGTGAAGGAACAGTGCGGCTCCAACATAGGCTCCAACTAGGGATCCCGCTTCCTTGTGAGGCGGGAAGAACAGTAGACCAGGTGCCAAAATTGGGTAAATGGAGTCATAGGCTAAAATCAAGGAAAAATCTAAGGAAAAGATAAAAAAGGGAGAAAGAATCTTTCGCTTGAGAACCGAGAAGATTTCCGAACTTTGAAAGCTTTTTCTTAACATAGCTGAAGTTACCTTCGCAATTCCCTTTTTCTCACTACTAAGTTTGGGGAGCGCTTCAAGACAGTTGTAACGATCCTAGGATATTCAACAGGTCTTATTATTCTCAGCTTGCATGAAAAGAATGATATATTGTATAATCTAAAATGGGGAAGTCCCGGCTGAATTTTGGGAAATGATCAAGTTTCCAGAAAGTGTTGATTCCCGGAGTATATTGATGCTTATGTATAATAGCCTTACAGATATCCCAGACATTGCTTCACTACCAGCGAGCCTGTTCAGTACCCCGGTGAAGTTGTCTGACCCTGTTCTACTGAATTTCTTTTCACCACTTCGGAAAAATTTATGCGTTTAAACGCTAAGACGAGGGCAATCATTTCTGAATTTCCTTTCATCGTCTCAATAGACTAGGTGGGGGAAATAATTTCTGAATTTCCTTTCACCACCTGTCTTAATATTTTATCTTTAAATCACGAAGATGGGAGCAATCAGTTTATGTCAGGGCTGAGATCTGTAAAATATTTTTACCAAAGGTCTGTCGACTTAATTTGATTACTCGGTATCAACCTTTCCTTGACCCTTTCAAGACCTTTAATCCA
Organism: Picea engelmannii; assembly: GCA_009831015.1. Classification (NCBI taxonomy): domain Eukaryota; kingdom Viridiplantae; phylum Streptophyta; class Pinopsida; order Pinales; family Pinaceae; genus Picea; species Picea engelmannii. The sequence goes on along the minus strand of ML785285.1, from coordinate 7,993 downwards.
TAGGGGGATAAGGGAGAAAGAATGAAACTTTAAGGGACATCCTGTTCAAGCAAGCTTTGTTATTTTCGACGCTGTTTAAAAAACCTAGAAAGGTCAGAATCACCACAAACGTCCTTTAGCTTAGTAGGAGATTAAGAAGTTGTGAGGACCAACTTTCTCATTAAGGCATGTTCGAAAATATTCAAGGTTTTAAAATGAAAAAACTTGAACTCCCATTCAAAAACACAAGAAGATAGGGTCTTGTTAAAATCAGGCCCAAGTATAGACAGAAAACCAAGGAGAAATCGAAAAAGGGGTAATATCAGAAAAGGTTACAACAGTTTCGGACTAGTCTTCGAATGCATTTGGGAATGGGAATTATGACTGACTGCATTTAGATTTAACATATTATTCAAATTTAGCATGAAGACCGTGGAGCCAAAACTAGTCCTATTATCTAACCTTTAATATTTTGATTTGAAACAATATTACCTCAGATTTCTTCAAAAAACCTTTCGTGCTATATGTATCGAGAAAACTCACCTTTGTCTTTCGATTTCCACGTGGACTATGAATTATCTTACGTATCACCTGAT
>ML785284.1:505538-535470 GCA_009831015.1 Picea engelmannii | reverse complement strand
TACAAAACTGTAATAGGAAGACCAGATTGTCTAAAGCTCAACTGGGATCAAGGATTATGTATTTATACAAGCATTCTTCATTGTGTTGGATCTTTTGGAAAGGAACTCTCAGATTTATCACATAACATAAACTTGGGGGACTAAAATTAAAAGCTTCAAATCCATTGGTGGTGTTCCTGAACCAAGTAGGCCTAGAGAGAATGATTATCCTCCTCATTCAATCCTTTGACCTACTTACCATATTCATCACTTTAAAACGATTCATGAATTGGATATGGGTGACCTTCTTAGAATTGGGAAGAATCTGAGCAAGTATGAATCATGGGAAATAATGACAGACCTCACAAATGGGATTGAGAGGAAATATTCCATTCAGTTAGCTAGCCACAGGATCAAATTTGTCTTGGTTGAAAGAAATATTTCCAAGCTTAAAGACCTTACAAATAAAATACAAAACCCAAGTAAAAATTGTTGTGGTGGATTTCAGGAATCAATATAGAAGACATGAGCAAAGTAGATGAAGCCATTAATGACTTGGACGTTGAAATTTTGATAAACAATGTTGGGTTCCAGAATTATGATGGAATTTAAGCTTGATAAATCAACCAACTTCAAGTTCCTAGAAGACAAGGCTTCAAAGGAAGAACTATTATGAGTAATGCAAAGAGGTGACACTGTGACCTTCTTCTTCATGGAGATGCTAGAGGACAAAAATCAGCCAAGTGCCATTGGATAAATCATATCAGCACCCTCAGGTATGCACATGTATATATATGTTATTTGCAACATTGTTATAAGGGTATTTGCAGGAGGAAGAAGCCCCTGGTGCAAATCATGGACTCAGAGAAGTGTCAGTGCATTCATAAGAAAAACACACTGGAAGTAAAAACCCTAGGTTTGATTGTTTTTAGATTATTATGCTACATTACAAGTAAGTGTTGTAGCTATGAAAACAATTCTTAAAATTATTTTGATCCTAGAGATGTACTCATAAATAGACTCTAGGAGATATTCTTGTTTTGTTTCCTTTCGTTTGTTTTCTTGTTTCAAGCAGATTAACAACAAAGAAAGATTTCACTCCTTCAAGATTTCATAAGGAGTCACTTGACTCAAGAGTGAGTCAAAATTATTTGAGAAGGAAAAGACAAATACCTTTTCCCCTTCAGCAATCCAAAGGGAGACATACCTTATTTCAACTAATCTAGTTTCTCCAGTTGATATATTCAGAGATATTGCAGTAGGGAATAAAAGGCCTACCTAGACTCACTATGTAAGAGGCATAAAATCATACAAGCCTCTCAAGGCACATCCCGAGAAAGCAAAAGAGATTTTTCGAGCTATCCTTTATTCATAAGCCACCTCATTGATGTTGAGCCTTCTCATCTTAGAGAAGCAACAAGAGAATGGGTATGGAAAGATTACATAACAAAAGAATGCCGATATATCTTAAAGAATGATGCATAAGATATTATTTAGGGACCAGAAGGGAAGTATGTGGTAACTTCCAAGTGGATCTATGAGATCAAACATGCAGTTGATGGAAGTGTCTAGAAATACAAAACAAGATCTATAGCCAGAGGTTTTTCACAAACATAGGGAGTTGTCTATGATGAGACACTTGATCCTGTAAACCTGACATACTTCCATCCCTACTACCATCCATGAGTTGGAAACTATATCAGATAAATAAATTCTTGATGAGCTTGGATTTCAGCAAGAGTGTTGTTGATCCAAACCTATATCATTATAGTGTTAATGATGAGAGCCTGGTTTTGATGACGTATTCAGAAAGCCTTGTTATTGAATACAAGTAATCATTGACTTCTGAATTAGAGATGAATAATCTGAGTATGATGCACTACTTCTTGGAAAAGAAGCATGACAGAAGATCGATAATTTTTTCCCGAGTCAAGAAAATATGCAGTGGGAATATTAAAATAAAAAAAAGTCCAGTATGACAAAATGCAAAACCACCATGATGGATTTAAAGAAAATGAATAATGATGATTCAGAAGAGATTGATCCACAACATATTGGATTATTGATGTATCTGGTTAACACTAGATCAAATTCATGCTATGCAGTGAATGTACTTATTCAATCCATGAGTCAGTCGAGACAGACTCACTAGATAGCAGTAAAGCATGTATTGAGATATATATATGAGGCACAGTTGGATATGGCCTGAGATATGCCTCCAGTGTGAACTTGAGTTTGTAGGATATGTCGTTACAGATTGAGAAGATAGTACAGTGGACCTGAAGAGCACATCCAGTTGTTGTCTTACCATGAAGTTTGCCATGATTTCCTGATGCAGTAGAAACAAAACTTGTGGCCTTGAGAACCCCAGAAGCAGAGTATATAGCATCGAATGTGAGAATCCATATGGCTTCACAAGCTTCTGATAGATTTAATTAACCATGAGATGGATCCTATGATGACAACCAAGAGCTGTGTGTAAAGATCTTTGAGGACCCAATGTTTCTTGACGTATCGAAACACGATGAGATAAAATATCTTTATATCAGAGATATGATGCAAAAGAAAAAGAGTACACATGTAGTACCATCCTACACATGAGAATATTGTAGAAAGCTTCACTAAATTAACTTGGTGAAGAATGCCTCCCTAGTTGAGAGGGAGTGTTGATGACTCCATCGAAGAAAAAGTTCAGAGTACATCTGTGTAAGACTTGGCATGATGAAGAATGCCTCCCTAGCTGAGAGGCAGCTATGTGAGTCTTTCTCTCAGCTTAAAACCTAAGAGAAATCCCCTAATAAGGGTACGTGTTTCCTGCCTGAGACAGAGCTAAAACGTAGAGATGACCTCCTCCATTCATATAGTTGATAATAACTCCAGATGATTATCCATTGGGAAAGGCAATCTGTTGAGTTAGACATGCCTGTGGTTGAGCACAAGGTGAACATGTGAAATCCCAAAGTGTTGGGTGCATCGTCATGTGAACAGAAATGAAGATGATGTATTAGCCTCCTCTAAGAAATAGATTTACGAGAAACTCCAGATGATTCTCCTGTGTGAGACAAGGGAAAGAAGATTTGTTGAGTGGATGTGCCTGTGGACGAGAACATGTGAATGTGTGAAGAACTGTTTCTTCTGTGTAATGCAGTGAACTGGAGATATGGACATCCCTATGGATGTGCCCCTAGTGGATGAGAACTAGTGGGTGTATAATATCCCTTGCTATATTGTTCAAGAGTCATACCTTCTTGTAACCCTAATTGTAATGTAAAGGGTACAGGTTGGCCCCACCTTAATGTGATTAATAATTAATGTAAAAGATAATTCATATAAAATATAATTAATTAATATGGAAATTATTAATTATATTTTGAGTTATTGAGGTCGTCCCTATTGTGCCAATAGACACATCATTTGATGTGACAAGTCTTATATAAATAAAGGTGAATCTCCATTGAGGAAACACACTTAACATTGTGTCATCTCATGATTTCAGATGTTGAGTTTTGAAATTATGAGAATTGCAGCACCCTCTTGTGTGCTAGTTTTGGTGATGGTGTGGGAGGTCTTTCTCTTGAGAAATATAACAAAGGATTGGTTGGGTTTTCTTCCCTTGTTGATAAGGGTTTCCTAGGATACTTCTTGTGTACTTGTGCATGGATCTTCTTCTTGTGATCTTGGTTTGCTGCAGTAGTTATGGTTGAAGTAATTGTCGACAGAAAATTTAAAAGGATTACATGAGCCATAGCTCACTAAAAATCTAACAATTATTATCTTCAGAAGAGAAACAAAAATGGGTTACAATTTTTCTAGGTGATGACTTTGAAATTATCTACAAGAAAGGAAAACATAATATTTTGGTAGATGCACTTTTAAGGAAAGAAGAAGAAACAAAGGGTTCACTATGTGCTATTTCCATTCTCCAATCTAATTGGGTGGAAGAAGCAAGGATAAAATGGAAGAAAGATCAAGAGGTGTGTAAGATCATTCAACAACTACAAGAGGACCCCATTACATTAGACAATTTTGTATGGAAGAGTGATTTTCTATGGTGTAATGATCGCCTATATTTATATTAGAATTCCCAACTCAAACAAAGGGTCCTTCTGGAATTGCACACTTCTCCTATAGGAGGACATCTGGGGTTCTTGAAAACTTACTATAGGATCAAGAAGATTTTTTCTAGGAAGTTCTTAAAATTGATGTTCAAAAGTTTGTGTTTCAATGTGTGGTCTGCCAATAAAATAAGGGAGAGACAATCAAGACACCAAATCTCCAACAATCATTAGTTATACCAAGTCAACGTTGGGGAGAAGTTTCAATGGATTTTATTATAGGTTTACCCAAATATAAAGGAAAGACCATCATCATGGTAGTAGTGGATCAACTGACAAAGTATGCTCATTTTTTCTCTCTTTCTCATCCTTTTAAAGAAAGTATAGTAGCTGCAATATTCATGGAAATAGTCCAAAAGCTACATGTAGTCCCCAAGATTATTGTAAGTGACAAAGATCCAATTTTCAATGGAAAATTTTGGACTGAATTGTTTTCTTCTTTGGCTTCTCAATTGGCTCACAACTCATCTTACCATCCTTAATTTAATGGGAAAACATAGATTGTAAATAAATGTCTAGAAGGATATCATTGTTGCTTTGCATCTGATAAATAGACACAATGGGTCAAGTGGTTTCTCTTGGAAGAATGATGTTACAACACATCCTTCCATACTTCATAAAAAATGTCCCCATTTCTGGTACTTTATGGATATCATCTTCCATCCATCACATCGCCCTTGAAAGGGTCTACAAAGGTTCGGGCAGTGGATGACCACATAGGGAACCAACAAAAGGTTCTCTAATTATTGAAGGACAATTTGGTTGTGGCACAAAATTGGATGAAACAATAAGTAGATCAACATCGTAGTGAAAGAGAATTTGAAGTGGGGGATTGGGTATTTTTTAGGCTACAACCATATAAACTTATGTCCCTCAAGCAAAAAAAGAAGGACAATAAATTAGCACCCAAATATTATGACCCCTATTGGTTTGTTAGTTTTAATTTTTAGTAAATTCAAGTCAAGGGTGTTGATATTATGGTAGTTGCGGGAGGTATTAACCTCCACGTGTAACCTTTGACAAGACTAGAATAGTCCGGGAAGCAAGAGAAACCCTAAAATGTTGGATAATAACCCTAGGAGACAAGTCGGCTCAAGAGAATATTTAATATTGAGTTATTAGCCTCCATAAAGAGAAGTCCTCTCAGTTAAGTGAGATAGATCAGTATAAATAGAGGGTGCTAGAGCTCATTTTTTACACTCACTCTCACAACTGCATAAGGACTAGTGGTGCTCAAGTTTGGAGAGGAAGTGCAGCTACAACTGCTGTAATTGGCATCTTGGTTATGGTTTGGAATTTCTTCTTGGTTTATGGTTATTCTTTCTTGATGCTCTACCCTTGGAGAAAGGTGCAATAGCCTTGGTTGGCTATTGGTTTGCTATCATAATTATTATGTTCGACAATGTTAAAGTGCTCGGGGTGGAATTTGTGGCTATGGTTGGGTGACAATATTGATATATTTTCTATGGAAAAAAGAGCACATCCCTTTATTTGTAATAGGTTATGGTCCCACACTATCTTCAAACAGTCTAACCACTGGAATATATATTGTGAAGTTATTTGTTAAGTTCATTATGGCATCGACTACAACTGCAACTAGGTTTTCTGATTATGCAACTGCAACAAACCCTAACCCTTGTGTTTGGGCACTTATGGTGAAGCATTTAACCTAATTCCTTGACATCCTATTGCACCCTATCCTAGCGCACATCTTGGTACTCTCAACGAGAAAAAACATCAAGTTTGAATCTTTGGTCAAGGTTAAAGTCAAAGTTGATTGGTCAAAGTCAAAGTCAAATGTTTACTTCTGGTCAAATTGATTTTGTGTTCAAAGTTGAAATTTTAGAGTTTCTAGATTGTTATAATCATTGAATATTCTGATTGAGTTTCTTATCTCTTCTTGTCAAGATGGTATCTAGTTTCATATTGGAATACAAGTTGGACGATGCTACAAGGTTTCAAAGGTATGCAGTTGTATATGTTATCTAAATTATATCATCTAGCAAAACATGAGTGTGTTTGCAGGGAAAGTACTAGAGATATTTTCCAAGTTGTAATATTGGATTCAGTGCATTCAGAAGAACAAGTACACCCTCCATAACAGTTAAGGCTCAGGTTCCAGGTTGGATTAAATTTTAAGCTTCAAATTTGTGTATATCAAAGGTGATAGTTACTACATAAAAAATTGTGAAATCTGTCTTTGAAAGATTCTATTATTGCTAAGTGTAATGAATATTCGACTGCATATGAATACTATTGATATAAATGCTTATTATACTTATTTGAAAATATGAACTAACACCTACTCTAGGAGATATTTCTTGTTCTTGTTCTCAGACTAGATCATCTTACTAATGCTACCAAGAAACTATCCTTTGTATGAAAGAAGTTGTATCGGAAACACTGTTGTTCTTTTTGTCTCAGGAAGATTATTTCATGAAGGTTATATTGAAGATGTCTTTCCAAGGAGGTACCCTTGTGAAATATGTTTGTGGAAGTTGTCATAAAAGAAGTTTATAAGGATGGCACAATGCTTGCAACAATCGCTAGATGGGAAACAATCAGAATAGATAGAAACAAACTTAAAGAGACTCAGAAGATTCATACTCGAAGGAATTCAGAAATCAAAAGGAAACCAGAACATGCTTGTGACACTTTGTAGAAAGCAAAGAGAGATGCAGCAGACGAAACCATTGACTCTCTCAAATGGAAGGATTTGATCACAGAAATCCAATAGAAGAGCATGCATATTTCTCATTCAGACATGAAGCCGGGATTAGGAGGGAGATAATCCCCAACGATATGATACATTGAAGAAGAATCCGTAAATACTATGAAGTATCCATCCACATTCTTCATTGAATGTAGCAACCAAGATAAGCAGCACGTGTTCATTTTGACTCTAAAAGAAGTCTTCTTCGAAAAGAAGCCTTGAATATCCTTGGTTTTCCATTTAGATTTATGTTCCTATGGTGGAAGGTTGCAGCCTTCAGGAAAGAAGGGCATGTAATCTGTAGAATATTCCATGGAATCCAACATTGAAGATAAACATGAGGAAGAACATGAATATTCCAAGAAAGAAAGAAAAGTCAGAAAAACCAATTGAACCAGTTTGAACTCACTAGAAGCGATCAAGCAAAAGGAATGGAAGAAAGTTGCGATGAAGAAAAATGTATGTGAAAAATTAAGCATTGATAGATACAAGGTGAGACTCAGGGCTAGATGGTTCTCCCAGTAGGAGGGAGAAGACTACGATGCCAACTTGTTCTAGTAACCAGATATACCTCTACCTAAGCCATTGTATCTCCTGCAGTATCCATGGGTTGGAGTTTACATCAGATGAATGTAAAGACTATTATTATCAACAGAGTAATTAAAGAAGAAGCGTATGCAGAGAAACCTCAAGGTAAACTTGGTGCAGAGCCTCTCATGTACAACAAAATCATGGTGAAAACTTCCTATGATAGAGGAAGTATATTGAAATAGTTCTTTAGAAATTCGGAATGATAGATTGAAAATCCATGGCAAACTCCCATGATGACATATATGAAGAAGTTCAGAGACTCTAATCTAGTAGGCCCGTCTATGTATCGATAATTGATTGGCTTGTTAATGTATTTGGAGAATACTCACCTGGATATTTTCCTTGTGGGATGTTTGAGCCATGATATACAACTGCATGGATTTAACGATTTAGATTGGGCAGGGAGTGCAGATGACAAAATAAGTGTTACTTGGATATGTTTTAGTTTGAGCTTTGCCATGATGTTATGGGCTAGCAGGAAACATAATTGTGTTTCACTCAACATTGCAGAAGCAGAGTATATTACAGTTTGTGATGCTTGTATGGAAGAAGTGTGGCTCCGTAAGATGGTTTCTAGACTATTTGATCATGTGTTGAATTCGACCGTGATATATTGTGATGATCAGAGCTATGTGAAGCTTTCAGAGAACCTGGTTTTCCATGATAGGTCGAAGCACAATGAGATCAAGAATTATATTCTTTGTGATAAAGGCTAGAGGGCAGGAGTGGTTCTCCAGTATATCTCCATAGATGAGTAGATCACAGATATTTTGGTAAAGGCTTTGTCCATGATAAAAAGATTGTGTACTTAATGGACAAGCTGGGGCTGGTGGAGATGACTTCCTTATTGAAAAAGGAAGAGATTACTCCTAGGTTGGGAGGGAGCACTGATATGTTATTGATTTATGGGAAGTTATTTTCCAGTTTGAAAAATGGTCCAGATCGGACAGTCATTTTCGTAATGAAAATGGTTTGATAGATTGTTGATGTACCATAGACAATGATTCCCCTTGTGGCTAGTGTGGGGGAATGGACTAGGAAAATAATTGTTCTTGGTAGTCACTCTGAGTAGTGGTCAAGTAGAATGGTCTGCCTCACCGGGAAGTCATTCTTCAAAGTTCACAATTGTGAGAAGTTTTGAAGAATGGTTCATTTTGGAGGTTGGTGCAGGACAATCATTTCCATAGGAAATGGTCCAGACAGTCATTCCCTAGGGCAGATTCATTCTCTCCAAGTTGCACTGTGATTAGTGCTAGAGGAATGGCCCATTTAGGTGAATGGTCCAAGTTCAAAAATCAAGGACAAGAATTCCCTAGGGAAGACACATTCTCTCCAGGTTCCACTATGATTAGTGCCGAAGTAATGGCCCAGTTAGGTGAATGGTCCAACCTCAAAAATCAGGGACAATTATTATTCTATGCTTGGGAAAAATATTCCAGATAGCCCATGGTTGATGTTTTACTTTCTGAGGGCATATGCTCTTCCAGATCTCACAGATGTGAGTGGAAGAATGGCCTAGATGACTCAGTTTGTATCATGATATTGCTTATGCAGGTTGATATCAGCTGATATGATTGTTGTGGAGACTGTATGTCTCTGGACAATAGTTGTATGCTACTCTGGTGGATGTGATCCACTGGTAGTGACAGTGTGTCACTGGTTAGTAGACATGTGCTACTAGGTGTGGTTCTGTACCACTAGATAATAGTTGTGTACTACTATAGATAGACATAGTTGTTTTCTATTGGATGGAATTGTTCTAATTTCCATGGATACTATCACTAGTGTTGGAGATGATTTCTAGCTAGATGGATAGTCAGTATGTTGATGGAAAAACATTCTCCAAGTGGAGAATGGTCTAGGCAGGACTGATTACTGGTGAACAGACATTCTCCCTATGAAGAATGGTCCAGGTTGACAGATTGTTGATGTACCATGGACAACTATTCTTATAGGACATATGTTCGGATTAGAAGAATGGTACGTCTCCTTGAGTTCACAGTAGTGACCAGAGTGGAGAGATTGGTACAGGACATTCATTTTCCCCGAGTTCACAGTAGTGGACGGAGGGAAAATTTTCCAGGATAGTCATTCTTTTAGGACGTATGTCTGGATGAGAATAATAGTCCTTGTAGCCCATGGTGTGGCTTCCAACATCTGTTGGAACAATTATTCTTCTAGAACATATGTCCGAATTAGAAGAATAGTTCTTGTATCACTCTGTGGAGTGAATCACTTTTCAACTGTAACACACCCGACCCCTAAGTACCCTTTCTAGGGATGGGGAATCAACATTTTTCTCACTTTAGTTATCTCGAATCATCTCTCTGAGATCTCCATTCTCTTCTACTCAACCATAGCTCTTTAACGACTACTACCTAACTCAAAATCAAGCTTTGGATTGCAAGTTATGGCCTCCCGAAGTTCTTCAGGAATTATCAGACATGGGCCACGTGGCTCCACCTCATTCGTACCCTCCCCAAGTTCCTACATCCATGGGGGAGGTTCTCCCATCGTCCAATCCAACGATAGGACACAATATTCATTTAACACATGATTTAGAGGGAAGTTCATCATCCGATGCTTCCACGTTAAACATCCCTTCTCCTTTCTGTACACCTATCCTCCGAAGTCCAGAATTCACGAACTCTCAAAGGATCCTGAAATCTCTCCACGTGGGTCTGGCCTTCGGGTCCACCCTCACACATGGTGATGTACTCGATGCAGAGGTAAGGACAGGTAGGTCCCGAGCACTCAAACCGCCAAATGGACCAAGTAAGCAAGTAACAGGGATGACACGTAGCAAGGCAGAGATGACACGTGCCCCCTACAGTGGGTGACACATGTCACATTTTAATGGGCACATAGGTTCTGTGAAACATACGAATCCAGGGAACACATGGCACGTCAAACGTGGGTCCACATCACCTAGGGTGACGTCAATGTGCCATGTCACCCCAAACTTATAGCCTTCCAACCCCTTCGATCTCACGGTCAAGGTGTGTCCACGTAACCCTTGGATCTATGGACTTTGTTACTTTGTAACTTCAACATTCGGGGGATCCATGGTGTGACTTCCTCTTTTCTCCCAGAGTGGTCAACGTTGGGATGACCATGATCTAGATCTAATGGTCAGGGGAGATCCCGAAGGGTCCCTAGATCTACGGTCCTCATCACTTTGCAGCTCCGACCTTCAGGGGTTTCGACATTATGACTGCTCCTCTTTATCGAAGCAGGACTTCATCGAAGTATCGTATGCAGGCCCCTCCACTGGTTGATTGTACGGGTAAGAGGGGTTCCTAATGAACTTACCATATCCACGACTCTCATCACTCCATAACTCCGATGTTCAGGGAGTTTGGTGCTATAACATCTATGTTCTCCCGAATTAGGACTTCACCGGACTTACCCTTGACGTAGATCCAATGACCAAGGGGACTCCAGAATACCCTCAGATATGTGGCTCGAGTTACTTCATGATTGGTACATGGATCAAGGTTTAATGGTGGGACATGTCTACCTGCCACAGTTAGGGAAACCGCCATGCATCGGTCAACCTTATGGGTAACTGTAACAATCAGTTTCCTTCGACCAATTTACAAATGGTAAGGTCGTAACATTCTCGAGCTCCGAACTCCCGAAGTTCCGAAGCCATAAAATCTTAGCTCCTTTCGGGCCTAGCGCAGGGTTCGACAACCTTGGTCATATGGGTCCTCTGAAACTCTTCGTGGGATACACGCTAATTACTTTAGCCGTAAATGGATTAAGGACATGGGCATGATCCCTCGGTCACACAAGTGAAGGGTCTGAAGGAGGAGCCCTCCTTCCACAGGGTTTGAACTTAGTATTCTTGCGAAGGTAGATTCTATAGGTTGACAGGACTTAAGCATCCCAGTAAATCCTTCCCCGACACTCTTGTAGACTTACATCCCATAGCTCTCTAGCTGTTAATATGAGGCAAGCATAAGACCATTCAAAATCATAGGTTCACAGAGAGGCAATACTTATTTCTACCTTAATCATTCAATACAAAACTCAGTCATATACATATAAACATCTTCAATCACCATTTCCATTTTAATACACAGAGTATGAAAATACTTATCAGAAAACCAGAAATCGTGAAGCGACTACTAAAAGGGGTGCATGTTTCCACCCAACCATAGGCACATCCACTCCTGAATGGATTTACCGTTGGCCACCCCTAAGCTATACCATGATACTCTAAGAGAGACTCTTTCTTCTTTCTTAGCGACAGTCAGGGATGAAGGTTACTCTCATCCTCCCACGAGATCTTGGCCACATGTTTTCTCTGTACCAAGCAAGGAGGTTTGCACGAGTACTTCCATAGTCACTCGTCATAGATGGTTATCAACTTGAAACGAAAACCCTTCCAAAAACTTCTTACGCCCAGAATGATCTTGTTTCTCAGTTCTTCCTCGAACCAGAGAGCTCCAAACGCTCTTTTCTCTTCTTGAGATTGGTCTCTCCACTTTGCTTCCTCGTGTAGATCTTCCTCTGCCCATAAATTACCTATTTTATTTCCTTCCTCGGCAAGATTGTGTGGGTCCAAATCCCCAGCTCATGGTTAGGTCTAGAAGTATTGCAGATGGGTAATTTTCCCCATCTCCACATTAACTCTTGAGGAGGACTCTTCCAGCTACCAGTATGACTGGTAATTCATTTCTGGGTCACAGGACTATTATGGGTCTGAGTCATTAAATCCAGTAAGGTATTGGTTTGGTGGGGGGTCATCTAAACTATTTCTGGTTCCCCTCATCATCTCTCTCATAGAACCATGGTCTCTCTTGAAAATCCCCCTTTCAGCAGTTATGCAACACTATCCATTTTCTATTAAAATAAGAAAATACACATATTGACATTTTATAACAAAAGGTTCATCAAATCCAACATTCACACATATCTAGTCTGCCATAGTCGCTTGGCTAGTTATAGTTATATTTACAAATTGGGGGAAACATGAGTATTACAATCCTGTCCCCCTTAAATGAACATCATCCTTGATGTTCTATCTTTCGATCTGCTCTTTGTGCACAAAAGTAAACATAATGGGTATGCATGTTTCATGGCATCCTCCATTTCCCAAGTAGCCTCATCTGGGCCAAAGTGTTTCCACTGCACCTTGACCTGTGAAATGGTTTTGTTCCTAAGTGGGGTTTCCTTCCTGTCTATTATGCATTGAGGTTCTGGAAGAAATTTTCCCTTTGGTTCCACCTGAATCACAGACCATTCAATTATATGATTAGAATCATGTACATATTTCTTCAATAATGAAACATGGAAAACATCATGTTCCTTCACTGTGGGAGGAAGTGCTAATCTATAGGCTACTGGTCCCACTCTATCCAAAATTTCAAAGGGTCCACAATACCAAGGTGTCATCTTGGCACAAGATCCCATTCTCAAGGAGCTTTTCCTGGGTCTAACTCGGAGATACATATGATCCCCTGTTTTGAACTCTCTAAGAGTCATATTTCTGTCTGCATAGATTTTATGTCTATCCTGAGATATTTTTAGATTCTTCTTTATTTGAATTACTTGTTGTTCCATTTCTTTCAGCATGTCTGCCTGATTTTAATTCTATCTATTATGTTATCCCAACTGATTGGAATCTTTCACTGTCTACCATAGAGGGCCTCAAAAGGGCTCATCTTCAATGACTCTCGATGGTCATTGTTGTAGGAAAACTCTAGCAGTGGTAGGTAGTCTTCCCACTTCTTAGGATGATTCATTACATGCATCCTTAACATGTCCTCTAACACTTGGTTTACCCTATCTGTCCGTCCATCATTTTGAGGGTGATAGGATGTACTAAATAGAAATTTAGTTTCAAAACCAACAAACAAAGATTTCCAAAAGCTTGAAGTAAATTTCGTATCTCTGTCAGATATGATATCCTTAGGCATGCCATGCAGCCTAAATATTTCTTTCATGAAAATATTGGCAATATCTATTGCCTTGCAATTTGACTAGACGGGAATGAAGTGAGCAACCTTGTGATGAAATCCATGGAGATGGTTTCCCATTTCCATTCTAGGATTGGTAGGGGATGCAACAACCCTGCTAGAATCCGATGTTTTGCCTTAACCTGCTGACATTCTAGACATTTGGCCAAGTAATCATCTATGTCCTCCTTCAGTCTGAGCCAATAAAACAGTTTCCTAGTGGTTGTGATCATCTTCTGATAACCAGGATGACTAGTATATGATCTTTTGTGTAGTTCATCCATCATGAACCTCTTCAAGTCGTCACAATTTGAGATATACAACCTACCTTTGTAATTTAGTAGGCCATCATTCAACAATTGATAAACCTCATACTTCAGCCATGTAGGCCCTTGTTCTAAGTGTGATTTTACAGTCTTGAAAAATGCATCTGTTTCTTGTGCACTTTTGACTGTCTCCCTGATATTCGTTTCACAGGTGCTTAGAACTGCCAGGTGAATCACTTTCACCCTTCTGTTAAGGGCATCAACCACCCTATTTTCTTTTCCTTTGATATGTTTGATTTCAAAATCAAACTCACTAAGGAGAGCCATCCATCTAACTTGTCTAGCATTCAGTTTTGGTTGATCAAACATGTACCTCAATCCACAATGGTTTTTCATAAGCACAAATATTCTACCCCTGAGGTAATGCCTCCACATTTTTAAAGCATGCACTATGGTAGCAAATTCTAGATCATGGGTCACATAATTAATTTCATGCTCATTTAATTTTCTGGATTCGTATCAAATTACATGTTCTTCTTGCATAAGGAATCCTCCAAGTCCTTCCTTGCAGGCATCTATACACACGAGGAAGTCCTTGTTTGGATATTCAATCTTCATCACATGTGCATTGGTTAGAAGGCATTTTATCTCTTGGAATCTCTCTTCACATTTTGATATCCAAAAAAAATTAACTCCCTTTTTTTGAAGGGAGGTGATTGGAAAACTAATCTTGGAAAATCCTTCTATGAACCTCCTATAATATCCTGGTAGGCCCATAAAGGATCTGATATCAGATACATCCTTTGGGGTTGGCCAATACATAATGTCTTTGAACCTGTCAGGATCAACTGCCACCACTTCTTCAAAAATAACATGGCCTAAGTAATGGACTTGTTTATGGAAAAAGTCACACTTATTAAACTTAGCATAGAGTTGATGTTATCTTAGTACTTGAAGTACTAGCTTAATATGTTCTTCATGCTCTTCCCTATTCTTGGAATAGATTAGGATATCATCAATGAAAGCCAATACAAATCTGTCTAATAACTTATTGAGTACATTATTCATTAAGCACATAAAAGTGGTTGGTGCATTGGTTAGCCCAAATGGCACCACCACAAATTCATAGTGACCATATCTTGTCCTAAAGGTTGTTTTGTGGATGTCTTCATCCTTAATTCGGACTTGATGGTATCCACACCTCAAGTCAATCTTGGAGAAAATTGTAGCACCCCTTAATTGGTCAAACAAGTCATCGATCCTTGGCAAGGGATACTTATTCTGTATGGTCATCTTATTGATTTGCCTATAATCTATGCACAACCTAAGTGTGCCATCCTTTTTTTCACAAATAAGGTTGTTTCTCCCCATGGAGACACACTAGGATGGATGTAGCCTTTGTCCATCATTTCCTTTAGCTGTAGTTTGAACTCAACCAGCTCTGGTGTACTCATTTTATAGGGTGTTCTAGAAACCGACACCACTCTTGGTGCAAGTTATATTGAAAATTCAATATCTCTTCTTGGAGGTAGACCTGGTACCTCTTTCGGGAACACATATTTATACTCTCTTAATATGGGATGGTCTTCTAGGTTTGGTTTGTTGTTCTCAACTTAGTCCAACACTTGTATTGCATACATAGGACATCCTTTTCTACAATACTTTTTCACTTGAAGGGCTAATATTTGTCTCATTGAGACAAGTTATCCCTTGTAGGGTTACCTTTATCCCTTCATTTTCACACTCCAAAGTTTTATTGTAACAGTCCAACTTGGTTTTATTGGAATCCAACCATTCCATCCCAATCAACAGGTCACAAGATCCTAAAGGGAGTATGTTTAAGGTTGATTGGGTGGGTAATCCACTCATAATGAATTGGAATGTTGGTATGAACTCTGTTACTTTTCTTTTGGTTACAGTGGCTAGTTGTACTAGCCATGATTTAACATGTTTAACTTGTTGCAATTTACATTTCTCAACAGTTTTAGGGGAAACATAACTCAAATTAGAACCAGGGTCAATTAAAATGGAAACTAGATGGTTGGCAATCATAACTTTCATCTCCACCACTGAAGCTTGGTGGTCGGCTTGTTTATTATCCAAGGCTGCATAAATTTATGGCATGGTCCTAGCCACATCATTGATTGTGTTAGACTCTTGGATGTTGTAGACCCTCCTATTGTTCAATTGCCTATATGGCCAGTCCCTCAGCAGATGTTCTTCTCCACAACCTGAACATTTCAAGGGTTCTCTCTTTGTGTTATCAACCTTACTTGAGGCGGCACCAAAGGGTTTATTTCCACTCTAAGAGGGGAAATTTTGTTGATATAAACTTTTAGTAGGAAGGCTCATCTTAGAACCCTTCCCATAGTTCTTAAAACTTGAGGGTTTAAACCCCTTCTTCTTGAATCCCAAATTACTTTTCTTATTCCAGTCCTCATGAGGTTCTTTCTTATTCTTGAATTTCTCATAGAAATACCTTGCCTTCTGGATAGTGTCTTCTAAGGTCTTTGGCTCGTCAAATTCAATTATGTTCTGGAAGGACTGAGGCAGTCCCCTAATAAATCATTGCATCTTTACCTTTTCATCCTTTATGTAGGGTACATACCTTATAAACTCAAGGAATTTATTGATATATTCATCTGTAAGTTGTCCCAACTTGAGTTCATAGAACTCCTTGGTCTTCCCATCAAAGTATTTATCTGACAGATACTTCTTCTTGAATTATTTCTCAAATTGTTTCCATGACAAGTCCTTTTCATGGATTCCTTTCACATTCCTAAGGTCCTCCCACCAAATGGAGGCATTTCCATTTAGGTTAAAAATGGCTATTCGAACCTTTAAAACCTTTAAATGGACTATGAAGTACTTCTTCAAGCCAAGCAACCAAACTTCTTCTTCCACCTTCTTAATTTCTCCATTGAAAGAAGGTGGTTTGGGTTCTTGAAATCTTCAGGGTCATGGCTCTTGGAATGTTTCCTCTTCTTTCTTTTCCTCTGGGAATGCGAACTAGTTTTTCTACTAGAAGATTCCTTGGATTTGTCAGTTTCCTCACCAGAGGATTCTTCCGATGAGTGTCTCTTGGCTCCATGTTGGTCCTTCTTTGAGGTGTTCCTTCTTGTGTGGTCGCTTTCAGGGTCGTTCTTTCGTATCTCAGATGGACTCTGAGTTTTATTAGTATGATGTATGTCCACATGACTGGATGTTGGCCCATGTTGTAGTTGCCTTTGTATATCTGATAAGATTTGTAGTAGGACTGCATTAATTTCAGTTTTCTTTTCCTACTCTTTTATCAACCTTTCATTCTCAACCTTACAGCTCTGCAATTCTTCCATGAGGCTTCTTACAGTTTCAGCCAAATCTGAAGGGGTTTCCATCGCCCTCCTTTCATCAGATTCTTCTTCTCTATTGTGGTAGCTTTCCCCCAATTCATGGTGTGTCACCATCCTTTAGGCTGTAGTTTTACTGCGGTCCACTGACTGCTTGAGTAATGATAAAAAAATTATGTTAGTTAAGGATCTACTAGCTTTATGAACAACATGCAATTCATATTTTTCAAAACATATACAACAGTGGAAGTTTCATTCCTTCCTTCAGTAGAGGTTTAAATAATCCTCTTAGGAATGGGGTAATATAGGGTGTTACCCCTTTAAAATTCCTCTAACAAAAATTTTAAGCGACTTGTTCATGATCCCAAGCAGGCCAAGTGTTGTAACCATGCTTTGATACCAATTTGTAACAGACTCGGCCCCTAAGTAACCTTTCTAGGGATGGGACAGCAAAATTTTGCTTACTTTAGTCATGTCGAATCATCTCTCTGAGATCTCCATTCTCTTATACTCAACCGTAGCTCTCTAATGACTACTACCAGACTCAAAACCGAGCTCTGGATTGCAATTTATGGCCTCCCAAAATTCTTCAGGAATTATCAGACATGGGACACGTGGCTCCACCTCATTCGTACCGTCCCCAAGTTCCTACATCCACGAGGGAGGTTCGTCCACCATCCAATCCAATGGCGGGACACGGTCTTCATTTAACACATGATTTAATGAGAAGTTCGACATTCGACGCTTCCAAACTGAACGCCCCTTCTCCTTTTTTCACGCCTATCCTCCAGAGTCCCAAATTCTTGAATTCTCGAAAGAGCCCGGAATCTCTCCACATGGCTCTAGCCTTTGGGCCTTTCAACTTATCCTCGATACTGCACCCTAAACCTCCAAAGTCCCGAAGTCCCGGACTCCCGAAGGGTCCACAGAAGCAAAACCCACCTCAGCATTAGAAAAATCCAAGTACCTAAATCGCATGGACAAGGCTCACAGTTTCCTATGCATGACTATTTCTCCCGACCTATGGTTTCACATCGATGCATGCAAGACACCAAATGAGATTTGGACCACCTTGGAAGGACTCTTCAGCAAGAAGGATGAAATGAGGGACCATTTGCTCGAAATATAACTAAACTACTTGGATCTGAAGAACTTTGACAATCTCCAAGATTTCTTCACCAAATTTAAATCTCTCCTACGTGAATTGAAAGATTGTGGTATCGCCAAATCCAAACAGGAAAAACAACTAGTTCTTGCTATCATGGAAAAAATTGGACCAAAATTTATTGTATTTGTCTCCACATTTCATTCTACCATATTCACTGCAAGGGACACAGCCTCATGTGTTGAGTACACCTAGTATAGGGGTGGTAGGTCCACCCGGGACAACTTTAGGTTCACAGTTGTCGAGTATAAAGATAGTTGGTGCAGGTGCTTCAAGGTCACAGACTACTTTGCAAAGATCTATGCATGAGACTCAAGGGCATGAGGAGACCACGAGAGGTTACTTCAGGGAAAAAGAATCTGAGATGGTTTCAAGAGACCCTGAAGGAATCCAAGGAGTATGTTGGAGAGCCTCAGAGGTTGTTGAGAGGGAGCATAGTGCCAGATAGGTTTGGGCCCCAGTTGGCTATGGTGACGAGCAGATCAGATTTCGAGCCCAATACTGATGAGCAGGATGCAAACATTCTCACTGAGTCCTGGCCAAGGGGCAAGGATGTCTACTTCAGGGACAAGTTGGGAGTGGTGAGTAACACTTTCCTCCGTAAGAGGGAGTGTTGAGTTTTGGGTACCTTGGAAAGTGGTCCCCTTGAGTTATTGAGTGTCTAACTCAAAGGGGGAAATATTTGACCCTCGCCACTTTACTTTATGTTATAAAGTCAAAGTGACTTTATAGCCAAGTGACTTTTATAACATAAAGTGACTTAGAAGACTTAAGTCATTTTTGAGATTTAATCTCAACCATTGATTGGAGGTTTGGCCTAAACTCTAATCTTGGCCATTGGTTTTCTAAGTTAGCCTAAGGATGAGGCTAAAGGAGGAAAAAGGGACAAAGAGGCATTCACTTGTTCACTTGGAGGCTAGAGTGAAAGAGGAGAGGAAAAGAGAAGTTATTGTGGAGAAGGGGGCACACCATTGTTGAGGAGAAGCAAGGATGACAGGGCATACCATGGAAGCTTGAGTGAGGGCCATTTTCTTGTGAGAGGGTGCACTATTGGTGGAGGGTGCACCAAGCCTTGAGGAGAGGCACATTTGTGAGAGGGTGCAACTTGCTTTGAGGAGGTGCACACAAGAGATGGGGCGCATTCATGATTTGGTAGTGGCGCACTTGTGAAGGGTGTTATCCAAGACAAAGAGAGGGGCACATACTTCATCTCAAGAGGCAAGGAAGCTAAGGGGCACAAGTACTAGCTAGCATGCACAATCTCCAAGAGGGGGCACAAGTCATCTAGCAGATACAAGTTTCAAGGAACTCCAAAGCAAGCGTGAGAAGAGCTTACTATTGTATCAGGTTCCATTGTTTCATTTCCTCATTGTAGCATTTGCTTGAGATCTCCATAATACATTTACTCTCTTACTAGTTTTCCCCATGGGGATTTTTCTAGGGTCATGTTGACCAAAAATACTTGTGTAAAGAACTTGTGGTTTGCATTCTTTTATTTCAGAAAGTAGGTGTAAATATCCTAGAGGGTATTCACTGTTTTTGTGGAGTTCTATATGTGCTAATTTGGACAGCAAAAATCTCCTAATTAGATCCTTAAAATGACATCTACAAAGGGGCAATAAATCACTTCCTAAGGTACAGATTCAGTGAGCAGAAATATCAGACTTGTTTGTTGTCATAAACAACAAGAAAAATAGTTTGAAAACCCTTGAACTTAGTTCCTAACAAGAGGTCAAAGACAAGCTTGTTGGGAAGCCTATCGGAACCTCAAAATTTCTTCAAGATATTCTCCCCTCTTTGAGGATATTCTCCCCTAGAGAAGGGTGCCACAAATCTTCGAATCAATTCTCAATGCTTGTTCAGTTAGACTAGTTGAGTAAAGTGTTGCATACTAACCTCAAGATCATCACCAGTAATGTGCACTTCCATTGGGATCATCACCAATAAGGCATATTCCACATGTGTGAGTGATCTCCTCCTCATTTCAGTATGGTTTGGCTAGTTAACTCATGACCGCATGGCCAGTTAACTAGGACTAGGTGGCAGTTGACTCAAGTGATTGCCAATGTGTGTCAGATCTCTCTAGAACAGTCCTAATGCACATTAGTCGACCACTATAGCGAGTTAGTTGTGTGATACAAAGTATATCACTTGTATTGTATCATTTTTCTCATTCGGCTAATAGAAATTATTTCATTATTTCCTCCATTTTTATCTTCTCTTCACACCATTTGTTGTTGAATTTTTCAATAAGCTAGGTTAAACATGTAGTTCTTTTCAATTTATATTTGTCTTAACCATAAACAATAATGTTGCAGCAAGCAAGATCACAAGAAGAATCACCATGCACAAGAACACAAGAAGTATCCTAGGTGTTATCACTCCAGGAAACTCTCTTGGGTTGTATCTCAGAGATGCCTGGTAACTTAACTAATATCTCAATAGTGTATAATATTCTCTTAATTGGATCAAATCATATGACTAAATCAGACCTGCTCTCTCAAGACATGCATAAACATAACCAGATGACAAGGCTTTTGACTCTCAATGTTCAGAGGGTTTGTAACTTAAGTGAATGTATGGAGTATTCTTACTATGCCAGCAGACTCACACATAAAAATATATGAATGGCCAGTCACAATGAGTAAAAGATATTTTCAATTCAACTCATCAAAGCAACGATAGGATAACATCTATTAGGCTTTAGACAAACACAATAGACACAAATTAAACATCCATGTGCAAATATAGAATAGACAGAGAAAATATGAATCTAAACAGGTAATGCAAAAGAAACTTGTATTATTTGGTGTGCAAATGAGAAGCTTAAGTATAGAGTGTGAAAAAGTCTCCAAAGTCGAACACTATGTTCATCAAATGTTCTTGGCTTTATAGCCTTTACAAACAGTGTCCAGCTCCTGGAAAATTGGATCAGATTTACTCAAAAGACATTCAAAACAGATTCAAAAAAATAGGAAAAGATCCTATTTACTTGGTCAATATCTTATCCTAATAGTCTTGTTGGTATTCAAAGTCTTCAACAACTGTAGTAGATCTCCATAGGCTGATAGGTAATTCGAATTTGTCACTTTGGTCAAAAACACAGTTTTTTGCCAAAATTAGGTGGCAAATTCACTCTTCTCCTTCTTGCTGGCACCTTTAAATCTGGAACAAACCTTAAGATGGATGCTTTTAATCTATATCTTGCATGAGAAACATCCCTCGTAGCATTTGGATGAATAAAAATTTGATCTGTGCAAAAATAGTGTCTTGTTGCCCTGTCGGTGCTTTTGGTGGTTAAGAGAGGCAAAATTTGAGCATGTTAACCACCGAAAGCTCCACTTTCGGTGGCTAATGAACAGTCGAAATGTTCGCCTAAGCCACCGAAAGTCCTGTCTTAGTGAAAAATTGGCAAAATTGCAAAAATGCCTTTTTGTCTTAGCTTCAAAGCTTTAAGGTTGTTCTTCTGAGGTTTCTGCAACTGCTGCAAGATCCTCTAAGACTAGATTGTGACCCATCATAATTTTGACAGCCCATCATTACTGGTATTGTTATGCTAGCGCCGATTGCTGGGCCTGCATTAGAATTCTGTCAAAAGTGCAATATGATCTGATGACCACTTAGGAGAAGGAAGACCCATGCCTTTTCATAAGCTTTTCTCATCCAAAAGTTCTAACAACGACTTCATCATAAATGAATCTGTTGTATAGAAAATATAATCTAGAGTTCCAAGAAGATCTCTGGTACAGTTGGTAAATGAAGGTTCATTTGTTGTAGGATCCATTCTTCTTCTTTGATACTTTAAACCTTTCCCTAGTCTCACCATTCTTGCAAAGGAAGAATAAGCACTAACCAGAGGTAATTGATGACAAAGCTTGCTTCGAGGACTTAAGATACCAAGGGGATCTGTTATTAAGTCTGGATGTGAGGACTCAATTTTTTCCCGTTGCAAGAAAAGCATGAGAGGCACTTGCAGGAATTGAGTTGAAATCACTACAAACCAACATAGATATGTTTGCACTGGCAACTATTTTTTCTAATCTTTTAAGAAGAGTATGAATCTACCAGAGTTTAACATCTTTGAGCAACCGACTGAGAACAACCTTTTTCTGAGCATATGGAACTATAGCTTTCGTCAAAGACTGTGCAACGTTTCCTTTATATCTGGAGTATTTGATTTGCTATCAACAAGCACACTCTGTCCTTTGGAACATCCACAAGCTGGTAAAATTTTATTGATCTGATTGTAATCAGTTTGTGCAAATGATCTATATCATCACAATCTTGGTGTTTGCAAATGACATGGCGATGTAGTTTTTCTTCTTTTAAGAGAAGTATATTGTTGAACATTACAATCATACCAATCCCACATCTTTCAGAACCGCCTTTCAAAGGTATATTAAACCCATAGTAATAAGGGCTTCATTGTCCTTTAACCAATCTTCACTGCTCCTGCAATTTTCCTGATATCATTAGACATGAAAGCTAGCCTGAATTTTTCATGGCCACAGCGGAACTCGTTACACCCATAGCTATGCCGATGTCGACTACAACTGAAAACACAGTATTGTTGACTATGTTTCCTATCGTGGTTGTCTCGCACACCTGTTTTAAATTTGCAAGAAATTTGGTCTTTGTCTTCTGGGAGTAGTTGAGAATGAACTTGAATCTGTCCCACTTCTGTTTCGATCCAACGATGGCCGATGAGCGCAGTTGATGCAGCTGTATTTTGGGTGATTACATGCATATGCGAATATGCTTGGCGCTTGCATGGTTTTTCTATGTCGACATGTGACTTGACCTGAGACTTAACTCGTGGCTCCATCTTGTATGACATCTTGACATGTGGACTAGCCATACATTAATTCGTGGCCTGATTTATTGTTGACTCATAACTTAACCTATGACTTGGCTCATATGTCGACTTATGTTGTTAGTTTGTCTTTGGTAAATACGTAGGTTTGGTGAATAGGCTTTAATACCTAGGTCTTGTTTAAGCACACACCATATTTACAAATAAAACTCAATAGAAACTAGGAATATTTCAAAATCAAAAGAATAGACTAGGTCAAGATGGCAATATTTATTTGCAGGTCAAGAGGGTGAAACCARAGAGTTTTTTTTTTTKKKKGGGRRGAAATTGATCAACAGGAACTCTAATAAAGGATTTAGAGGTCATAAATTTGCTCAACAAAATTTATCAATGAGCATTTTTAGGTAAAAATGGAGAAAACAAATAAAAAAATACMAGTGTATTTTTTATCGCTAACACTAGGAAACCCTTCTCAACAAGGGAAGAAAACCCAACCAAATCCTTTGCTATATTTCTCAAGAGAAAGAYCTTCACCACCAAGACAAAACCTAGCACACAAGAGGGTGCTTAAACCCTAGAACTCTAGTGCCCAAGAGAGGTGTTCCCTTTTCCCAAAGAAGTGTACTTGCTGAAATTTCCAAACTCACATGAAGGATATGATTCCACAATGGGGAATCTTCCTTTACTTATATTAGACTTGTCATATCAACAGAAGTGTTTATTGGCTCAATAGGGCCGACCTCTCTAAGTCACATTATAATTAATATTAACCAGATTAATTATCTTTTACATTTATTATTAATCACATTAAGGTGGGGTCGACCTGTACCCTTTACATAACAATTAGGGTTACAGCCAAGTCTGACTCTTGAACAATATATAGAAAGGAATCTGATACACCCACTAGTGCTCATCCACTAGGGGCACATCCATAGGGATGTCATATCTTTGTCTCACTGCATTACACAGAAGAACCAGATCGTCACACGTTCACATATGCTCGTCCATAGGCATGTCCACTCTACAAATCTTCTTTCAAACTGCCTCACACAAGAGAATCATCTGGAGTCTGCTCGACAACTCTGCTGCTCAGAGGAGGCTAATACATCATCTTCATTTATGTTCACATGACGATGCACCCAACACTTTGGGATTTCACACGTTCACCGTGTTCTCAGCCACAAACACATATAACTCAACAGATCGTCTTTCCCATTGGATAATCATCCAGAGTTCTTCTCAACTCTTTGAATGGAGGAGGTCATCTCTACGTTCCAGCTTTGTCTCGGGCAGGAAACACGTACCCTTCTTAGGGGCTTTCTCTCAATTTTGTAAGATGAGAGGAAGACTCACATAGATGCAATGATCCACATCTCACAAGGTTGTAAGCTGGAGAATGTCTCACATTGATTCAGCTAGGGAGGCATTTTCCACCAAGCCAAGTCTCTCATGGAAATACTCGAACTTTGTCTTGGCAAGTGGTTTAGTGAAGATATCTGCAATTTGTTCATGGGTAGAAAGATATTGCACATGTACTGTCTTTCTCCAAACCATGTCTCTGATATAGTGATACTTGATTTCAATGTGTTTCGATTTTTCATGAAACACTGGGTTCTCGGAGAGCTTTACAAAGCTCTGGTTCTCACAATGAATAGTAGTTGGATCCATCTCATGATCAAACAAGTCAGTCAAAATTTTGCGAAGCCATACTACTTCACGAACTGCCACACTTAGTGCAATGTACTCTACCTTTGTTGTACTTAAATCCATAGAGCTTTGTTTTCTGCTACACCAGGAAACCATGGTTGATCCTAAGGTGAAGCAGCAACCCGAGGTACTCTTTATGTATACTACATTTCCTGCCCAATCTGCATTGGCATATCCTTCCAAGCTTAAGTCCATGTTGGTTGCATATCTCAGGCCATAACCAATTGTGCCTTGTAAGTATCTCAATATGTGTTTTGCAGCTATCTAGTGTGTATGTTTTGGTTGGCTCATAAATTGGCTAAGCACATTCACTACATAGCAAATGTTCGGTTTGGTGTTAACCAGATACATCAAAGATCCAATAAGTTGTTGATATAGATGTGGATCTACGTCTCCTGAATCAATGTCACTCATTTTCTTTAAATCCATTACCATTGGAGTAGGCATGGATTTGCATTATGTCATATTGAACTTTTTCAGTGTCTCCATAGTATATTTTCCTTGACTTAGGAAAATCTCATCTATTCTTTTCCATACTTCTAGTCCCAAGAAATAATGCATTAGGCCCAAATCCTTCATTTCAAATTTGGCAGTTAATGATTGCTTGCATTCTGTAATGAGTCACTCTAAACAGATGAGGAAAATATCATCCACATATCAGACTAAAATTAGACACTCATTGACATCAATATGATAATACAAGTTTGGATCAGTTTCACTTTTGTTGAAGCCCAAACGCATCAGAAATCCATCCATTTTCTCGTACCAAGCATGTAGTGCTTGTTTTAGACCATATAGGGCTTTCTTCAACCTACATACATGAGATTTTTCATTGTGTATAATGAAACCTTCTGGTTGCTGAATATAAACTTCTTCCTCAATTTCACCATTGAGAAAAGTTTCCTTTACATCCATCTGATGTAGCTTCCAACCCATGGAGCAGCTAGTGCAATGATGGATCGGATGAAGGTATATTTGGCTACAGGTGCAAAAGTCTCATCATAGTCGACTCCCTCTATTTGTGAAAACCCTCTAGCCACAAATCTTGCTTTGTATTTTTCAATGCTTCCATCAACAATATGTTTGATTTTGTAAATCCATTTGGAAGTCACTACAGGCTTTCGCTCTGGTCTTGGAACAACATCCCATACATCATTTTTTAATATAGATTGGTATTCTTCAGTCATTGCATCTTTCCATACTTGTTCACCTGAGGCTTATCCATGACAAGTTGGCTCTGAGTCAATAATGTGGGTCATGGTTGAAAGGTAGCTTGACAATCACTTTAGTCTCTTGCTTTCTTTGGTTGCTCCTTGTGGGGATTTATGCCCTTCTGCTTATTCTAAAGCTTGTTGAGCCCAAGCAGGTCTTTTATGTCCAACTGTGATGTCTCTGGGTATGTTGCTTGGGGAAACTAAGTCTTCTGGAGAAACTGGATCAATTGGAGTTGTTGGCTCATCTGGAATAATATATGTCTCCCTCTAAACTGTTGAAGGAAGAGGAGGTATTGTTTCACTATCAATTTCCATATGAGCTTCTCTGGATTTCTGGAAGGCTACTTCTTCTTCAAAAGTAACATCTTTGCTTACTTCAATTTGTCTCTGACCTGGGATGTAGATTCGATATGCCTTTCAGGATTCATTGTATCCTACAAATGTACCATTTCTTCCTGAAGGTTCTAGTTTGGATCTCTTCTCTTTGGGTACATGAAGGTACACTGGGCATCCAAATATTTTGAAGTGTCTAATCTCAGGCTTCACTTTGGTGAATGCTTCTTCTGGACTAATGTTCTTCAGGATCTGATGAGGACTACGGTTTTGAACATATATTGTTGTCATACGAGCTTTTGCCCATAGAGTCGTAGGTAGACTCAGATCATGTATCATTGCTTTAGTTGCCTTAATGATAGTTATTTTTTTCCTTTCAGCAACCCCATTTTGTTGAGGGTTGTAAGGAACTGTGAACTCCCTCTTGATTCCTACTTCAATACAAAAATTGTTAAATTCTTTTGAGGTGTATTCTCCTCCATTGTCTGATCTCAATATTTTGATTTTTCTTTCGGTTAGGTTTTCAACCTGAGCTTTGAATTCTTGAAACTTGGTAAGGACTCCATCCTTGTTCTTCAGAAAGTAAATCCAAGTTTTCTTGGAGTGATCATCTATGAAGAGTATATAGTATAAGTATCCATTTAAGAATGCAACAGTGATGGGCCCACATACATCTGAATGTATTAAGTCCAAGATTTCCTTGGATCTATTGTCACTGTTAGAAAATGATCTTTTAACATTTTTGCCAACAGCACAACCTTTGCAAACACCTTTATGTTGAATTTGTATCTCTGGTAGACCTGTTACAATTTTCCCTAGAGTTGGAAGAGATCTATAATGAATGTGAGCAAGTCTTCTATGTCATAACTCACTCAAGTTGATAGTGTCATGTAATAAGGCTTGAACATGTTTGATGGTCAACTTGTACAAGTTGTTTCCTCAGACACCAATTGTTAGCACTGAAAGTCACACTTTGACTACTAAAGTGTAATCTCAACACCGATCAGAATGTAAAAGATAATTTTGGTTTTGAATAGGTGGATCAACAAGATGGATAAAGAAAGCGAGAGGGTTGCAAACTGTAGATCAGTAGGCTACACCAATGGGTAATGGAGTCACAAACATCCTACTCATCGAAGGCACAAAAGTTGCTCAACAGAAAACAAGATTATATGTTGATAAGTGGAAGAATGAAGAAGGAAAACATAAGGTAGAATGTTCACAAAACAGAGATCATCTCAATTTAATGAATCAACAAATACTTGAATATAAACAATGAATGCTGGGAAAAATACAACAGATCCTCTGCTACTTAGGGATCCATAATCATTGACAGCCCTTGATCCTCAAATCTGCAATATATTCAAATAAGAAGAAATATAAACAGAAGAGTTACAATCTGAAATCACAGCTCTCATGAGTCACCAATAGCAGTAATGCTTACAATCATAAAATTCCCACAGGCTTACAAATGAACATACACAGAAAAACTTCCTACTCCTACTCTCTCTAGCCTCTCTTGGCTCATGAATCCCCCTCTCCAATAGAAATCTCCTTACTTAAATAGAAAATAGCATCCAAATAACCTTAGGAGGTCGAATCCCATCTCCTTCATTGGATTCTAAGCCTTGGAGATAGGTGGCAACAATCAAAGAGACAAAATTCCAACAAACTGCTAATTTTCAGGAATTTGTTGGAAGTCATTAATAAAGTGTTTCCACCTCATGCATGAAGCCTTTGATGGAGCTAAATCTTAGGTGCAGGTGTCCCTTGAAATCTAATTGATCCTTGAGAAATCATTCGAATCCTCCTTGACAGGTGACAACTGTTAGAATATAGAAGATGGTGTGCTCATTTTACCATTGACGATACCTTCGTCACCCAACCATAGGTCGAAGCCTCCCTCCGAACACCTTAACCTTGACTGAGAAATTCCTCCGAAAGTAAACCCTAGGCTAGATAGCCAAACAAAGGGTAGCGCATTTCTCCTCCAAACCTGCGCACCAGACTGCAACTGCAGTGCACACCAACTGGGAAACTGTTGCGCAGAACTGGCTCTATCTGCAACTGCTGAGATGCTACAAATGAGAACTGGCGCCCTGTATTTATAGTAATCCTGCCAGTTTGTTGGGGCCGACTTCTCCTTCTGGGTATGTGTCTATTCAATATATTATTATTAATTCTGGTCGACTTCTTCTCTTGGAGGCTAATAGCCTAATATAAATTTTCTTCTTGAGTCGGCAAGGCTTCTAGGGTTATTAGCCAACTCATTAGGGTTTCTCTTGCTTCCCGGAGTCTTCTATTCTCGTCAGGTTCACACGTGGAGGTAAATGCCTCCCGCAGCTACCATAATATTAACACTCCCTCCTAGCTAGAGAGGTATTTACAGGTAATGGACTTGAGCACAAAATATACCATTTACCCTGGTAGCATCAATATAGTCATCTAGACTATTTCGTGACTAGATCATGAGCATCACCATCATCATCAGCTGCATCATCTCTCGAAACCATACTTCATCTGAGTAGTTAGATATGATGTTGAATAAGTCACTCTCACCATAGAGTGATACAAGAGGAGTAAAAGCTCTAAACTGTTTTCCGTCTGGAAAATCTTTGTTCATAATTCATTTGAATGATCATTGTCTCCAATAAACTGTTGATAGTCTTCAAGACAATTAGAACGAGGATAGAACACACCTGTGTCTATTCATAGTAGTACATAATTACAATCCAGTGGTTCACTACCACATCAAGTAATACATAAGTACTTGATCAGCAACGTATGGCTGCGAACGGTGAAACATATTCACCACAGTAGTCCTCATCTACTATCATATAGTCTTCATAACAAACATCTGAGAGAATCTTGCATAGAAACAATGTTATGATAGAAACTGTATCATCTGGGCCAATCTTTCACTCACGTCTGTGAAATCTGAAAGAATGTCTGCCACCACAGTAGTCTTCATCTGCATAGAAACAATGTTATGATAAAAACTGAATCAACTGGGCCAATCTTTCACTCACATCTGTGAGATCTGAAAGAGTGTCTTCCCTCAGTATAGAACATCAATAATAATCATCTGGGCCAATCTTTCACTCACATCTATGAGGTCTGAAAGAATCTCTGCCCTCAATATAGAATATCAATAATGGGCTATCTTCCCCATTCTTCTCAACCAATGTAGAAGGATTGTTTTTGATTTCTGAACCTGGACCATTTCCCAGCCTGGGCCATTCTTCCGATACTAAACAAAGTGTAACCTGGAGAGAATGAGTCTGCCCTCGAGAATTATTTGGACCATTCCTTACCCTGGGCCATTCCTCCGACACTAAACAAAGTGTAACCTGGAGGGAATGAGTTTGCCCTAAGGAATGACTGTCCTGGACTATTCCCCACCCTGGGCCATTCTTTCGACACTAAACAAAGTGTAACCTGGAGAGAATGAGTTTTCCCTCGAGGAATAACTGTCCTTGATTGCTGAGCCTGGACTACTCCCCACCCTGGGCCATTCCTCCGACACTAAACAAAGTGTAACCTGGAGAGAATGAGTCTGCCCTCGAGAAATAACTGTCTGGACCATTCCCCACCCTGGGCCATTCCTCCAACACTAAAGTGTAACCTGGAGAGAATGTATAACCCTCGAGGAATGTATGTCCTGCATCAACCTCCAAAACAGACGATTCTTCGAAACTGCTCACAACTGTGAACTTTGAAAGAATGATTGCCCGATGAGGC
>ML785284.1:474318-488737 GCA_009831015.1 Picea engelmannii | reverse complement strand
AGAACCATTATAACCCTTACAGCTAAGATGAAATAGAAGTTGCACCAGATGGACGTAAAGACAACTTTTCTAAATGGTGTAAGACAACTTTTCTAAATGGTGTCATTGAAGAAGAAGTGTATATAGAAAAACCTAAAGGATTTGAAGTTGAAGACAGGAAAACTCATGTCTGCAAGTTGAAGAACGCTCTATACATATTGAAGCAAGCTCCTAGAGCTTGGTATGGCAAGATAGACGGTTTTTTGACGAGCTTGGGATTTACCAAGAGTAAAGCAGATTCTAACCTCTACTTCAAGGTTATGAACGATGAGCCGGTGATATTGTTGTTGTATGTGGATGACTTATTATTAACTGGAGAAGAAAATCTCATCACCGAATGCAAGAAGAAGCTCGCCTCAGAATTTGAGATGAAAAACCTTGGCCTAATGCATTATTTCTTAGGTCTTGAGGTATGGTAGAGCCCCGAGAAAATCTTCCTTAACCAAGGGAAGTATGTAGTCGAAATCCTGAAGAGATTCAACATGTTGGAGTGCAAGTCCATGAATACACCCATGGAAGCGAAGCTGAAGCTACTAGTCGACACTTCGTCAGAATTGATTGATTCCACGCTGTATAGACAGATCATTCGATTGTTGATGTACCTGACGAACACCAAACTAGATATCTATTTTGTTGTGAAAACCTTGAGTCAATTTCTGGTAGAACCTAGACATGTTCACCTAGTTGCTGCAAAACATGTGATGAGGTACTTGTGGATGGGTCTAAAATCCCTTGACTCAACAGTAGGAACCAAACCCACCACCGAGGCCCAATTAGACTCTGCAGCGTTTAAGATGTAATGGTTCTCCAAATATTGTGATCTGGCTGATTTATCGATGGGCTTTATGTTTTCTTGTGAATGTTCTTCCTTCAGTTAAGACGGTTCTTTTTCTGTACTTCTCTTGGGTGGGGCTAGTATGAGAGATGCAAGCCAATATAAACCAACTTGACAAATAACAAGACAAAGTTTTAACTATTGGGAAGAGGTCGAGCTTGGGATAACCCATTGCTCAAACATGCAGATAGAGATTCTACGCCAAAGGGCCTAGTACTAATACATTAACCAAATGAGCACCCAATTACTGTCTGAGAAAACTAATTAACAGAAAGAAAACACATATGTAATCAAGGTCACGGTAAGCAAAATAATTCATCTACCATAACATTCATCACATAACAACACAACGATTTTATCTTCATCATTAAAACAAAGAACATCAAAACATTGCACCAGATAACTTGACAATAGAATTGATTGCTCTTACTCATTTACTGCATCATTCTTGGAACAGGTTAGGAAGTAATTCTTCTCCAACTCCAATCACATACATCTGATGAAAATAGCTTGTCTTTGGTCTAGAAGGACTTCTCAGTTTATAGCAGTCTCAAAATAGTTATCAACAAACAAAAAAAGAAAGAGTTCTTACAACAACCATCGAGCCTTGACTAATTAGTCGATGTCCTTATTTATAATATAAAATTCAACCGAAATTAACGGCTAAGTACAGTTTGAACCAAACAAAAATCACCACGTGGCATTATCATCTAAAGTTTCTTCAGTAGTCCACCCGAGATGTTTCCTGGAAAAGGGTGACTCTTTTCATATTCAGACCATCTGATAAATAGTTTTTCACAAGTGGTTGCCTACGGAAATCTGTGTTGCTCCATTGGAGCCGCGTATATCCCCCTGATGTCTTCTTCATTCGCCCGGTACTTTGTTAGACTGAAGTTTAATTGCTAAAGCATGGTTCGGGCTCTGATTGGATGTTCTGCGAACTGTTGTACTTGCCCTGGCCTCGCGTCCGTTATCTTTGCGAACTCTTCGGTCCAAAGTGAGTCAAGTTCAGCATATAACTTGACCACTTCGCTCAGGTCGATAAACTTATTAGGGGTGCCGAACTCGGGTAGCCCAATGTAATTCATTATTTTATTGATTTTATCCCAGCGCTTCTGGCATCTGGTCCATTGTCCTTGGATTTCTTTATGTGGGTCTTCAGACATTTTAGCCCAGTATTTGACTGATTGCTTCATGCGATTGAGACTGCTTTTACCCACAAGTTGAATGCCATGTTCTTCCTTCTCTTGGCCCTGCTGGAATGCTTCAATGTACTCAAGCCTTTCTATCGCCTGTTGCGCTTTCTCATACCATCGCTCCATATCCTTACATGTCGTGAATGCCATGAGAGTGTCCTCCTGGAATTCGGCTACATTCGATATTAATAGGTGCCTTTCCTTCTTGAACTCGGTGTAAACTCTACCGAACCCATCTTTTAGATACACAACGATCTGCATAGCACCCTTATAGTCTTCGGCAAGATGGCGCAGGTGTTCGAGCTCCTTCAAGGTGTCGGCCAATTCCTTTTCATCCCTCCTGGCTCTATCCTGGGCGACATCTGAGAGGGTTTTTCCTACGCCGATTAGTTCAAACACACGGGAGTTTGCAGTGTTGATTAAGTTCTCCTCCGTGATAATCAAGATGGATTGATCCAAAGTGATCCTTCGCTTCTTTGCAGTCCTTTAAACGATGGCCTTCCTCTTTTGATCGTAGGAGATCGCATAGATGTTTGCTACCTCGTCTACCGGCTCTGGTATTTGTTGATCACCCCATGTGAGGTTGTCTCAGAAGCCACCCGCGGTGTATACATGTTCAAGAGTGGGATCCCGAACCTCATTGTTTTGTCTTGTGGGTCTGACCTCTATTTGTCGCTCGTCGGGAATTTGGATATTGGGTGAAATAGAGATGTCGGGTACATATTTGTTGCTTACTTGTCCGTCGATTGCATAACTGTCGATTTCCTTTTGTGACGATCCTTTCTCAGTATCCTCCAGTTCAGGTTGATCATTCGGATTAACTTTGGTTTCCATCTCATCGGGTTCTTTTGTGTCGAGGCCACCTTCGGCTTCTGTTTCCTTTTGTGAGACCTGCTTGTCTTGAACCTCGAGCTCAGAGGAAGGGGTTTTCTCGAGACCTTCTTCCTCTTGCACCCGCACCTGGGTGTCGCGAGCAGGCTCTGAACTCTTGTCGTCGTTGTATATGTGTATAAGTGTAATCAAGGGATTGGGTGCTTGTGTTTCTATCGACACTCGGCCTATCTCTGGTTGAGTTGCCCCTCCTTCCAAGGGATTGATTGGCGATGTTGTAGATTCAAGGTTGCCTAACCCATTGGTGTTATCGGGAACTGTGGCACCAGGATCGCTTGACTCTATCGGGACGCTTTGGATTGTAGTTGAAATCGCAGGTCTTATGATAAGGTACGGGTCATCTTGCATCCGCTTCATTAGTAGCTGAGTTTGTTGGTATAAAAGTGCGCCCCTTTCTTGTGTAGTTTGATCTTCAGGGAGATCCCTGACTTGTGACGGGGATCCCTAATGAGCTCCCGCAACCTCAATGTCTTCTTGGGGATCACTTATTCCTTCCTCCAATTCATATGCTACTACTCCTATCGGGTGTCGGCCAATTTCTTGAACTGCCTGCTCCAAATACGTTGCTTGCTCTTCGTAGTTCATAGCCTTAAACCTGGTTCCTCAAGGATCATCCTTCCTAGTCGCCACCTCATCCCAGTTTTGAGCGTTTTCAGTGAAAATTTCATCTTCGAACCGGTCATGGGCATACGGCCAACAAAATGATACCTATGACGCATGTTGTAGAACAAGGCCCTTGGGATCATGTTTGCGGAATCGACCATTTTGGAACCAAAATTCTAATTGACCTAACCCATGTTGCTTAGCATGCGCAGTGTCCTTGACCATGTAGAAGCCAATATGAAACCCATACGGTATGAAAGCCCGCTTCTTGTCTTTTACTAAAGTTGCATTGTATCCCTGCAGGATGGTTTGATAGCAAATTTCCCCTAACACTAGCCGATCGGGAACATAAATGGGTAATAAGTGGGGTGACCCCGTGGCGCCAAAAATCCCGATGTAGGTTTCTCTTTCATCTAAATACCAGTGACCAATTTTGGCTATAACCTTCTTTGCTTCATCTGACAGCCTAGGGCATTCTTTCCTGAAGAGAAAAAAGTAAATGCGTGCAATAAACTGATCACAGATAATAGCATAGGATTTCTTGTACCTGTTTTCCCATAAGATGTTGAAGTATACATGGAACGCGAGCTCCGAAAAGTGCCAATTCAGGTTCATCCCAGAGAAATCATTCCTGGCACAGATGGTGTCCAGTAGATACGAGGCCATGTAGAAGGCGGGGATATCTCCCTCCTTCGGCACCTGAGCCTGTCTTATGCAGGTGCTCAGTTGTTTGGAGATGATGGCACCCCAATTGAAGCCTGTGCCTGAAATGGCAACTGTGAAAGCCAGAGGCATCCAAGCTTATGAAAATCGGGAGCAGTCCTTCTCCCCATATAACCTGCAGAGTAGAGCAATAAGATATATGTATGGTTCCCTGGGATTGGTTGTTGGGTACCAGCCAACAATCCGATTCGTGAATTTTTTGTCTTCCCTCCACCAAGATGCCATGATTTTGTTGGTATCATGTGACGCATAGAAACTCAGGACGAAATTAGTGCTCAGTTTTAGCTCAGATTCCTTGAGCTTGTAGTAACTCTGAACTTTTGATGGCAGGAAAACCCCGATGCATTCGTCGTTATCATCATTAATCATACATTTTTGTGCATCAGCGTGGTCAATAAGCCACTTCAGGAGCTCAATGCAAGGAAAGACCGGAGACCGGCTTGCCACCATGTCCAAATAAGCCCTACGAATATTTGGGAGGACATCATCATCGAAATTCCTTCTCTCAGGGTCGTTGTGCGAGGTATACTCGAGGGGTTCTTCCCTCTTGATTTTCTTGAACACTTCTTCCCAGTGAGGAAATGTTGTCTTGGCTCCAATACTTGCCACTGTATCTCCGAACGTTGGGGGTTGGACAAAGGGCTCCTTGGTGATCGTCTTAATGACAGACATCGGCTTGGGAGGGAACTCTAATTGTCTTACAACTTCTAAGGGGGAGCCCTCTCCTACTTTTGAATCTTGTAGCTTTGGCGCTCTTGGCGATTTCCTGGTGGAAGGCTTCTTTGAAGGCATTGTCCCTGTAATGCTTGCTAAGATAATTGTTTAATACTCACTAGACTTTGAACGCTTCCTCTGGACTGTTAGCTTCACTCTTCTGTCTGTTCTGAATTTCTTGCTACGCAGAATGGGATCACACACAATGGCTTGAAAATCATATAACTGGGGAGATACTATCACTCATATCAATTAGTTAATACGAGTAATGAATGCAGATTTAAAATAAACCACTATCGGATTTCTGCAGATAAATCTTGACTGGTTGACGGCGAAGGCGCGGATGGAGATGCATTGTATTAGTGAGTTTAACGGTTCTTTTTTATTCATGCACAAGTCAGTAACTAATGCACAATCCACGAATTAACTAATAACTGTAAGTGCAGCATACCTAACACATTCAGAAGTTAACATGTCTCGTCATGTCACGTCATCCGGTGAATGGATTGGGAGTCGGCTAGTATCTGTGTGTACTCCCAATACTATCCTTCTGATAAACATTCTAACGCCGATGATATCCGGGATTGGTGATCGAGAGAAAATTCAGGTGCACAGTCTATCAGCAGGTCATAAACTTTCATCTTCGGAAACGTTTCGGGAGTCAGTGGTCGGCGAAGTCATTATTCTATTTGTGCTTACTATTATATTTATCTGTCGAAGCCGAATGAATCGGTCTTCGGCAAAGTCCCTGCCAAGGCTTATTCGCATAAAGAAAAGCTTTCATCGACCGACGCTGATGAAGGTCGACACTCGGCTACTTTTGACTTCTCAAACTATTTCACCATCTTTAACTTTTACTGATGTCGAACTTCGAGTAGTCATTAAATCCCTTTTAAAGTTAAGATGACTCTTTGTTGTATGTTTAAGCAAACTTTACTTAATTCAAACATGAAACACATAAGATAAGCGAGAGTATCAGTTTCATACCGAAGTGAAAATAGTCAAAAATGTAAAATATCGGGTGGTACCCAAAAGGAAATGGTTCTAGACTTTTTAGGGTGTGTTGAGTGCTCAACAAATGGCGATTCACTAGGTGAATGCAGAATATTTGGTTCCCCTTTGTTCCCTTAGGGTAATAATTCTACGCAGAACATGAAACACACATATTTATTCATACATACATGTACATATTATATATATATATATATATATATATATATATATATATATATTGAAAGTATTGTTTTAGGGCTTGTTCATTTACTGGGAGGGCATCAGGTTCCCCCCTCAGATTTTGCAACCGATAAGTACCTGSCCCGATTTTCTCGGCCACCTGAAAGGTCCAAGCCATAGGTTTTGAAACTTAGAATGCTTCCCTTTTGGTTTGTTTTCTTTGTCCCACTTCAGAACTAAGTMTCCTACGTCAAAGTTATTTTCTTTAGCCTTGTGCTTATCGAACCATTGTTTGACTATCTGTTGATGAGCTAGGAACTTTGACTTAGCCTTCTCTCTCTTCTTCCAGCATGAGCAAAGTGTTGATTCTTTGTTGCATGGCTGATGAGGGTTCCTTGTAGGAGTCTTGGGCCAATTGAATCGATGGTAGCTAAAGCCCGTTTGGGAGGATGGCTTCTTGTCCGTAGACCAAAAAGTATGGGGAATTCCCTACAACTTCTTTGGGTGTGACCCTATCGGCCCATAGGGCATTATGAAGTTGGTTATGCCAATTTCTTTGGTTATCTGTAACTGTCTTCTCTAGTATTCTTACCAGGTTCTTATTAGTTGATTCTGCCACACCGTTTTCCTGGGGGTAGTAATTTGCAAAGTACCTGATTATGATTCCTTTGTCTAGAGCAAACTCTGTTAATAGAGTAGAAGAGAAGTAATTTGCATTATCAAAGCCCAGAACAGAGGGGACACCAAACCTTGTGATTAGTTGTTGTTCTATAAATTGGATTACTACCTTCTCGTTTATATGAGTTAGAGGAATGGCCTCTGCCCGTTTTGTGAAATAATTGGTGGCAGTAAGAATATACTTGTGCAATTTCGAAGAGCTCGGGGTAATTTCCCTATTATGTCTAACCCCCATTGTTCAAAAGGCCTCGAGATAGTCACAGGCTGAAGTGGGATTGTTGCCCTTTTCTCCTTTCCAGCGCTTATTTGACAAGTCTTATAGTTCCTAGCATAAGTATGAGTGTCTTTGAACAAGGTGGGGTAGTAATAGCCAGCTCTCAAAATCTTATGAGCGGTGATGTTTCCTACAAAATGTCCCCCAGCGGGGCCGTTGTGGAGTTCTTTTAGCACTTTATCAGCGTCTTCTCGTTCAAGACATCTCAATAGTACTCCATCATAGTTGATCCAGAAGAGCACCGAATTTATAAGGCGATACTATGCATATTTTAATCTCAGGGCTCTCATTTCCCTAGGGTTGAGGTTCTCTAGACAAGTCTCGTCATGTAGAAGATAAGTTAAATCCTCGTACCAGGAGCCATGTCCTGGGGAGATGTATGCTACTTCGTTGCACCATAGTGCCATTTCGTTTTCCCACCCGGAATCTTCATTTGCTTGATCCCGGGCTTCGGCTACGAGCTTACACAAACCTTGTCCTTTTACAAGTTTGGCAGGTTTTATATCTAGATCAAATTCCTGGACTACTACCATCCAGTTCCCCCTTGTTTCCCCCATTTCTTGTTGGGTAAACAGGGATCGGACTGCAGGGTGTGGCACAATCACCTTTGTGTGATTCTTGATGATGTAAGACCTAAAATGCTTTACGGCCTTATAGACAGCGTAGCCCTGTTTGTCTATGGCAGGATAATTGAGCTCGGCTCCTTGAAGATTGGTACTCATAAATGACACAGGGGATTAGTTGTTGTCATCATCCTTCTGAGTCAAAACCGCAACTAGAGATTGGTCGGAGGCGAAAGTATAAACGTTAAAGTCTCTATTGAAATCGGGGCTTCGCAACACCGGTGTCCGGGATATGGCAGCTTTGATATTGTTGAAATCATCTTTTCGCTCATTATCCCACTGAAATTCGACATTTTTGCGAATCATCTTTTGTAAGGGTTTGATGATTTCGACAAAAGCGAGAGTAAATTTCCTCACAAAATTGATTTGCCCGAAAAAGGACTGCATAGTTTTCTTGTTATGGGGCAGCAGAAGTTGAGCTATGGCTTTAATCCTTTCAGGGTCTATGCAAATCCCGACTTGAGATATAATGTGACCTAACAACTTACCTTCCTCGACACCAAAGATAGGTTTCTTAGGGTTCAGAGATATACCGTATTTCTGACACCTTTTGAAAATATGAGTTAAGTGTTAGATGTGTTCTTCTCTATTCTTCGAATACATTGTTACATCATCTAAATACACTACCACACACCTATTGATAAGTCCTTGGAAAGCTACGTCCATGGCCCTTTGGAAGGTTGCTCCTGCGTTGATTAATCTGAAAGGCATGCGTTTATAAGTGAAGGTTCCCCATTTGGTTTGGAAGGTGGTTTTTAAACGATCTTCTTCTGCAACCAATACTTGGTTGTAGCCTGAGAAAAAGTCTAGTAGGGAGAAAATCTCTGAGCCCAACACGGTCTGCAAGAGTAGTTCCATCGGTGGGATAGGATAATTGTCCTTTTCGGAAGCTCTGTTGAGGTTCTGAAAATCCACGCATAATCAGATTTCTCCCGACTATTTCCTCACTGGAACAAGATTTGCTACCCAGGCAGAATGCCTAACTTGGAAAATTATCTTCGCATCTAAAAGCTTCCTTAACTCCTGATACATGAGAGGTTCCATGGATGGATGATACTTTCGGAGATTTTGCTGGAAAGGTTTTATTTCGGGTTTCAACAGGATGGTGTGTTGAATAATGCGGATGTCATACGTTTTCAAATCCTTATAGGACCATGCGAAGATGTCCTGATATTGTCTAAATAATTTGAGGTAGGCTTTCCTCTCTTCCTTAGATATGGTTTTTCCGAGGTTCACATTCTTCGGGTTCTCTGGGGTTCCAAGATTTAAAGTTTCATGGAGGGGGCAAGAGCTACTAGTCTTTGCGTTTTTAGGTCCTTTAAATCGTTCCTTTAGATCAAACAGATTCTCTAGATTAGCTACCCCCCTGGGGATTGTGTGAGCCTTTGGTTCTATCCAAAGATCGGTTCCTGTTGATTTCTCTTGGAACTCTTCATCGTCAATAGAAAGATCTTTGAAATTGTCTTGGTTGGTTAAGAAGTTTGTGATCTGTTCATCTCCCTCAAAGACTTTCCAATTAGAAATGTTATTAGGTACCGATGGTTTGTAGAGAAATTCTACAGTGAATTGGGAGGCTTCATAATCTTCTAGAGGGGACAGTCTAGAAGCGGTTGTGGCTAAGGAGTCGGCAAGAATATTATTTTCCCTAGGAATCGTCGTGATATTGAAAGACTCAAAGCGCTCTATTAACCTATGCACCTCCTGTTGGTAGTTCTTAAGATGAGGCGAATTGCAATGTATAGTATTCCTTACCTGTCTAACAATAATTTCAGAGTCTCTGAAACCTTTCAATTCTTTCGCATCGAAATCTATGGCTTTCTTTAACCCTTGTACTAGAGCTTCATACTCAGCAGTGTTGTTGGTACATTCGAATTCAAGTCTACAAGACAGGAAATGATGTTTACCTTTATGGTCGATGAGAATGCACCCTGCCCCTGACCCTTCATGTGATTTAGATCCATCAAAATAAAGGATCCAAATGAGTGAACGACAATCGCTCCTTTCTCTTTCCTCTTTAATGTTGTGTTCTCCGATCTTTTCTCCCATAAGTCCAAGTGCAGAGTTTTGGCAGAAGAGAGTCTCTCGTCGGCATCGGTGATTCTTCTTGGAAAATCATTTCGAAGTTTTGAGTAAATGGAACATTAGATAGGAGAGGAGCAAAGTTCCCGAAATGGGAATCATAGGAATAATTACCCAACACGGGAAAGTCCGTGGATGCGGGTTCATTCGGGGTTTCGAGATCAATGATTGTATGCTTCAAATATTTCTCCCTATCAATCATGATCATGTTGTTGTATCCCTTCAGTGGTAGCCAAAGGTGTGCCCAATCTGTACTAAAATATCCATTGAGCTTTTCAGACCAATCTCGGCTCAACAATAGCCCATATGCCTTTGGGATATCTACTACAATGATGCCAATCACTTGCACAAAATTACGATGCGTCGCTATCTTGATCATCACATCTTTGAGCTCTCCCATGACCTTGACTTGGGTTCTACCTAATTGTATGACATGTTTATCACTTTTGAGAGGGACAGTGCCTAATTTATTACAAATGGCCAAGGGCATCACGTTGGAGGACGCCCCAGAATCTACCAAGCAATTGTGAAGGTTCTGGTTGAAGACTTTAAACGTCAGGAGGAAAGGTGGAACAAAGGGCTTTTCCCTCCTATCTCTTGAACAGGTGTTCATAGTCGGCTTACTCACCGGATCGGTGGAAGACATATTTCTTTCCAGATCGCTTGTCGTCGTCGGGTTTCCTACAAAGTTAAAAGCCTACAGCAAAAATTCTTTCTACTGGGAGATCCTACACATGTCCATAACCAATATGTTGGCCCTTAACTTTTTCAAATCTTCAACCACGTTATAATCTTGATTGGGCGATTCTCGGGTGTGAATGCTTATAGGCTTCTTGCCGAAAGTGGAAGGCATTTTCGGGCGATTGGGACTTGCCTTACTCTTTGAGGCCTGGGCGACGGCGACATCCTTCGATCCAGGCGGACCCTTACTGCGCGTTTGTATCGTCGAGACTTTCGCGGGTTGTTCCTGGGACTCAAACAGGTCGCTGGAAGGCATGATCAGGTTGGGATCCCATATCATCATGGTCGTGTCTCATGGTGGATCAATCTCTTCTTGATCGGCACTGTTCATAGTCGAACTACTTGGTTGTTCGGTTAGAGAGACTTCATCTAGGAATCGATTGGCTATCAAATTCATGGCGTGTACCCATTGGGGGCAGTTTCTTTCAGAGTGGTTTTGTTGGTGATACGTGCAGAAAGAATTAGACGCGACGTTCCCTAGATCAATATTTAAGTTGGCTGGGGGACGTTCAATTGCTTTGAATGCAGGGTTTCTTTTAAAGAAAGGCTTATAGGGCCTTTGGCTTAGGTTTCCCTCCCCCGCACTTCTCTTCATGTCTATAATCTCATTTGATAATTTCTTAACCATGCGTTGCAGATCCTCTATATCTCCATTACCCTTGTCGGGAGTTTGTTCGGTCGGTTTCCTCGACAGTCTAGTTAAAAGGAGTCCTCTCCTAGGAGGGGGTAGGGTCTCTCTTTTCGCTAAAGAAGCCTAGCCTTCCTTACATCCTTTCATCTTGAACTCTATCGTCTTGGCTTCTTCAAAATTCTCCACAAGGGTTTGCTTAGCGACTCTTTTCACAAACATAGAAATAGAAGTTAGAAGTGCGTTGGCATAAACCTCAATTTGCAATTCTTGAGTTGGTTTCGCTGCGGGCTGGAATTTGTTTAAAATGATAGTGAATTTTTTATTGAAATCCTTGACCCTCTCTTTTGGGGTCATGGTGGTTGTGAACAACTCAGCCATCAGGGCTCCCATAGTAGTTTCTTCCGCAAATTTGTCTAAAAAAACTTTTTGGAACTTAGTCCAGCTAGTTATAGATCCTACTCGCAAATTAAAATACCATGTGGAAGAAAAATTTTCAAATGTGTAGGGAAAAAGTTTGCAGATTACGTCTTCATGTTGAAGGTTCATCAGCCTGATCGCAAATATGAATTTCTTGATATGATCTTCAGGTAAACCTGAAGTCTCGGGATCATACTTGGGGAGCAGCTTTTCTGGGTGCCGGGGAAGATTATGTACTCATCCAAGGATGGCCACGACGTCTCCGGCCAACCATGGTTGGTTGTCTTGAAGGGGGATTTCCCTTTCCTCCCAATGATCATTATTACCTTCCATATCTTCGAAATCCGAGTTGAGCTCCTCTTCTTCCGAAAAATCGTTTGGCTCGGAGATATTGTCAGCTGGCGTTTCAGGTATTAGATCAAGAGGTTCTTGGATTTCGGTAATCGCAAAATCTATCAATTCTTCTACAGAGTGTACGAAAACTTCTTCAGGAGTACTAACCACTGGTTTGCTTTGTTGTTTTCTTCGAGGAAGGATAGGAGCTAAAGACAACGCGTCGATTTGTCGAGTGTAAGCTCCAGTGATTCTTCGAAACTGATTCACTTCCTCGTGAGGAAGGGCGTAATGTATTTCAGGGTGAAGAGGTTCTTCCTCGTGCTGGGGTGAGCTATCCATTTCGGGAATAATCAATGTGTGTGGGTTGTCTTGTGACGGACTAGCCATGCATGTGGGTTGTTACGAATCTGTAGGTTGTTTGAAATGATAGATAACATATATATTCAACCATTCATTCTCAGGCCCTCCTTCTAGCGCCAATTCTATTGATGGGTCTTATATCCCTTGACTCAACAGCAGGAACCAAACCTGCCACCGAGGCCCAATTAGACTCTGCAACATTCAAGATGGAATGGTTCTCCAGATCTTGCGATCTGGTCAATTTATCGATGGGATTTATGTTTTCTTGTGAAGGCTCTTCCTTCAGTTAAGATGGTTCTTTTTCTGTACTTCTCTTGGGTGGGGCTGGTATGAGAGATGCAAGCCAGTATAAACCAACTTGACAAATTGAAATAACAGGACAAAGTTTTAACTATTGGGAAGAGGTCGAGCTTGGGATAACCCGCTGCTCAAACATGCAGATAGAGATTCTATGCCAAAGGGCCTAGTACTAATACATTAACCAAATGAGCACCCAATTACTATCTGATAAAACTAATTAACAGAAAAAAAAAACACATGTGTAATCAAGATCATAGTAAGAAAAATAATTCATCTACCATAACATTCATCACATAACAACACAATGATTTTATCTTCATCATTAAAGCAAAGAACATCAAAACATTGCACCAGATAACTTGACAACAGAATTAATTGCTCTTACTCATTTACTGCATCATTCTTGGAACAGAATAGGAAGTAATTCTTCTCCAACTCCAATCACATACATTTGATGAAAATAGCGTGTCTTTGGTCCAGAAGGACTT
Source organism: Picea engelmannii (assembly GCA_009831015.1). Classification (NCBI taxonomy): domain Eukaryota; kingdom Viridiplantae; phylum Streptophyta; class Pinopsida; order Pinales; family Pinaceae; genus Picea; species Picea engelmannii. Next base: position 475,636 of record ML785284.1, on the reverse strand, counting down.
CTCAGTTTATAGCAGTCTCAAAATAGTTAACAATCAAAAAAAGAAAGAGTTCTTACAACAACCATCGACCCTTGACTAATTGGTCGATGTCCTTATCTATAATATAAAATTCAACCGAAATTAACAGCTAAGTACAGTTTGAACCAAACAAAAATCGCCACGTGGCGTTATCATCTAACAATTTCTTCAGCAATCCACCCGAGATGTTTCTTGGAAAAGGGTGACTCTTTTCATATTCAAACCATCTGATAAATAGTTTTTCACAAGTGTTGGCCCACGAAAATCTGTGTTGTTCCATTGGAGCCATGTATATTCCCCTTATGTTTGTTGCATGTGCCCGGTACTTTGTTAGACTGAAGTTCAATTGTTGAAGCATGGTTCGGGCTCTGATTGGATGTTCTGCGCACTATTGTACTTTCTCTGGCCTTGCGTCGATTATCTTTGCGAACTCTTCGATCCAAAGTGAGTCTAGTTCAACATATAACTTGACCACTTCGCTCAGGTCGATAAACTTATCGGGGGTGTCGAACTCGGGTAACCCGATGTACTTCATTATTTTATTGATTTTATCCCAGTGCTTCTGGCATCTGGTCCATTGTCCTTGGATTTTTTTATGTGGGTCTTCAGACATTTCAGCCCAGTATTCGATCGATTGCTTCATGCGATTGAGACTGCTTTTACCCACAAGTTGAATGTCATGTTCTTCCTTCTCTCGACCCCGCTGGACCGTCTCAATGTACTCGAGCCTTTCTACCGCATGCTGCGCTTTTTCATACCATCGCTCCATCTCCTTACATGTCGTGAATGCCACGAGAGTGGCCTCCTAGAATTCGGCTACATTCGAGATTAATAGGTGCCTTTCCTTCTTGAACTCGTTGTAAACTTTATTGAACTCATCTTTCAGATACACAGCGGTCTGTGAAGCACCCTTATAGTATTCGAAAAGATGGCGCAGGTGTTCGAGCTCCTTCAAGGTGTCGGCCAATTCCTTTTCATCCCTCCTGGCTCTATCCTGGGCGGCATCTGAGAGGGCTTTTCCTACACCGATTAGTTCAGACTCACGGGCGTCTGCAGTGTTGATTAAGTTCTCCTCTGTGGTAATCAAGACGGATTGATCCAAAGTGATCCTTCGCTTCTTTGCAATCCTTTAAAGGATGGACTTCCTCTTTTGATCGTAGGAGATCACATAGATGTCTGCTACTTCATCTATCGGCTCTGGTATCTATTGATCACCGCATGTTAGGCTGTCTCCCAGGCCACCCGCAGTGTATACATGTTCAAGAGTGGGCTCTTGAACCTCATCGTTTTGTCTTATGGG
>ML785284.1:456802-467706 GCA_009831015.1 Picea engelmannii | reverse complement strand
TGGAAGGCTTCTTCGAAGGCATTGTCCCTGTAATGCTTGCTAAGATAATTGTTTAATACTCACTGGACTTTGGACGCTTCCTCCGGACTATTAGCTTCGCTCTTCTGTCTGTTCTGACTTTCTTGTTGCACAGAATGGGATCACACACAATGGCTTGAAAAGGATATAACTAGGGAGATACTATCAGTCATATCAATTAGTTAATACGAGTAATGAATGTAGATTTAAAATAAACCACTATCGGATTTCTGCGGATAAATCTTGACTGGTTGACGGCAGAGGCGCGGATGGAGATGCATTGTATCGACGAGTTTAAAGGTTCCTTTTGATTCGTGGAGTTGACATGTCTCGTCACGTCACGTCACCCGATGAATGGATTGGGGGTCGGCTAGTATCTTTGTGTACTCCCAATACTATCCTTCTGATAAAACTTTGGATGCCAATGATATCCGGGATTGGTGATCGAGAGAAAGTTCAGGTGCACAGTCTATCAGCAGGTCATAAACTTTCATCTTCGAAAACATTTCGGGAGTCGGCGGTCGACGAAGTCATTATTCTATTTGCGCTTACTATTATATTTATCTGTCGAAGCCGAATGAATCGGTCTTCGGCAAAGTCCTTGCCGAGGCTTATTCGCATAAAGAAAAGCTTCCATCGACCGACGTCGATGAAGGTTGGCACTTGGCTACTTTTGACTTCTCAAAAGATTTCGCCATCTTTAACTTTTACCGATGTCGAACTTCGTGTAGTCATTAAATCCCTTTTAAAGTTAAGATGACTCTTTGTTGTATGTTTAAGCAAACTTTGCTTCATTCAAACATGAAACACATAAGATAAGCGAAAGTATCGGTTTCATACCGAAGCAAAAACAGTCAAAAATGTAAAATATCGGGTGGTACCCAAAAGGAAATGGTCCCAGACCTTTTAGGGTGTGTTGAGTGCTCAACAGTACCTTAAGGGTACATTAGATTGTGGTCTCAGCTATGATGGAGATCATGATTTCACACTAAGTGGGTACACTGATTCAGATTGGGTTGGAAGTGTCTCTGACAGGAAGAGCACTTCAGGATGTTGTTTCAGTTTGGGATCATCCATGATCTCATGGAAAAGTAAGAAGCAATCCAGCATTGCTCTCAGTACAGCGGAAGCAGAATACATTGTTGCATGTTCTGCCAGCTGCGAAGCTATATGGCTTCGAAAGTTGTTGACTGGTCTATTTGACCTAGAGATGGAAGCAACCACGATCCTATGTGACAACCAGCACTACATAAAGATGACAGGGAATCTTGTATTTCATGACAAGTCGAAGAACATAGAGATCGGATACCATTACATCTGTGACATGGTGCAGAGAGGAGCCATAAAGCTCCAATATGTTAGCACGGATGAACAGGTTGTCGATGTGTTGACCAAGCCTTTATCTCGTGTAAAGTTTGAGCACTTTTGAGATAAGCTTGGTATAGTCTGAAAGGACCTCCCTTGAAAGGGGGAGTAGTGTTGTGTTTAGATATATCTAGTATTGTGCTTCTAGCTTAATCATTGTGACGTAAAGTCAGTCTAGTTGTTGTGTTGAGATATGCCTAACACTATGCTTCCAGCTTAATTGTTGTGATGTAAAGTCAGTCTAGTACCATGCTTCCAGCTTAACCGCTGTGACAAAAAGCAAGTCGAGTATTGTGCTTCCAACTTAACTGTTGTGACGAAAAGAAAGCCGAGTATTGTGCTTCCAGCTTAATTGTTGTGACGAAAAGCAAGCTGAGTATTGTGCTTCCATCTTAATTGTTGTGACGTAAAGCCAGCCTAGTACTGTGCTTCCAGCTTAATGGCTGTGACGTAAAGCCAGTCTAGTATTGTGATTCCAGCTTAATTGTTGTGTAGTGTGCCAGCCTCGTGTTGTGATGGTGTGACCAACCTCGTGCTGTGATGATGATGTATTAGTTTTATACTAATCCATATTGATGCAGATGATGATTTCATTCCACTGAGAATGACGATGTTGCCGATGAGAAAAAAATTCCGATGATTTATAAATACGCCAGTCAGTGTTCCAAGATGATATTGATGATGTTTTCCTCTCACCCACATGATGTTGTTGATGATGTTGTCCTCTCTCTTGCATGATGTTGTTGTAGAAACCTTTATTGTTAAGGGGGAGTGTTGAAATAATGTAACTGCAAAGTGTATTCTAATTATTATTGTGGTATTATTCATTAGATCAATCCCCTATTGTGGATTGATCATGTCGGCTACTGTAAAAGACCAAATCCCCTTTTGCGGATTGGTTAAAGTATAATTGTAATAGGCAGAATAAGAAGTCGGCCCCAGAATATATTAAAGAGGCCCCAGAATATATTAAAGGTGGTTATAACTACCCATAAGAAGAAGTCAGCCCTGCCAGTGAAGAGACACTTCCACACGTGCCAGAATTGTATAAATAAGGAGGCTAGTGCCTCACTTAGACACACACTCACTTGTTCATTGAGAGACAAGTTTCGGAGCTGCAGTTGGAGAAGAGAGAGAAAGAGAGAGAGAGAGAGAGGTGCATTCTTGGGAGAGGAATTTATGTATTTGCTTGAGTTATCTCTTGGCATTGTATTGGCTATCTATAATAAGGAAGTTTTGTTGGGTTTTCTTCCCCGTGAGGGTTTCCCAGGATAAATGATGTGCCTCTTGTGATTGTGTGTTTCTCAGCGATCCTATCTTATGCTATTGTTATCTAATGAAATGTAAAGAACTCTAATAATAGCCTAAACCTTAACAATGGCAAGTACATCAGATGGACGTGAAGAATAATTTTCTTCACGGGGATCTCTCAAAGGAGATTTATATGGAGCAACCACTAAGATTCATACAGAATTCATCTTTAGTGTGTCGACTCAAAAAGTCACTCTATGGCTCAATCAGGCTCCTAGAGCATGGTATGCAAAGATGGACTCCTTGCTCTCCAAGAATTTTGTCAGATGCAAATCCGATCCAAATGTCTACATGTTGAGGACCACTGACTCACTTCTGATCCTAGGTCTGTATGTGGATGATCTTTTGATCATCCGCAACTTAGATTCAACGATTGCCTCGGTCAAGGGCATTCTTCATGACAAGTTTTTGATGATGGACATGGGTCCACTCCATTTCTTTCTTAGTCTCGAGATCAACCAGGATGCCTCAAGCATCAAGCTATCTCAGGCTAAGTATGTTTGAGATCTCTTGGATAGATTCCACATGACAGACTGCAAGTCTGCACCTACACAGTTCTTATCTGGGGTTAGACTTGAGGATGGTCGGGACACACCAATGGTGGACAACACCTTGTATTGACAGTTTGTGGGGAGTCTTATGTATCTCACCCACACCCGACCAGATCTATCATATGTAGTAGGGGTAGTCTCCAAGTACATGCAAGAGCCACATGAGTTACACTAGAAGGTTTCCAAGTGCATCCTCAGATACGTTTAGGGTACCATCAGTTATGGGATCCACTATGAAGCAGGTTGCAAGTTGGATCTCATAGGCTTCACCGATTCTAATTGGGTTGGCATAGCAAGTCCACCTCCGGATACACTCTCACTATGGGTTCAGCGCCTATCTGTTGGTCGAGCAAGAAGCAGTCTGTTATTCCTCTATCTTTAGCCAAGGCCGAGTACAGAGGAGTAGTTAACATTACCATCCAAGCATTATGGCTACAGAACTTCCTGATAGAGTTGGGCATCCAGTTCCACAAACCAGCTGTCATTTGGTGTGACAACTAGATTACTCTCAATTTTTTCAGAGACCCAGTGCAGCGACAACGGACAAAGCATATCAAGATCCATATGCACTACATCAGAGATCTAGTCCATGGGAGGATCATCGACATGCAATTTTGTCCTTCCTCTGAACAGAGTGTTGACATCTTTACCAAGACTTTCACTGAGCAAAAGTTTCACTCTCTACGCAATCGTCTTGGAGTGAAGGGCACAGTTGCCTAACAATTGTATTTCTCTTCTTTTGATATATTGCATTTTGAGGGGTGGGGGGAGAGGGTTTCCCATGAGGTTTTCCCTCTTTCCTCACTTCATTTCAGTGTTCATTAGTTGCATTGTTCATGGGTACCTAACATGGCCTCTGTTGTCAGGACCCATTCATTATGTATATTCCCTAGTAGTGTTCAGGTGGGTGTTAGAGATATTACACACACCTAGGATTTTCCTTTCATTTTCTTTTCCTATTTTTATTTGGCAATGTTGAGGGTCCCTTAGTCTGAGATATTCTCCCCTCACTGAGGATATTCTCCCCTAGACAAGGGTGCCACATACCCTCCAGTGAATTCTCAGTTACCGTTCAGTTAGACTAGTTGAGTGAAGTGTTGCATGTAACATTAGTTTTATCACCAAGTGTTGCATGCTAACCTCGGGATCGTCACCAATAATGTGCACTTGCATTGGGATCATCACCAATAAGGCGCATTCCACATGTGCGAGTGATATCCCCCTCATTTCACTCCAATTTGGCTAGTTAAATGATGATTGCATGGCCAGTTAACTAGGACTAGGTAGCAGTTGACTCCAGTGATTGCAAGTGTGTGTCAAATGTCTCTAGAACACTCCTAATGTGCATTAGTTGACCACTATGGTGAGTTAGTTGTGTGATATAGATTATATCACTTGTATTGTATTATTTTCTCATTCAATTAATAGAAATTCTTTCATTCTTTCCTCCATTTTTGTCTTCTATTCACACCATTTGCAAGTTGCATACATTTGATTGTTGGCTAGATCTTTTGTGCAAGTATCTCAGAAACTCTACAAGCCCCCCATTGCATTGTTTCTAGTAACTGAGTGGTTAATTTCTTTGACTCCTATTGCAAAATTGATTCTTTGAAGACTTCCTTACACTCTTTCAAACTCATCTCTAACTTAATGAATCCACCATGATTATGTAAAGCAAAGGGAGAGAGAGGGCATCCTTGTCTTAATCCTCTTTTGCTCTTGAAGAACGATGTAGGCCTCCCCAAGATTAATGAGCAGAAAGTGTAACATTTGATAGAGATGAAAGGACACCTCATCAAATATGAAAGGTGACAAACATTACGTACAGTCAACAGTTGTTTCTTCAAAAATACTTAAAGATCCTTAAGTTTCAGTTTTTAATCAATTTTGTAAAACTTAATCAAATTCCATATGAAAAAAGAAACACTACATTCATTGTAAAAGAAACTTATAATCACTTCCAAAAAGGTGTTTTGGTCTCAACGCTAATAGCGCCCTCGATAAATTTGCATTATGTTTTGTTCATCAATATAAAGGCAATCCTATGTTTTGCCAAAGACGAGCTACTAAAGTGACTAGCATATGTTTTCACACCGCGTCCCTTGCATTAAGAACCTCTCAATTGTCATCATATTATATTTCCTACATTTGAAGATACGAATAAGTGATGTCTAATTCACGAAATTTTTTTTGGCTATAATATACAAATAATACTTAGTCACCAATTAGGCCAAATTGGATACTAAGACTTGCAAATCAAGCAACAAATCAGCTTGTTTTAACTTTTTCTAACCAACTTACACAATCTGTTGCTTCAAACCGTAGGGTGAAGTTATATCATATACCTTTTATGATGAGAATGAAGGACAGACTATTTTAATAACAATCGGCCTGGTTTCAGCTACCAACCTCCAACAGCTTGGAGTGAACATGGCACTGTGAACATTAGCATGTAATTTGAACTCTTTGTCCTTTGTAGACATGTCCAGTCCCAGCTAATATTGATGAGAGATGGTAATTTTATCGCAAAATCCACTTCAGAGCAAGAAAAATAAGAGAGCAGAAATCTCTAACAGATCATGCCCAAACATTGCTCTGAAGAGATTCCATAGCTTTGCAATTTGGGCTGAAAATTCAAAACATATAAATATACACTTTGATAAGGAAAAACATTCACCGATCCTATCCCTTTGCTGACCTATCCCTTTTTTTATCCCTTTGCTTACTGTACTTTACAGAAGCTGCACCGGTGCCTTCTCTGGAAATTGTGTTGGAAGACAGATATGGACAAATTAATCCTCGTTTCTGCAGTAACATGATGATACTTAGTAATACAGTTAAAATAAAATCTAGAACGAAATTCTTAGCTTCATGCAAATTTTTCTGTAAAAATGGCCTAATTTTTGCATTGTATTTTTGACATGAAACACACAAAAGAAATAACAAAAGGTTCTTCAAATATTTTGTAAGCAATGTTAAAAGCAGCCCCTCTGCTAGAAAAATGTACAGCTTGGGCAGTGGGGAAAGGCAATAAGCTAAGACTAGGTGAAGACCCTTGGATTGGTGTTAGTGGAAACTACAATCTTTCGGCCCCTTTACTAGCAAGACTTCATGATATGGGTATCCACAAGCTGAGAGAGTGGCTAGTCCTAGCTCTGGTTGGGTCAGGATTGGCTAACCACAGATCAGCTAAGCTTGAATGGAGACTTAGCTATTGAATGGTCTCCATACATTCCTCTGCTGAAACACAGTGCTGTGAGGCTCGCAAGCCATCAGAATGACCTTAATGGACCAAAACCAAAACCACAGGTATCGTGATAGCCAAATCAGGATATAAGGCAAAGATGGAGGAAGAACTCAGAGAAGAAAAGCTCTGGTGGTGGAAGGCTGTCTGGAAGCTGGACAATCCTCTAAAATCTAAAAACTTTCTCTGGCTTGCTACTGCAAATAAGATTCTGACTTGGGAAAATGATCAAAAGCATGGGTCGCAGGACCCGGGTTGGTGCATACTTTGTAAACCAAGTTCTGAATCTATCAATCATCTATTTGTTCAATGCTCATTTTCCAATGTTGTTTGGTATGAAATTCTTCAACCTGTAGCTGGCATGAATGCGGGAGAGGGGGAGGGGGGGGAATGGTACAAGGTTACCTTGCTGGACTGTTTAAAAAGCTGCTTTCATGATAGGTCTATGATCTCACTTAGAACACTTCCATGGGGGCGGGCGGGGGGTTGGTGGAATGGAACAAGGCTACCTTGCTGGACTGTTTAAAAAGCTGGTTTCATGATAGGTCTATGATCTCACTTAGAACTCTTCCATGCTAATGCTATGTAACCTGGGGTATTTGGCTCTCCAGAAACAATATGATTTTTGAAGGTAAACTCTTTTCTGCCAGTTTAGTAGCACACAAAATCAAGGTAGCCTTTGAAGGAAGTTGGAAGCCATTTCTGCAAAAGCTCCTCAGGTCATAGATGAAATTACCTTTAACTCAGAGGTAGCCTGGGGCTTCTTCGATGGCACAAACCAAGGGTCTCCAGGCATATATGGTGCTAGGGTCATCCTGTACTTAAATGCTGGTCACTACTTTGCTTTTAAATATGGTGCTGGTCTTGGATCTAACAACAGAGCTGAATTTTATGCACACTGGATTCTCTTGAAAGCTTCAGTGGAAAAAGGTTTGGATAATCTTCAAGTGATGGGGGATTCGAAGATCCTCATGGATTGGGCTTCTGGTACTTGCAGAATGCAAAATCTGGCGTTAATTTCTATTATGGATATGATTAAGGAGGTTAGAAGGCAGTTTTCTGACATTTCTTTTAAACACATCTTCAGGGAAAAAACTCCCATGCTGATAAGCTGTCAAAGGAAGCTCTATCCCTGCAGGATAGTCAGCTCATCAAACCAGAGTTCAAGGGCAATTTTCAAGTGTCTGAATTTGTGAATACCATCCTGCAGTTGCTTCTCTGTTTGATGTTTAAAGCATTTGCTTTGTCTATGCATTTGAAAAAGATCTTGTTATAAATCTTTTGTCTGCCTTATGTCTGTAGGGCTGTGAAGGTTAAGAGACGCATGATGGAAGAATGTAATTTTTGTAGTCAGGTGTCCAATACTGGAAGACAGTAATGATGTCAGTTAAGGATTGTGAAGGGTGTGTCGGGCACTCTTTGAAGCCATAATTGGCTAGACAATGTATATTCTGATTTCCTCTTAGAAATATCAAATACAAGATATTTTTCTTGAGATAAAAAAAGAATCGTACAGTGCAGATTTTTTAACAAGCACAATAAATTAGATCAAACTAAAGCCGGATAATAATCTTTCACCGGGATCTCAATATTTATGGAAAAAAGATAGCCCTTGTAAAAGTTGCATCCTAACAAGTCGTGATTACAATAATTATCTGCTTCTTAAGCTTTTGGAAAAAAAAGGCATTCTACCTTCCAGCAATCCAAATCAACATCACACACACATAAGCAATTGCAAGTCTCAACATTATTTGTTTTTGTTGACCAAAATGCAAGAACTAAGAATTTTCCGGTGTTAATTTGCTCTTTACTATAGTTCAATTCCAATGCATTAGAATGGAAGTTTATTAGAGATGAAAAAAATATCACCATTTGCTCAATCATTGCATGTAATCCATGGTTAATGTGGGAAAATTCACCCACAGGTAAAATTGTGGGGTCTTCAGTATACATAGGATCACAAGTAGCTGATTGGTCCTACTACTGCTTTCCATGGGATGAAGGAACTGATCTGTTTAGCTGTCGTAGTAGGGCTCCAAAGCAAGCAACGTCTGAAAGTAACTTCCTTCCTAATGTACAATGCCAAGAATCATTGGTCAGGATATCTAAAGAAGACGGGTACAGATCCAACCTCTGTAAAGGCAATGATATCTCCCTTTAATCTCATTGTAGACCAGACATCTGAAGATAGAATTTTCCCCTATCTATCTTTTTCAACAAACAAAGTTGCAAATCCACTCTTCACTAGGGAGACGGTAGTTAGCTTCAAACTTTTAGCAAGTGTGAGCACATGCAGAGCCGACCAATAGGAATATGAAGCCCATCTATCCAATGATGTTGAATATAGTTTTCCTTGATAATGAGGCCATCTAAGATCTGGAAGAAGTGCTCAAAATAGAAATCCATCTTAGGGCAAATGTACTTAGGTGTCTTGGTCCAAAAGACTCAAGTGAAACTCCTGCAAATGACATTTTGTTTTCAATCTTCTTTGGGAGGAGATGAGGGGCACCAAGGGAGATTCTGCATAGAGAAAGGCAATTGATAAAGAAGTCAACTACCTGCACAAATGAACAAGGCCCAAAAACAGTGTGTGTCGACCTGTCTAATCTAAGAATTCTAATCACTTGGATAAGAACAGGGCCATAATAGGATATCTAACATACTTCGACAAAGTGTCAGTGTTGTACTCTATGGAGATAGGTAGTAAGCCTGAAGGCAGTCTCAAGACAAAAGGGGTTATGCCCAAAACTATGGAGATAGGTAATGAGCCTGAAGGCAGTCTCAAGACAAAAGGGGTTATGCCCCAAACTATGGAGATAGGTAATAAGCCTGAAAGCAGTCTCAAGACAAAAGGGGTTATGCCCAAAACTCTGCTTGTACACAAATGACAACATCCTTTTATTCGCAAACGGGCAAAATGCACTACCCCTTAACAACCAACATTTAACTTAATGCATTAAACTAAGTGATCACTTAACATACATGGCCTTTATTACACATCATCACATTAGGACTCTTAATACTTTATTGAGTGCTGTTTACTCAACCCCGCACCCCCCCCCCAAAAAAAAAAACTTTTTAATTACCTCCTTGAATACAAAATTCATAATGGTACTTTTGACAGCAACTAGACTTGATGACTAAAGCATAATTACAAAATTTATATAATATTCTTGTTCGGTTTGCAGTAATGCAATGTTGCTCCAGTTTGGGACTTTTCTCCGTGTTCCCTCTGACTAGCATCACTCTCTATTGGAAGGTAGATTTCCATCCAATTATCCTAGACAAACTATCACTATCAGATTGCCATACCCCCCTTTCTTTGAAGATAGAATCTGATTGGACTCCCCTAGCTAATCAATCAATTGGACATCCTTCCTCAATACCCTTTGTCTAGAGGTTGAGCTGCTAAGTAGGTTGTAGCCCATCAAAACAAGAAGTCGTCATCAAATTCAACATCTTCGTTATGTTAATCTTCATCCCTTAAATCATTGGCCATATTACAATGCTCCTTCTTTTTTACTTTATCCTTGAGTACATCATTGTTACCCCCCATTTCTAGGGGTAATTGAGGAGATGATGTCTCGAGGCCCTTAGGTTGCAGACATGGAGTGCCGAGAGACAGACAAGTAGACAGAGCCCCACATCACACCACTCATCACCATGAAATCGATGGTTGCACCATTCACCACACCAGCTTGGCTCACAGAGGACAACAGGTCTTGCTCCATGAGGTAACGAGTCTGATGTTGTGGTAAGTGTCATTTTAATAAATGAAGCATTTTAATATTTGTAAAGGGTTCTTCCTTGATTTTGAAAACGTTTGCTTGGAAATTATGTTCTTTGTCTTATTTCACCTTTGTGGTTGACATTGTTGCCTAGTAAAAGTGGTCACCCTCAGGGAAAGGGTTGCTACTGGGGGATCCCCTTGATGAGTCATCGTACCGCTCCCGCATATACTTGACACTTTCCATGTTTCTTTCCCTTTGTTTCCTAATCTTTTGGGTTTTCAGGCCACATTGACCCAAGAAGGGCTTGTACCTCATTTCATGGGAAGAAGGGGCTGAAGGCCCAGAGGCTTGTAGCTAGCAAAAGATAAGAGCCAATCGTAAACCTTCCAGATGCTCACCCAGGGATCCCAAGAACAATGAAATGTTTCTCCCAAAAAATTGAGGGACTCGTAAAATAATAACTAATTGAACATGCCAACCATGGTAGGGCGTGTGTGGGCAATGTTTTTCATGCTTAGGTAGAAGTCCCACACATCGTCTTCAACCTAGGGAAGCACAGTGTGACCAGGGTAGAGTTAAGGTGGGAAATGTTTTTCATGCTTAGGTAGAAGTCTCACTTTAGCTTCAACCTGGGAGTACTCTAATAAACTAATGGAAAAAGGGGCTTGGAAAAATCATGCATCG
>ML785284.1:432973-443231 GCA_009831015.1 Picea engelmannii | reverse complement strand
CACAAACACAAAATAATTAAAGTGGTTAGCTTGCTTTTTGTATTTTAGCATTCTTTGAATTGTAAATCTTGTGTCTAATATGTATTTGATCAAGCTATTCTTTTGTAAGTAATATTGTAATCTATTTGTAGCGAACAACCCCTTAACTTAATTGACCCCAAGCCCAATCTTTAGGCACTAGTCTTAGCTGCCCTAGGAAAAGGTTTGCTTTACATGCTAACCCTTGCACCTTGCATCGTTGCCTTAGCATCTTAGGTTAGAATCCCCCCAAGCCTTAACAAATTAAAACTAACTGCTAGAACTTAACTCTAAAACTAATCTAGAAACTAGGGACTGCCCCCCTTGGCTTCCCTAGGAGTGAGCCTAGACGGAAGAGGTTCTAGTCAAAGTGACAGCGTGGGTCGTGAACCTAGGCATTGTGCCTCCAAGGACACACTAAGTGAGTCGGACTTAGCTCACATTTGCAAGTGTGTATTAGGACGGCAACATGACCATTTCATGCCAATATGGTGAGAGAAGAACATTGAATGGTATACCACATGCATAGAGAAACCTGTAAACTTTTGCATCCACATCATCTCTACAACCTTGGTCAAGAGATTTTTATAGTGTTCTAGGTGAAGACGAAGGCGAGAATGCACTGTTATGGGGGGATGCACTTCGACCGGTGAACATTCTTCGTGCATTCTCAGGTTCAACCTTTGGTCTTTTGGATTTGTTTTGTGCTACCTCCTCTTCCCTTTGGTATTTGAGTCTATCTTTGGAATCGATACTCAAACAGGCTTTGATTCCTATATTTTTACCTTCATCCCAGTACATAGACCCACATAGATCCTTTCTCACACAGGTATAGGAACCTGTGTATTCTGTATGACAATGGTGGCATATAAATTTCCATGTTCCACCCCCTTTCCCTTCACTAAGCTTTGTGACATAGTATCATAGAGGTGTGTACCTCTCTTTGGATTTTTGGGGATCCTGACCATCACTATCATTTTCATTGTCTTCATCCCCTCCCATTCCTTCCTCCTCTCCTTGGTATGTGTTGTCAACTTCTATTTCTTCATCACTATCATGGTTATTTCGACGTGAATTTCCCACCACCATCATTATAATAAAAAATGGAACCAAAATGGCATACCACATTGACATCAACATCATGAATGTTGAACCTTGGCCCTTGATAATAAGTTGCTACCTTCAATAGAATGATGGAGGAGAAATGGGAAAGAGTAGGAGAAGAAATTATTCAAATATTCAACATAGCATAATATACTAGTTTACAACACATGCATTTAAAAAAAAAAAAAAAACAAGAAAGAAAAATGGGCTTAAGAGCCTACCTCTTTAGCTCTCCAATGGTGGTTGAATAAGACTATGGTAGCCTTCAATCTCCCTTCCAAGCTCTCACAAATGGTAGCCTTCAAAGTTCAATCTCTCTTCCAAGCTCTCCAATCTCCATATGGGAGCCTTCAATATTCCTTCCAATCTCTTCAATCTCCCTTCAATCTCCTCAAGAACTAGCAAGAACCCTCTCAAAACCCTCTTAGCAAAGATCAGTGAAATGAGAAATAGAATGAGAGAAATGGGAGTGAATGAGTGTTTTAACCTCTTACCTAACCCTAGGCTACCTTTCCCTTGCTTCATTTCTCCAAGAAAAACAAAACAAAAACACCCATTTACCTCCTCACGCGCGCGGGCTGCTAGAGCATTTTCGGGGAGCGTTTTTTTTCCTTGGGAGTGCTCAAGGAGCATCTAGGGAGAGAACGCTCCCTGGGGAGGGAACGTGCGCTCCCTCCTCAGGGAGCGTTCGCTCCCTAGATGCTCCCTGAGCGCTCCCTTAAAAACCAGGGAGCACAGTTTTTAGTGAGGGAGTGCTCTCCCGAAGGGGAGCATTCAGGGAGCTCACTCAGGAGCACGCTCACTGAACGCTCCCCTTCGGAGCGGGTTCGGGGGGGGGTGCTCCCTCGCAGCCTAGCTTGGAAGTAAATAATAATAAGCAAAAGCAAAGTATAGACCAATGCCAAAAGTAAATGTTGTTGCAAGATGCAAAATGATGACGAAATGAAAATGTGTTGCAATGCTCTTAACAATTTTATTATTAAGATGAGTTGTTTAGTTCGTGGGTTTATTGTGAAGTAGCTTATGTCAGTGCAAGTCCACTTATGGATGAAAAGTGTGTGCAAGTGATTGCAAAAAAGAGATCTAATCTAAATGTTTGACCCTCTAGAAGTTATCCCTTAACTGGGTACAAAGAACAATGTCGGAGGTCCAACACGAGGATAACCTAGATCTCAAAGGTAGCGTCTGACTTCACAGACAAGTTCGTTTGTAGGATCCCAATTTAGCAATAACTACTATTGGATTGTCCTATTAAAACTAAATCCATGCTCACTAGTCCCTGTTTTGTATGGAACCACACCCTCAGTTCAAGCGAAGCTCGCAAATGGGGGTCAAGAACATAGTAGGGGAAGCTGAGGGGATGGCTTATTGCCAACTTTGAAATTGCATAAAATAAATTGCAGAAATTGAAATTTAATCTAACCTAACCTACTAAAATGAAACTACTCTAATGTTTTGCGATGTTGCGATAAATTTTATGGTTTATTTTATCTGTTTAAGTTAGAAAATCAAAGCAAAAACTAAAATGCAGCGAAATAGAGCAATCGCACAAAGGACATTGATCCCCCGGGGGGGATTGAATACTGGGCACTAAGTAGCCCACTGATTTTATTGATGTTACAATCTCATTTATGGAGAAATGCTTGTGATCTCTTAAAGGAACAAGACCACCAAGCTTACAATTTTCAGAGTTTGTTAAAGAACGAGGATAGGTGCACCCGGGGGTCCAAAATGGTCCAAATCTTCGAAATTTGGCCAACATCTCATCTTATCTGTCCGCAAACCTGCAAAAAACAGCAATCATATGATGGCAAAAGATGCCCAAAAACATTTCAGGAGTGTCTTTGAACAGTGTTAGGAAAACCCAGAAAATGCTAAGTCAAAACCACTAAAGACAAGCAAAAATTAACCAAGGAAAGCAAGCTAAAAAGCTTGTCTCCTTAGGGTCTTTGGTTTGTTGTTTTAGGACAGCAAACTAATGGCACTTAGATTGCCAAATATTCAATAGAAAGCTTAAAGTAATGATCTATCTTCTAGCCTTGAGATTTAGCTTTAAAAATTTAGCTAAAAGTAAAAATCATGCACGCTAGATCTATATAAAATGAAGCCTTTTGGAAAAGAAATCTAGATCTAACTTGTTCTAAGCATGCAAAGATATTTTGCTTCAGATAATTCTTTAGAATAACGAGATATACTATGCATGCAACAAAAAAGTAACCAAAAAGACTTTGGATTTTTTGTGAGAAAAAGAGAGAGAGCAAGCCTGCAAGGTGGAACTTCTTTTCTGGGCTTTGGAGTCTTTTTGGTATTTATGCCGAGGTACTTTGTCCACTTAGAACCTTCAAGCTTGTGAAGGACGCACAAGGCAACTCCTTCAACTTCTTGGAGGATGAGTAACCTACAAATAAAATACTTCACAAACGAGGGAGTGCACTCCCCTATTCGAATCAAACAAAGTGCTTCCTACACATAAGATCTTGATAACAAGTCAGTTCATGGGAAAGAGTATGCAAATCAATAATCTTATAATATTTAAGAAAGTAAAATCAAGCAATCAAAATAGTCTTGAATGATTCTACTATCTAGGAAACAATACATTCATTCAATAAGAACATATGAAAATAGAAACACAAAGTTGCCTCATATGATTGAACCTAGACATCATTTATCCACACACAGGAAGCACAATACCAATTTGACCTCCAAAGTCTTCTTTTATTCCACAAATGATCAACAATACAATGATACAATAAACATTTCCTCCAAAGCTCTAACTCTCTTGAATGAGGAGAGGATGTTTGTTTATATAACAAACCAGTTGATCCCAAAGAGGGGGGGTGCACCACCTAAGAGAGGAGAGGACAAATGTGAGGTTGGATTGATGCCTACACACTTGCTAACTCAAGTGACTGCCAACACAACAAGAAAGGAGGTGAGAGATGGCACCACCTCTCAAGAGGTAGGCGCATCTCTCCTTGGGTGTGCCACCTCTTCAGAGGGAGGGCGCACCTCATCCTTGGAAACTCCTCCAACTCAAGCTAACTTGACACATAACTCCTCTAACTCAACCACAACTCACTCTATAGTGCCAACAAGGCTCAGTGAAGTCAAAAGAGGGTGAGTTAACTCAAAACATGTCCCCGACATGTTTCCCAAAAAGTAGCATCTACTGATTTTATTTACCTTTTGTGAGAGAAATTGATTTTTAGTGATTGAAAATCACTATTTTCACTCACAAAGGGGGTACATAGGTAAAGTGAGTACTCTAAGCAAGAAAATGAGTACCCCCAAGGCATATGATGCCTCCTAGTACCACATTTAACTTATCCATCAATTGCAATTAAAATATCTCGTTTTGCGGGGAATTTTTACTTGCAGAAAACATTAAAAAATCCCAAGGGGGACTTAGCACAATTTCCATATGACTCAAAAATGATGACTACCATGGTAATATACATTAGACACTAGACTTAGACAACACACCAAGGTCTAGCCACTAGGATATACTCCAGCTTTGGAGGGAATTGAGTGAAAAAACTTAAAAATTATAACTCGCAACTAAGGCAACAAGATATAATTAAAAAGTAAAAAAAAACACTCTAGAGTAATGTACGAGTGACCAAGTCTTAAACGGCTAAGCCTTTTACAAAGTTCATCATGCTAGCTCATCTTATTACAATTCCCCATGGGGGTATAGAAATGTGGTATAAAGAAGAAGACGAAAAGTGGTCATAATGGTTGGCTAGACTTCTGAGCTCTGAATTTGAACAAGTATCTTGTTCAACTTTGGCGGCTCAACTTGCAAGTCCATCATAGTGTAACTTGGTGGGTAGCATTGGCTCCATATGGGGACGTGTGCTTGATCATTAGGAAAGTATGCGATAATCTGGAATCTGTGATCTGCAAAACAAACATGTCTCGCCAAACGGATGTATCAGCAACACATAGAATATATAGAAACCAACAATAAAATGAATTTGCACAAATAATATACATATATACAAGGAAAGTGCAAAAGAAGAAAGTGAGATAATATACAAGAAAGAAGTAAAGATATGAAATTAAAGTACAAAGGAAAAGGGTTAGAGAGATTTGGGATACAGTGGATGCCCCCATGGGCATCAGATGTTTCCATTGAAGGCCAACTCAAGGCATTGCCCTTTCACTAGCAGATTTATCTTTATGTCGTCCAACTGGCTAAGAGGAGTTGTCAAAGGATCTCTACACTTTACCCTGCCCTCTGATATTCTGATGGAATGCCTTTTTTCTAGTTCTCAACCAATCTGATCAAACTTTCTCTTAATCCTAACTGTTGAAGTTTCCTTTGTGCCATGGGGAAAAGCTTATAGTTTGTCTTTCCTAACTTTTCCTTGAAATGCTTTGCATATTCCATAATAAGGGTGATATGTTGAATAATATATTTTGTATCTTCAAATTCATCATGAATGATGTCATCCTTATAATCCTTCACCATATTTATTCTATTTTTTCTTCTTTTCCTGAAGTATCTTTTTCGATTTTTATTGTCCTAGGATCTCGATTTGATTTAGCATTCATTTCTATGTGATCACCAGGTTTTTCTATTTCTTTTTATACATTTTTGTCCTTCAAAGATATCCTCTTTACCAAAGTATATTTGCCCCGGCTCTATGACATGTGGAATGGATGGCCCAAAAATTCTCTCCAATTCATCCTGACCATTAACTGACTCATCTGATAGTTGAAGAATTGATGTTGGCAATGCTGACACAACTGACATATCTGACCCAGTTCATGATTCTAAAGATGCTACATTAACATTCTTTTCACTTGAAGCTTCCTCAAGAAATAGACCATCAAAAGAATCCATAGCATCCCAGCCATTATCAACGGGTGCTGGGAAGTTAGCCAATATTTCATAGTTTCCAATCTCAGTCATGTGATAGACAAATTCATTCATTGGTTCTTTTGGATCTTCCACATGATATTTCCTTTCCTTCTCCCTATGAAGTTTGACAAATGAATTTTCAAAAGAAGGTATAATGGTATATGATAAGTCCATCTGAATAGTACCTCCCAAAGCAGCAGCCCACTTCCTAGATAGGAGCATTCCCCATGCATCAGGTACATCAATAACAAGTATGTCCATGGGAAATGTGATATTAGGATAAGCTGCCAATTTAACTTGTAGATTCACAATTATCCCATGTACTTCAATTTCTCTAGAATCCATAGCAGATACATTGTGATAAGGCCTTGAAATTTTCAGATTCAAAAGCTCCATGACATTTCTGGTGATGATATTAGATGAAGCCCCAAAGACATACATACAATTATGCAGAAGATCATTAATCATTAAGGATACAAAGAAAGGCAGATGATCTTTTTTTGTCCAATCCATGCTATGTAAAATCACAGGAACATCCTCATGGTACTCTTTAGACTTCTCAAAAGTTTTATTCCCAAGACTTCTTTCATTAGGACCCTCAATAGCTTTCAATAATTTGTCTTTCAATGAAGGTATCTTAATGAGATCTACCACTGGAACCAAAACCTTAGTATTTGATATCCAATTTCCCAAGTCAACACTAAGATCCTCTGTTTGAGGAGTAAATGCTTTAGGAATGTTTTGATACGATTTATTATCATTCCCTTTGCTTTGGTATGTCAATCCTTTATATCTGGCCATCTCTAAGATCTGTTGTGGAGTAGGCTTCTCACCATACAACTCAGTCACATTATCAAACTTTAAATCCTTTTCCTTTTTAATTAAATCCCTTGTTTGCTTCCATTGATCATTAGTGACAGAGTGAGTTTTTCCTACATTATTTATAAAATTTGGGCATCTTGAATATCCCACATAGTTGTTTCAAGAAACCCTTTCTCATTGATCAGACAAAGTACAGGGCAAGTGGATTCCTCATGAAATTCTTCACAAGCTCTACAAAAAGGAGAAGCCTCTTGTTGAACCATATTCGTTGTTTCCAACTGATTAGGTGTTATTGATCTTGGGGAGGTCCTTTTCTCTGCCATCTTTCATTGTTTTTCCTAGGTTGAAATCTATTAGCTTGAGATCTCTCCATGGCAATCATTCTATTTTGCATGGCATTAAGTTTGTTGATGATTACAGCTGCGTGAGACATTCTCCAGAACACAGACTGATTGAGTCGACCTAAGAGAGAGCCCCTGAGAGGGGTGTGTGGTTCCTATCTGAGACAGAGCTGGAACGTAGAGATGACCTCCTCCTTACAGAGAGTTGAGAAGAACTCCAGATGATTCTCCTGTGTAACGCAATGAGAAAGGAGATCTGCAGAGTTGGACTTGCCTATGGCTGAGCACAAGGTGAACGTGTGAATTCCCATAGAGCTAGGTGCATCGTCATGAGACAGAGATAAAGATGATGTATTCGCCTCCTCTGAGCAGAGAGTTGAGATGATGAACTCCAGATGACTCTCCTGTGTAATGCAGTGGGAAAGAAGATTCGTTGAGTGGACGTGCCTGTGGACGAGCACAGGGGAATGTGATCCTAGTGGTTGAGCACTAGTGAGAGTGGTTCTCTTGTGTAATGCAGTGAGATAGAGATATGGACATCCTTATGGATGTGCCCCTAGTGGCTGAGCACTAGTGGGTATATGAGATCCCTTGCTATATTGTTCAAGAATCAGACCTGCCTGTAACCCTAATCGTAATGTAAAGGGTACAGGTCGACCCCACCTTAATGTAATTGATAATTAATGTAAAAGATAATTAATCTGGTTAATATTAATTATATTATGAGATAGAGAGGTCAGCCCTGTTGTGCCAATAGACCCTTCTGTTGACAGGTCAAGTCTAATATACGTAAAGGTAAATTCCCCATTGAGGAATCATATATCTTTTGTGTGAATTTGGAAATTTCAACAAGTACATCTTCTTGGGATAAGTGTGCACCTCTCTTGGGCGCTAGTCTTCTAGGGTTTGCAAGCACCCTCTTGTGTCCTAGGTTTTCTTGGTGGTGAAGGTCTTTCTCTTGAAGAATATAGCAAAGGATTTGGCTGGGTTTTCTTCCCTTGTTGAAAAGGGTTTCTCAAGATACTTCTTGTGTACTTGTGCATGGTGTTTCTTCTTGTGATCTTGGTTGCTGCAACATAATTGGTTATGGTTTAAGTAAAATGATAAAATGGAATGAACTTCATGCTTAAACCTTGTCTATAGAAAAATCAACAAAGTTGAGCAGCATGGTTGGCTTCCATGGCCTTAATTACCTCAGTTAATTCTTTTAAAGGCTCTGTGGAGGAAGTCTTACTTTCTGATGCAACTACTTTATCTTTAGACTTTGATTGTTTTGGAGTGTTACCCCTTGTAAAACCGGGAAGGTTGGACTTGCCAAAGGATTGCATGCTCCTATCAATCTTTATAGCCATTTCCTGGGCAAGTTTGAGAGTTGTTGGCTCTTTGTCTCTAAGTTGATACCTCATCTCACCATTGAAGGCTTCAATATAATAGATGAGAATGGATGTATCTGGAGGTTTAATGTCTTTATAAAGACTAGAGATCAAATCATTAAACTTCTTGTTAAACTCTTCCATGGTTTCATTCTCACTCTTTTTTATACTATGAAGTGCAACCAACAAGTGACGATGTTCCTTCTTATCACCCCATCTTTCTGTCAATGTTTGTAGTAAATCATTGATGGTGGTGTATTTGTTGTCATCTAACCCAGAGAACCAGTCGAAGGCATCTTCTTCAAGGGATAAGGCAAAGAGTTTCATTTTTACATTTTGATGGTTATGAGTTGCACCACTACACCGTTTATTAATATAAGATAAAAAAGCTTTAAGGTGAGATTTGGCACTAATTGCATTATTTTCTTCAAACGAAGGCAATTTTTCAATTGTTTTTCCAGGAAAAGGATGAGGATAACCACTTATTGCAGAAAAATCAAGTGGACTAAAATAATCATCCATTTCTTCTACTTGTAAATTATTAAACAAAAGGTGGATATCAGAAATGGACTCGAATCCAAGATGATCAACGATTCTACGAGAAGTAAGTTTGTTCAACCTCCTCCTATAAACCTTTTCAGGTTCAATGATGAAGTCAACCAAACCTTATGAATTCCTTCGTGTAGAATACTTTGTCGAATTTTGATTAACTGAAGTCACCAGATGATTCAAGTCAATTTCAAATATTCACAAGATACATCAAACAAAGTAAAAACAAGGAGGAAAACCAAAAGTCATATTCCGGGAATAGAAGATTTATCCCCGGCAACGGCGCCAAAAATGTTGTCGCCTTATACACACCTTGGGTCACGTGCAAGAAATCTTCAATCCACTGAGTGTGTCCTTGGTGAAGCAATTTGAGGTTCCTAAGGCTGCCCAACATGCCTGTCATGTGACCTCTTGTTGGGCACTAAGTTCAAGGCACTTTCAAACTGTTTTCTCACTGTTTTTAGGACTATTTTCTCGCTTGTCCAAAACAGCCAACAAATCTGAACTTTACCCTCTTCAAAAATTTGCCTTAAGCTTATGATTGCATGCTCTTTCGGTGCCCTCTTTGTGAAGGATTTATGTAGGATAGTTTTGTTGTCCAAATTAGCTCTTCACATACATCAAAACATACAATACTCCTCTAGGATCTTTAACAACTATTATGCTGAAATGTAAATAAGCAAACCATAACAATTTGACACAAGTGTTTTTGGTCAGCATGACCCTGGAAAAAAACCCATGGGGAAAACTAGTAAGAAAGTAGTGTCATTATGGGGATCTCAAGCAAATGCTACAAAGAGAAATGAAACAAAGGAACCTGATACAATGGGCTTTCTCCTCTCAAGCTAAGCCTTGAAGATTCCTTGATATTGGCACCCCTTTTGAACTTGTCACCCCTTTCCTTTGTGCCTGCTAAAGTAGACTTGCGCCACTCTTGAAGTCCTTGCTTGTTTGATGTATCTTTGTGCCACCATCAAACAAAAGCTAGCTCAAAGTGGTGTGCCCTCAAGACTGTGTCTACTAGACTTGTGCCCCTACACCCAAGGTGTGCCCTCCATCTAGCTTGCACCCTCTCCTCATAAGATGGCACCCTCAAGTCTCCTTGCACCCTTGCCTCTCACAAGTGTGCCCCCTCTCCCAAGCAATGGTGTGCCTTCAACTCAAGTGTGCCTCATCTCCCAAAG
>ML785284.1:379066-407403 GCA_009831015.1 Picea engelmannii | reverse complement strand
TAGGGACGTCTCCCTTGGGATTAGCCACCCTAAATAGAAAGAGCTCCCCATCGAGGTGACAGTGGGTGGGGAAGCTCATGTTACGCCAGTTTGAAGCCTTGACTCAAGCTACCTAAACCTTTCCTACAAACTGTGCAATAACAAGCATAATAGATCTCTTGGCATTGTATTGGTTATCTATATTAAGGAATTTTTGCTGGGTTTTCTTCCCCTAGAGGGTTTCCCAAGATAAATGATGTGTCTCTTGTGATTGTGTATTTCTCAGTGATCTTGGATTATGCTATTGTTATCTAATGAAATGCAAACATCTATAATAATGGCTTAAACATTAACAACCTCCTCTAACTCAACCACAACTCACTCTATAGTGCCAACAAGGTTCAATGAAGTAAAGAGAGGGTGAGTTAACTCATAACATGTCCCCGACATGTTTCCTAAAAAATAGCATTTGCTGATTTTGTCTTTTTTATAACTTTTATTTACATTTTGTGAGAGAAATTGATTTTTAGTGATTAAAAGTCATTATTTTCACTCACAAACAGGGTATATATGATGCCTCCTAGTACCACTTATTTAACTTATTCATCAATTACAATTAAAATATCTTGTTTTGCAGGAAATTTTTTATTTGCAGAAAACATTAAAAAATCCTCTGGGAGACTGTTATCCCCATTTTGTGGACAACTAAGGAGATTATGTCTCGAGGCCCTCAGGTTGCAGATATGGAGTGTCGAGAGACTACATGACCAGCAGTACCCTTTGCACAGATGGAAAACCCACTCACCACCACAGATGGTCACAGTTTTGCAGACGGCATCCACCACACCAGTTGGCTTCCGGAAGGCAGTGGGCCTTGCTCCATGAGGTACAAGTCAGTATTACGGTGAGCATCATTTCAATATTTAAGCCATCTGATTATGTTGTATCTTAGAATGCTCTAGATTTCATGACATATGCTTAGACATTATGCCTTTTTCCCTACTTCACCTTGGTGGTTGACATTGTGCCCTAGTAAGCGGTTTTCCTTGGGGATGGATTTGCTACTGGGAACTCCCTTAATGAGCCATTGTATCATTCATGCCCATACTTACCACGTTCCATCATTGTTCCCCTCCATTTCCTTATCTCTTGGGATTTTAGGGTGTATTGACCCAAGAAGGGGTTGTCCCTCATTCTATGGGAAGAAGGGGTTGAAAGCCCAGTGGGGTTGATGTTGGGTAAAAGATAAAAGCCTTGTTTAAACCTTCCAGATGCTTCGCACAAGGATCACCCAAGAAAGCTATAAAATGTTTATCTTTGAGTAAAGGGGACCCACAATATAATAAAGAATGTTGAAAAGGTTAGTTGAAGAATAGGAGGTCACATCACGAGCCGACCTATCACGTCCATGAATATCTAGTGGTATGACATTGTCATCATCTAGTCACCAAACAAGGGCAATGACTCTCAATTGCATGGCCGAGAGAAAGGGGGTCTCATCACGAGCCAGCCTTGTCATTTCCACTAGGTGTTTGTGGGTGACATTGGCTTCATCTCGTCACCACGCCTGGGCAATGACCTTCAACCTCTCCATATGCTATATTGAAAGAAAACAAAAGAAAGAAAGATAAAAGGCAATTGATGGGCTTGGAAAAAGAGCATTGCAGACGAAGGTACCACACAACCTCTACAAAGGCACCCATCAATGAGACACTACAACCCCTTGTATGTCATGAGCCCTATGCCCATTGAGTCTTGACCCCAACCATATCATCCACTTTGCATGGTTTGGAGAGGGATCTCTTGGAAGCTCTCCTTAACCTAAAGCAAGATCTACTCAATAGGACAACTCGTCAACCCTCCCATATTCAAACTTGACAAGTTGCATAGTGTCTTTAAGCAATTAATTGTTTGATATAGTGATCTTTGATGCACATGCTTAGATGGATTATTTATTGATTGGATTCACTTATCATGATGTAATGACTTGAGATCCTTGGAGGGCATGCTCAATTGTCTTTGTAGGTCCTAGTTGGTGGACAGTTTTGGGAGAACAAGCCTAGCTTAGGCTTCCATGGGGATACAAGCCCACAGGTTGGATGCCAGTGGCCCGCATGCCGGATGAGAGAGATCAGACTGGGAAGGCCTTGATGATGACTTCGACGACATAGTCCATCCCTCACTTGCCAAACGATTTGCGCAAGAGGGAAAAAAACATCCTATTTTTTAGCTTGACGTCATTCTTGGGGGGCTAGGGCATGGTCGTGAAGTGCCACTCTTTTGACACATGGACGTTTTGAGAAGAAGAGGGTCTTCACCATGATGACAGTGCTTAGATGCTTGACATATGGCCTTTGGAGGCCTACCCATGCTTCTCCAACACCAATGACTTCCTCAAAGTGGCAAAACGTCCCCTAAAGGGGAGACGTCCTTCTAAAATTAGGGTTTTCTTATGTGCAAAAGTGAATTTTAAATGAATTACTTTGTAAAGGGGGTAAGATTAGAGTTGTTGACCCCTAATCTTGTGTTTTACTCCTTAATTTGTGGACAAGTCACCTTGGTGACATTTGTATAAATAAGAGATCATGAGATCTCATTTTAACATAACTCTCCCTCATTGTGAGAGGACTTGATCTGAAATTTCCGCTATCTTTGGTAAGATTGTCTCTTTTAGCTCTTGTTTGTGGCTATCTATTGATGAATGGTTGGTGGAAGTCTAGCGCTAGCCTTGGATGATGTTTTCTAGCTCTTATGGTGGATTATCTTGGCATTTCTCTTGATCTTGGTATGGTCTTTTACTATTATGCTATCATTTTTTCAAGTCAAGTATTGTTATGCTAGGAGCTAGGTGGGAAGTATAAGAGCATCCACCCCCACCATAGTCTTCATCATTTTATGCTTCATCTCATTGATTATACAAGTATTTGCTAAGAGAAGTATAAGGGCATACACCCTCTTAGCTTAAACCATAGCTAGAGAAACTTGCCTTGGGAAGTAAAAGGACTTACACCCCCAAGGAGGTAGCTTCACTAGCTCTTTGTTTATTTGACTCCATTAACCCAATGGTAAAGGAACTAGTCATATACTTTTGCATTGGAGATATAAAATCATTGCCTTGGGAAACGCAAATTTTGATCTTTTGAAAAGTTTATTGCTTGAAGTTGGTTTGCCACATTGAGAGGAGTCTTCCCCTACTAGGGCATCCCCTCTCTCCCATTACTTTTCTTGTTGTTACAAACCCTAACCTACAGCCATTAGGGCTGATCTAACCTAGATAAACTACTAGCCATAACTCCTAAACTAACCCTAGACTAGCTCCTAAATTTTGCTCACTTACTTTACTAACTAGGGCGCACCTTTTGGGCTAGTTCTTGGCACTTTTCCATGGTTGATTTTTCTGTTGCGTGCCATTGAATGCTACAGCCATAAGGCTGGAATTTTCTGCAGAAAACACATGTTTACAACAGCCATCTTCTCTAGCTTCTTAAGTGCCATTTTTCAGTCTATATTCATTGTTAATCTTGATGTTCATTTACTTAACTAGTTTAGATCTTTGTATGTTGATTTAGATGTTTTATTTGCTGATATAAATTGTCATCTACTGCTGCAAATTAGGGACAACAAGCTTAACTTGCTGATCCATACTAACATATATCATTGCAAGTTGGATTTCCTTGTGTCTCGGGTAGGTACAGTCATTCTGAGAAGTACTATACATGTGGAGAAACAATTACTTGACTAACAAGACATCTCTTCCCACCTTTCATTCCACTTAGACCTAACCTCTAAGGGCTTAACTTCCATTTCTCTCCGTCTCCGTCTCAATCCCCCTAGGTTCATCTGGATCGCTTCCCTAGAGTGACCTAGTCACGCTTGAAGTGTGAGACCTACAATGAGGTGACATTGGGTGTAGGATTCCCAAGTTGTAGTACTTGCTTTGTGGTTGGGTCGGGCTTTGCCCAACCTACAACTTGCGCTATAACATTTTGGCGTTGTTGTCGAGGAATATTTTGAATCTTCTTCGTACCCTGACACTTTGGTAAGCTATCCCAAATCCTTTCCCTTAGCTTGTCTGGCGACTCCACCCAAGGGACATTCCCTTTCCACTTTTCTTGATGAGCTCATCTGGCGACTCCACCTTCCCAGAACCCTTCCTTTCCCTCTTTCCTCCTTTGCATCCTTTGATGAGTCTTGATCTCATCCAGTGACTCCATTGAGGTGTCCTTTCAGTCAATGGAAATATGGCACCATGGGATGAACCCCCATTCAGAAATTGTTATGCCTCGAAGAAGGAACTTTTACAGATGGAAAAGGAAAAGGCTACCAATAAAGCCACTGAGGAAATGATGAATCACGTAAGAGAATTATCTCCAGCCCTCAACGATGAAGAAATATTCAAAGAACAAACATATGAAGAAAGTCATCAAGAAGAGAACACAATGAGTTGTGACCCTTTTGAAGACTTTGATGATGCTTTATTCCATGACCTTGAAAGTGAAGAAGTGTCGAAGGAAACCTTGGATATGACAAATCCCCTTGAAGAAAAGCAAGCAAAGAACTATGCACTCATAATCAACCCTATTGTGATGAAGAGGTGATGGGGGGGCTTGTCTATAAAAAGAGTGAAGAATTATGATAAAGCACAACATATTGAGGCACCACTATCTTTGATCCAGCTTGATGAAGGCGAGGTTTTCCAACCTTGTTTACCTCCTAATGTTGAAGAAGTGATCAGTCTCGATGATGAAGAATTTGAAGGTCCAATTGAAGACGTCCATGCCTCTACTCCTCCTGCACACAAAGATGAAAAGATGGTCATTTTCAGTCATACTGATGGTCTTATGAAAGTACCCTTCAATGTGGTTGATGAGCCTATAGATACTTTCATACAGATTGGCAGACGCAGATGGGATCTTAGTTGTCTCAAATTTGATAGAGACCCCATTTATGACATCGAGGGTAGCTCTCAAGTAGAGGGGATGTCATCATCAGAGGAGTGGTCATCATGTGTATATGATTCATATGTTTGGCAGCCTAGTGATGATATGGTTACAGATTTGTTCCACCCCTTCGAGGATGACCTATCACAACATACTCAGAGTGATCTTCAGTCATCCTTTGGTAAATACCCTTTTGAGGATGTAGATTTGTTCTACGAGGACTTTCAGCCTTTGTGCTTAGATTTTGATAGATACCAGGTCATGGCGAGCCCAAGGCAGTCAGAGGTTCATGCTTCAAAGAGGAAGTATTTTCATCTTGGACATTTCCATGGAGATTCACAGGGGAAGAGGCGGTATTCTTCTACACCTAAGACTATTCCTTACCTCTTACCCTCTTCTCCAAGAGACCATGCAGTATTCTCCTGATCTCTCGTTTCCTCTCAATCCTCGACAAGCAGTGAGTCTTTGTGCGTGGATGAAGATGAGCCTTCGTCTACATATATTAGCCCCCTTCTAGGATGGATTGATCAGACTTGTGGCTACACTTTCAGGCAGGATGATTGAGCTGATGGTTTCTCTTTCCAGGAGGATTTCCTCCCTCCCACCCATCTTCATGAGTTTTATTTCATGATCGATTATATGTGTGTTTATACTCATGATTATTATGTGCTTGAATTATCCTTGTTGTATTATATGATTAAGCACAGGAGGAGTTACTTTGAGGAGATGATCAAATGGTTGCACTGGTTGTATGACTTCGTCTGACATCATCCAACACGTGATTTTCAGTGCCCCAAGGCCCCAGGTAAGTAGGTAAGTCATTTTGTTTTCCCCTGCATTTGCATCTTGATCGCTTGTATTAGTTTAGATGCATTTCATTTTCATTTTTCTCTACTTGCATATTGATTTCATGCCTAGCATAGAAATTTTTGAAAAAATGTCAAAATTTTCTTTTCCTAGCTTAGTTGGTTTTGATTATGATCATATGAGAACAAGGATGAGTAGGCCATCCTGCACTTGACAGTTTGGTGTTTCCTAGCAAGTAGAGGTCTATCAGGAGATGTTGCGGTTCTCATGCACTCTACGGCGAGCACATGTCACCAAGTAGGAGCCAAATGTTATCCCCATTTTGTGGATAACTAAGGAGATTATGTCTCGAGGCCCTCAGGTTGCAGATATGGAGTGTCGAGAGACTACATGACCAACAATACCCTTCGCACAGATGGAAAACCCACTCACCACCACAGATGGTCACAGTTTTGCAGATGGCATCCACCACACCAGCTAGCCTCCAGAAGGCAGTGGGCCTTGCTCCATGAGGTACAAGTCAGTATTATGGTGAGCATCATTTCAATATTTAAGCCATTTGGTTATGTTGTATCTTAGATTGCTCTAAATTTCATGACATATGCTTGGACATTATGCCTTTTGCCTTGCTTCACCTTGGTGATTGACATTGTGCCCTAGAAAGTGGTTTTCCTTGGGAATAGATTTTCTACTAGGAACTCCCTTAATGAGCAAGTGCACCGTTCCTGACCATACTTACCACTTTCCATCATTGCTCCCCTCCATTTCCTTATCTCTTGAGATTTTAGGGTGTATTGACCCAAGAAGGGGTTGTCCCTCATTCTATGGGAAGAAGGGGTTGAAGGCCCAGAGGGGTCGATGTTGGGTAAAAGATAAAAGCCTTGTTTAAACCTTCCAGATGCTTCACCCAAGGATCACCCAAGAAAGCAATAAATCGCTTATCTTTGAGTAAAGGGGACCCACAATGTAATAAAGAATGATTAAAAGGTTAGTTAAAGGATAGGAGGTCTCATCACGAGCCAACCTATCACGTCCATGAATATCTAGTGGTATGACATTGTCATCATCTGGTCACCAAACTAGGAAAATGGCTCTCAGTTGCATGGCTGAGAGAAAGGGGCTCTCATCGTCAGCTAGCATTCTCATTTCCACTAGGTGTTTGTGGGTGACATTGCCATCAACTGGTCACCACGCCTGGGCAGTGACCTTCAACCTCTCCTTATGCTATATTGAAAGAAAAACAAAGAAAGGGAGATAAAAGGCAATTGATGGGCTTGGAAAAAGTGCATTGCGGACGAAGGTACCACACGTCCTCTACAAAGGCACCCATCAATGAGACACTACGACCCCTTGTATGTCATGAGCCCTATGCCCATTGAGTCTTGACCCTGACCACTTCATCCACTTTACATGGTTTGGAGAGGGATCTCTTGGAATCTCTCCTTGACCTGGGGAAAGATCTACCAATAAGACAACTCGTCAACCCTCCCATATTCAAGCTTGACAAGTCGCATAGTGTCTTTGAGCAATTAATTGTTTGATATAGTGATCTTTGATGCACATGCTTAGATGGCTTATTTATTGATTGGATTCACTTATCATGATGTTATGACTTGAAATCCTTGGAGGGCGTGCTCATTTGTCTTTGCAGGACCTAGTTGGTGGACAGTTTTGGGAGAACAAGCCTCGCTTGGGCTTCCATGGGGCTACAAGCCCACAAGTTGGATGTCAGGGGCCCGCATGCCAAATGAGAGAGATTAGACTTAGAAGGCCTTGATGATGACTTGGACGACATAGCCCAACCCTCACTTGCCAAACGATTGCCCAGGAGGGGCAAAACGTCCTATTTTTGAGCTTGACGTCATGCTTGGGGGGCTAGGGCATGGGGGTGAGGTGCCACTCTTTTGACACATAGACATTTTAAGGAGAAAAGGGTCTTCACCATGATGAGAGTGCTTAGATGCTTGACATATGGCCTTTGGAGGCCTACCCATGCTTCTCCAACACCAAGGACTTCCTCAAAGTGGCCAAACATCCCTTAAAGGGGAGATGTGCTTCTAAAATTAGGGTTTTCTTATGTGCAAAAGTGAATTTTAAATGAAATACTTTGTAAAGGGGGCAAGATTAGGGTTTTTGACCCCTAATCTTGTGTTTTACCCCTTAATTTGTGGACAAGTCACCTTGGTGACATTTGTATAAATAAGAGATCATAAGATCTCATTTTAACATAACTCTCCCTCATTGTGAGAGGACTTGATCTGAAATTTTCACTATCTTTGGCAAGATTCTCTTTTAGCTCTTGTTTATGGCTATCTATTGATGAATGGTTGGTGGAATTCTAGCACTAGCCTTGGATGATATTTTCTAGCTCTTATGGTGGATTATCTTGGCATATTCTCTTGATCTTGATCTTGGATTATGGATGATATTCTCTTGATCTTGGTATGGTCTTTTACTATTATGCTATCATTTTTTCAAGTCAAGTATTGTTATGCTAGGAGCTAGGTGGGAAGTATAAGGGAATGCACCCCCACCATAGTCTTCATCATTTTATGCTTCATCTCATTGATTATACAAGGGTTTGCTACGAGAAGTATAAGGGCATACACCCTCTTAGCTTAAATCCTAGCTAGAGAAACTTTCCTTGGGAAGTAAAAGGGCTTACACCCCCAAGGAGGTAGCTTCTCTAGCTCTTTGTTTATTTGACTCCATTAACCCAATAGTAAAGGCACTAGTCATATACTTTTGCATTGGAGATATAAAATCATTGCCTTGGGAAATGCAAATTTTTATCTTTTGAAAAGTTTCTTGCTTGAAGTTGGTTTGCCTCATTGAGAGGAGTCTTCCCCTACTAGGGCACCCCCTCTCCCCCATTACTTTGCTCTCTGTTACAAACCCTAACCTACAGCCATTATGATTGATCTAACCTAGGTAAACTACTAGCCATAACTCCTAAACTAACCCTAGACTATCTCCTAAATTTTGTTCACTTACTCTACTAACTAGGGTGCACCTTTTGGGCTAATTCTTGGCACTTTTCCATTGTTGATTTTGTTGTTGCATGCCATTGAATGCTACAGCCATAAGGCTGCAATTTTCTGCAGAAAACACATGTTTACAACAGCTATCTTCTCTTGCTTCTTAAGTGCCATTTTTCAGCCTATATTCCATGCTAATCTTGATGCTGATTTGCTTAACTAGTTTAGATCTTTGTATGTTGATTTAGATGTTTTATTTGTTGATATAAACTGTCATCTACTGCTGCAAATTAGGGACAGCAAGCTTAACTTGCTAATCCATACTAACATATATCATTGCAAGTTGGATTTCCTTGTGTCTCTGGTAGGTACAATCATCTGGAGAAGTACTATACCTGTGGGGAAACAATCACTTGATTTACAATGCATCTTTTCCCACCTTTCATTCCACTTAGACCTGACCTCTAGGGTCTTCACTTCCATTTCTCTCTGTGTCCATCTCAATCCCCCTAGGGTCACCGGGATCGCCTACCTAGAGTGACCTAGTCACCCTTGAAGTGCGGGACCTACATCGAAATGACATTGGGTGTAGGATTCTCAAGTTGTAGTACTTGCTTTGTGGTTGGGTCGGGCTTTGCCCAACCTACAACTTGCGCTATAACAAAGACTTAGTACAATTTTCATATGACTCAAAAATGATGACTACCATAGTAATATACATCAGACACTAGACTTAGACAACACACCAAGGCCTAGCCACTAGAATATACTCCATCTTTGGAGGGAATTCACTTAGACCTGACATCTAGGGTCTTCACTTCCATTTCTCTCCGTCTCCATCTCAATCCCCCTAGAGGCATCGGGATCGCCTCCCTAGAGTGACCTAGTCACCCTTGAAGTGCGGGACCTAAATCGAGATGACATTGGGTGTAGGATTCTCAAGTTGTAGTACTTGCTTTGTGGTTGGGTCGAGCTTTGCCCAACCTACAACTTGCGCTATAACAAAGACTTAGTACAATTTTCATGACTCAAAAATGATGACTACCATAGTAATATACATCAAACACTAGACTTAGACAACACACCAAGGCCTAGCCACTAGGATATACTCCATCTTTGGAGGGAATTGAGTGAAAAAACTTAAAAAATATAACTCACTACTAAGGCAGCAAGATATAACTAAAAAGTAAAAAAAACACTCTAGAGTAATGTACTAGTGACCAACTCTTAGAGGGCTAAGCATTTTTACAAAGTTCATCATGCTAGCTCATCTTATTACAATTCCCCATGGAGTATGGAAATGAGGTATAAAGAAGATGAAGAAAAGTGGCCATAATGGTCCGCTGGACTTTTGGGCTCTGAATTTGAACAAGTATCTTGTTCAACTTTGGCGGCTCAACTTGCAAATCCATTCTAGTGCAACTTGGTGGGTAACATGCCCAATAGTTTTGTTTTTCTCTTTCAGATGCTTCTCTGTTCCATAGATCAGGTTTTCATCTGCAAGCTGCTCTTTCATTCTTGTAGGCATCACACTTCTTTTTCATTCTCATGGGTGTTTCTGCAAAAACATATGGGTGTCTCTGCCTTCAATGACGTCTGGTTCGGTTTCACTGCTTTCATTTTGTGCTGAGAAATTCACATCTGAGTGCATCTAAGAAAATCAATCTAAAAAATTTGCTGAGAAATTCACAAAATTCAAGTCTGAGTTGTACTTCAACCCTTTGGGCCTATGGGCGATTTCCTCACTATGATTTTCTCTTTCAAATTTGATGCGCTTCAGGTCTGCATTATCTGTTTGCATTTTGCATCCGGGTCTTCTTCATTTCTGAGCATGTCGGGGTGTTCTCTGCCCATGCGGGTTTGTATGGCCATCGAGCTCTTTGCTCCATCAAAATGACCTATCTGCATTCAATGACTCTCTCTTTGGTAATCTTCCAAGGAGGAGGCCAATAGAACCACATCATCTGCAGATAGGAGAAAGTGACACTAGCACTGGTGAAAAAGACACCATTTGTCAGCATGAATGATGTCTTTAATGAATTGTTCAAGCTTATTAATGTAGATCCTAGATACCACTAGAGATAGAGGACACCCATGTTTGACACCAATGGTATTGATATTGTCCTCAGAGAATCGTCGTGGTGTGCACAGGTGACCCACTATAGTGTCATAAAGTCTCATTGATTTGTTAAAACTGAAATCAGAGGACCAAGTACAGAAAGATCTCAGCACCACTAAAAAAGAGTCTAGGGACTGGAAATTTTGAGAATCGCTGCTAAATGCAACTTCATAAATTTCACTTCAGATTTGAGGTTCCCTGGATCTATTTCCTGTGAACTTTCAGCCTTAGGATTGAATCTGAAATATAAATTACAACAGTATATATTTCACTTATGTCCAACCAAATACATAAGGCAGCTAATTGAAATAAACACCAAACAATTGTACTTCAAGGGAGATATGTTTCCGACCCTTGGGGCACAATTCCCAACATATAGAATGTAACATCCCCGTTTTCAAACCCCAAACCAACGATGTGTATTGTAAATGTAGTATGCGGCCGAGAGCCAAGTGATGTATATTGTAAATGTGATGTATGGCCGAGAGCCAATATGTAAACGATGTAAATTGAAATATAATGAATGAAATGTATCACCAGCTGCAAATGGACACGGACGGAGATTGGGGGCTAAGTATCTACAAGAGAGGGAAGGGGTCCAAGTGGGATAGTTACCCATATCTATTAAACCAAAACCCATTCGCTATTTTTCTCTAAATCATCCTTGCCATGAACCTTTCATTAGTTGTTGAGTGTTCTAGAGCCCAATCATTGAATTCATGTAAGAGGGTTGGTGTGAGAGTCACTTCCCATAGTTATTGAGAGCATGGGGGATGAGTACAAACAGCTTGGGGAAGAGTGCAAGTCAAGCAAGCAAGAGAAAGAGAGGAAATCCATATGGGTAGGAGACCAGATATTACCCATTCACGTTTTTGCATAGAGTTTTCTGGACAGCAATGGAGTTATGAGTGTGAAATCTTGTAGGCAGTTGTTGTGGACATGTTTGGTTGTTGTTTGGAGCTGTAATCTTGTGAAGAAATAGGTTGTGTGCCTAGGAGGGACGAGCTATTCGAAATTCGTCCAAGAAGCATACATTTTGGTTGTTGGGCGAATTTATGTTGTAGTTGTAGAAATTCGGAAGTCCCAGCAAGTAGAATTCTTGTCCAACCTGTGTTGGAAGCCCTGGAGGGGAGTGGAAAAGCCCGAGGGACTGTGAGCAGTGAAGGGGGATTCCATCCCTTGGATTTTGCAAGTTGAGGGGAAGTTTGTTGGTGGACTAGAATTACCTAAGAGTTTAACTGCTGAAAATGGGACATTAGCCAACCTTAGGGACCACCATCTCTTGTGGATTCGTAGCCCCATCTCGGGGGCGTCTTGTTGTTGAGAACTGGAACAGCAAGGCTACGGTTGGGAGGAACGTCTGTCCTCTGCAACGAGTTGCACATTTTATAAGATAATTGTTGTTATTTGTTGTTGTATGATGTTGATATAGTTGTTGTGCAATTTACTCTAAATTATATTGGGATATTATTGCTTGTTGTGAGAAGAATGATGCATTTAAATCCCTGTCTATATGGTGGGATGTTTCTATATGTTATTTAGTTATTCTATGCACACATAAGCAATTGTATTTACGTTTTTAAGTAGCATAGACAGTTGCAAGTGTATGAATGTCATGTTGTGTAATTATTTCCGCATTATTTATTTAGTATCAGAAATTTTAGTGAGTCGTTTTAGCCATGATGTGACCTAGTTGGGGGTTGGGTACGTTACAAAGGGGTATCAGAGCTACTAGTTCAACACTAGACCCGTATGAGCCAAGAACCAGTGTGAATATGAGTAAATTCGTTGTTGCAGATTTTGTCTGTGACAGATTTGGGGAAAAACGGAGAATTTAGGGAGAAATCGCCAAATACGTAGGCAAAATCCGAGTTGGAATGACTCTGGACGGTTTTAGAGGGTTAATGGAGTAGAGCGGTAAAGTTGCAAATCTAAAGTCGACCTAGAATGGTCGAAATTCGTGTTTTAATGGCTGCCTGTAGAGTTATAGGCAGTGTGGCGAATCAATGACTGAGATTCGTCATGATAGATTTTAAAATTTATAAGGTATCGACCATTTGGAAGGTCGAACAAATCAATAGCTGAGATTCAATTTCGATAGTTGAAAGTTAGAGGAAATCGATGGTCCAATTCACCTGGATTGTGCTCAAATTTTGCTAAGTGTTGACGTTCTCCAACTGAATTCGTCGATGATCGATAGTCAAATCGGCAAAATTTGTGGAGAGTTTTAAGTTTGCCAGCAAAACTCACCGATAGTCAATGGTCGAAAAACTGATATGAAACTTGGAAAACATATCACCATCATATACCTCATTTCAATATCAGTGAAGTCACCAAGTGAGGCTTCAAATGCCTTTAAGTCTATTGGATGTCCTATTAACACAAATTTCCACCCTCCAATTGAGCTGATATAACCTGTTATTACAGCTACGAAAACTAGGCTAATTAAAAGAG
Source organism: Picea engelmannii (assembly GCA_009831015.1). Taxonomy (NCBI): domain Eukaryota; kingdom Viridiplantae; phylum Streptophyta; class Pinopsida; order Pinales; family Pinaceae; genus Picea; species Picea engelmannii. Next base: position 394,126 of record ML785284.1, on the reverse strand, counting down.
TAGGGCCCCAATTGTCACCGGCCAAACCACTCTCTGTTTAGGCTAGTCCTCGCTAGCCTCGGGGGGGAGTCCCTAGGCACAATGAAGTGCCTTGCTGGCTGATCTAAGGTCTGATTTTTGCGTTCAAAACTAAAAATCAGCGACCGTTTTTGTCAGCGAAAGCGGTCCAAAACAGTGAGAAAATCAATCTTACACGCTTAGAGGGAACCTGCAGAGTTAGCACAGTGATAATAGACTGGAAAGAAGATGAAAACTATTCAAAACAATCGAAATTACCCATGATAAATAGTTCAGAAAATGACATAAGATTACAAAATTACACCCGAGATGGGGTGCCACGTAGCACATGGTGGCCACGTAACACAAGCCCAAGCCCAGCCATAAATATGGCAAGCTAGCTCCCATCCCCTCTCCATTAATAATGGGAGCTCGCCTTAACTACCTGTCAAGAGCCGAAGGACGGCTCCCTCGCGTGAGAAGAGCGACGGCAATGAAATTCAATGGATGGGGGGCGATAATGGGAGCAGTCATGTCACTCCTCCTCAATATCATCCAGCAATGCACCAACCTACACCATTTCACCCTCGACCAGCACCAGGAAAGCAGCTCAGTGCTCTGGTGCAACCACTGCAGAACCTGTTGCAAGCTAGCCATCCGTATTACTTCCTCGATGCCACGGGAGAGAGACAAGTCGTGTCGCGGCCCTGCCTGGCATAGTTTTGTCGCGCGACAGAGGAGGCGGTAGCTGCTAGAGCGGGCACTCTCCATAGCCCGCACTCAACGCACTCAGGCAGCACGCAGAGCAAGGATGGTCAGGTCGCCTCCAATGGCTTACGTAGAGGAAGTAATCCCGGAGGCATCCATACAGATCCCTCTGGAGTCCCTTCTCTTCACCGTGCCAGAGAATTGGCAACCCCCAAGTAATTTCTCCGCAGAAGACACTACACCAACCATTGTGGCTCGCCACTGCACCAGCACCATGGAAGAGGGGGAAGAGGAAGTTCACATCTACATCGTGGAAGAGGAATTCCCAGAGGAATTCCTCCAACTTGCCTCTCAAGACGCCCTACTTCCAGAAGGCTACAAATTATCCAGTGTCGCAGCAAAGGACGGGGACCCTGGGAAAGAGAAAGATGCACATGGATGGCGCGCAAGAACGGAGCACAGGGATGGAGCACAGGATGGAGTGCAGGCTGCTATAGGCGAGGCTGTGGAGGGTCCAAGTGGCACGATGGTGAAAGGCAGTGAGGTCTTTGTGCCACCTCCTATCTCGATTGTACCATAACCACGGCGTGCCCCCCCACCCTTCTTCCCCTCAGAACAATTGCAATTAGAGTTTGATCTGCGGAGTCAGATGGCAGATCAGATCCACCGTGGCACACTCATGCACCAACGCATTGATATGCTATATGAAGCATTCTCCAACGCACCAGCGGGGCAAAAATGTCTGACGTGTGCAAGACCTTTTGTCCTACCGACTCAGAGCGGACCACACAACGGAGACCCTGGCAAAGCAACTTCTGATGCTTACGGGTAATTGTATGGCCTGGAGCTCTTTCTGAATCTGGTTAAATGTCAGTCTTAACTCTTTCTGGTTCAGTTCCAAGTCCAGTCTAGTTTTAACTCTAGTTTTACTGTTTGATTTAAAAACTATAGGCTGCCACCTGCCCTGGTTTCCTCTTGGCAAGGCAAATGGGGGACCATCGTTTTTAGACATGGACATCCCAGGCTACCAATTGTCTCGGTTTCCACTAATTCGGCGGAATAGTTGGCAGCCTAGCGACAGGTGATTTTTTGTATGTGATAAGCTATAATAGGATCTACCCCTCCTTTTATTTAAAATAAAAAAAGAAGATTACAAAATTACCATAATACCGCCAAGAAAAGAGGTTTGAATGAAAAACGCACACTTCTTTATTGATTCGCTTACAAGAGAGCTAATTACACCACACTTAGCAAGCCTACAACCGGTACTATGACTACTTTTCTCAAGCAAGAGCTAGACTAGACTAGAGAACAAGATAGTGAGAGAGACACTATGTTGCTATTGCAAGAACCGACCAAATAACCAATGGCAAGCATCCAATATATAGCTAGTGAGGGAGCACATCCCAAGAGAAGAAGAGAAGACGCATGAGAGGCCGAGACTGGGACTTAGGCACATGATGGAAGCATGTGAAAAGGAAAAAGCAAAGTCTGAGTGGATGTGGGAGAGGAGTAGTGAGATAAGTGAGTGTGAGTGTGAGTTTGAATGCATGGAGAGGAGTGAGTGAATGCACCATACTTGTTTAGGAACGCATGAATGGAGTGAGTGGCAAGTTAAGTGAGAGAGAGGGGGTAAGTGAGGCGCATAGATGCATGAGAGAGGCTAAAAATAACTACATGTCCAAGTAACTAAGACATGTTGTCAGTTAACTAGCCATGCATCCATATGCATGAGAGAGGAGAAGGTGTATTGAGGAAGAGAGAATGAGTGGAAGTGAGAGTGAGAAAAGCGCCCAAGTCAACTGGAGTAAAGGGGTAGGTGAAGGCTATTTTTAGCTACCAACACATGAGTGAGGTTCAGTTAACTCAACCATGAGGATTACTATACGGCTAAACTCATGTGACCCCCTTTCCCATCATTAATTAATTATCACATGCTCAAATATTGGGAATATGCACCCTATGCTTAGGTGGATGCCACATCGTTTCGTAGAGGTGCCACATGTCGACCTCTAAGGGTGTCACTTGGCACTGCATAGGTGATGACTGTACCTGCTAAATATAAACATTTCTAAAAATAGAATCTAGTTCCTAATTTTAGGAAACTGTCCACATCACCCAAGATGACTAGGAGAACAATGCCACATGTCACTGTCTAAAAATAAACATTGGTAAAAATAGAAAGTCGTCTGCATGCCCTTGACTTTATACTCATTGATCTCATCTTTCCGCAAGGGATTCGAATATGCAATCAGAACTAACATGCAAGCCCTGGTGCTCAACCTACTAAAAATAGTAAATTGTGCCACATCATCCCGGAAAAGATCCAAAAAACTCTAGATGTCTCAAGCATCAATACTGCATGCTCAGAATCTGAATCTAGGGGCCCATTATGCCCCACTTTAGGGATAACTAAGGAGATTATGTCTCGAAGCCCACAGATCCTAGACATGGAGTACCGAGAGCCAGATCGACTTGAGCATGGCCTTGGAGGGCCCATCTCTTCTTTTCTTCAGCGCCTCCACCTTGTCAGCAGCAGCATCATCCATCACCTCGACCTGGTATTGTAGCAGAGATGGATCTTGCTCCATGAGGTAATGAGTTCGGGTGTCATGGTATGTGTCACTCTGGTACTCAAAACCTTTGAATATGTGCATTTAGTTCTTTTTGTTTCTAACGGGTGCTTGGATCTTATACTTATCCACTTGACCATGTTTGGGGGGAATGACAGGATGACCTAGTAAGCCTGTGCCCATAGGTTTTGAGTTGCCACTGGGGGGATTCATGAAAAATCATCATTCGCTCCCATCATACTTACCACTTTCCATCTTACTCCCGCTCATCCATCCCATTACACTGGTTTGGGTATTGGGTTGGCCAATTATTTAAGGGTTGCACCTTACCTTGTGGGAAGAAGGGGCTAAAGGCCCAGAAGGTAAAAGTAGCTAGCAAAAGATAAAAGCCTAAAAAATAAAACCTCGAGCTGCTTCGCCCAAGGATCCCCGAGAAAGCAGTTAAAGGCTTCTCAGCAAGAAACAGAGGGACCCATAAAAAAATAAAACAAGACCTTGTCAGAGGATAGGGGGTCTCATCACGAACCAGCTTATTAGGTCCATGGGCATCTAGCGGTATGACACTACTAGCAGTTGATTACCACGCCAAGGTAGTGGCTCTTGGTGGCATAGCCAAGAGAAAGGGGGTCTCATCATGAGCCAACCTTCTCATTTCCGTGAAAGTGTTTGTGGGTAACATTGCCACCACTTGTCACCACGCCAGAGCAGTGTCCCCTGATTAGCTTCTTGAAGAAAAAGAAATAAAGAATAAATATAAAAGGCATGAATGGGCTTGGAAACATTTGCATCCAGGACAGGTGTGGCTCGCCTTCTACAAAGGCACCCACAGGTAATCCATGCACTTCCCTACTATCACTACACCCCTTGTCAGGACATCCCTTATCCACCTCATCCACTAACATGACCTGGATTTGATTCTCCCGGAAACATCCCACATCCAGTGAACACTAGCCCAATAGGATGCCCTATCACTTCCTCCAAACTTGCCTTGCAAATTTGTGTAATGTCTTTGAGCACTTGACTGAGTAAAAGGGGTTTTATGCACATGTTTATTAAAATTGATGATTGGATGTGATTGGCATTGCTATGATCCCTGTGACTTATGAGCCCATGGACGGCGTATCTGTTGATGTGCAGGATCATACCCGATGGACAAGTACCATATTGGACAGGTACACATTGGGAGATGATTAGTTCGTACCTCCATGGCGCTGAGAGCCCACCAAATGAATGTTGAGACCCCAGCAGGGGGCAGAGACAGATCAGAGGGTTTGCATCGGGGAAGAGGAGGATGTTCCACCAGAGGCAGCTGAGCGGAGCCTTACCCAAGGGGGTTGTGCCTTCTCCACTGGGACGTTGGCCTTGGAAGGCCCATGATGTCACCCAGGACATCTTATGACATCACCCAGGATATCTTATGACGTCATCCAGCGATATGGGAGTTTTGGGAGGCAGTTGTGGCATATTTGGCACGTGGCAGCTTCCAGAGGCCCAAGGAGGGCTAACGTTTTGCTCCAGGAGGCCCATGTTGCCCTAAAAAGGGCTAACGTCACCCTACAGGGGCATGAAGTCACCTTTATTTGCTTGATTAGGGTTTCATTTATGACATTTAATGTAAAACAGTATTATTTTGTATTTTGGCCTTATCGACCTTTTGGTGACCTAAAATTTAATTGAGGTCATTGCTATTGTATAAATAGAGAGCTAAAACTCTCTTATTATCATCTTTCACTCACCACTTGGTGAGGTCTGAAATTTTCAGCCCTTCTAGGGTTTGTGGCTGAAATTGTGGCGCACTTGTTGAAGGAAGGCTTATCTTAGCTATTTTTGGCATTTTTCTTTGTGGAAGGTTTACAACTAGGGTTTGGCTTGATCACACTTGGTGAATATAGGTGAATTTCTGCAATCCTTCCCTTACTTGAATGGTTATAGACTTTTACTTGCATTTTGTTAATGAAATTGCTGAATTAAACACTAGGAAATAAGCACATGTTGGTGTCCTTATTTCATGTCCCTACTAGATTATGCCAATTAGCCATTTTTACCTATTGAAGACTTTTCTAGGGCCTTGCCTTTGCAACACCCTACCTATGCTCTTCAATCCTAGCCATTTTTATTCTTGTCATTGAGCTAAAGAAGGAGGAAAATGCACTAAGGCCTAGGGTTTCTACACCTTAGTGAGTCGTTTTTCCCTAGGGTTTGATTGTTGAAGCCTTGGCTCAACAACACTTCACCGTCAAACTCTCTTGTCTTTAGCCCTACCTATGCTCTTCAAATCCTAGCCATCTTTTATCTTGTCATTGAGCTAAAGAAGAAGGAAAACGCACTAAGGCCTAGGGTTTCTACACCTTAGTGAGTTGTTTTCCCCTAGGGTTTGATTGTTGAAGCCTTGGCTCAACAACACTTCACCATCAAATCCTCTTGTCTTTAGCCGTCCATTATCATTTTGCTTCTTCAACACTTGCCGCTACCTTTGACTCCATTTGCCCTATGAATGCATTGATCTAATACCTCCCATGCTTGAGTACCTTGATCGCAAACTTCAAACAACCAATACCTTGAACAATTGCTAACATCTTCTAACCCTAGCCTAGACTGTTGAGTTTTGTACCTTGGGAGGTGTTCCCCATGTGCTTATGACCTCTTTAGCACATGAGGGAAGGACATTACACTTTGTACCTTGTACTTTTGTCTAATTTCACTTTGACTTTGTCTAAAGTGAAATTTAGTCATTTTTGGCCTAAAAGTGACTATAAATTCACAAAGGGGTGAATTAGAGACATAAAGTTGACTTAGGAAACTTAACCCAAAGTGGGTTTGTGATTTAGATATTCATGGGGAGATCTCAACCATTGATTAGATGGGAGATGAGATGATCTCCACCATTGGATCTCTAGGTTTCCTTTTGGATGTCAAAGAGGGGTGCAAAGGGTGAAGGAGGGTGCATTCTTCATTTGGTCATTTGCTTGTTGAGAGAGGAGCTCTTGGAGGATGGAGATGAGGTCAATTTTTTGAGGATGATATAGCTTGGGCGCTAGCTTTTATGGAGGGAGGCCTGCATCATATCCCATAGTTTATTTACTGGAGAGGTTTTGCTTCTGAGGAGGGTGCATTGCCAAATTGGGGCACATCAGCAGTTGAGAGACTTCTAGCCATCATATTGCAATGAGATCAGTTGCAGAGGATAGCCATTCAACAGAGCTTCATTGTTGTGGAGGGGTTTCCAGATCTGAGCTCACAGTTGGCAGTTGGAGCAAATTCAGTGGTTCTGGCAGTTTGTATGAGGGGTGCACCATTTTGGGGCGCATCTGGTGATTTTAAGCCTGTATATCAGCTCAGTTTGTGCTGCTATTGTATCAGGTTCTTTCATATACTGTACTTATTGCATTCCATCCTCTGCTTTCCTCATACATACATACATATTCCAAACTGGTTTTCCCCGGGGGGGTTTATCCAAGGTCATGTTGACCAAAAATACCTATGTCTACAAATGCATGTATTAGTCTCTTAGCTCTGTTTCATTTCCAGCAGTAAACAATGTTTAGGTGTGTTATGTTTATTTTGAGATGCATGTACTAATTTCTGGTGACAAAAACGACATGCTAGAGCACCCAAAATTGAGAACATAACCGTAACAAATCAGCATAAAGTTTTGGACTATTGGYTGTTATAAAAMAGCARCAACTACTTCAGAAGACAGTTAAACCTAGAGCCTTTCTGTGGTCAAAGACAGACCCAGAAGGCAAGCTTGATAGGACCTGGATTTTTCACATAGACTAACCTACTAACCCTATTGCTGCCATTATCCATTTTTTTTACAGTCATACTTTGTAGCATTTTAGTTTCTTTAAGCAAGTTGAATGATTGGCTAATGCATGATAGTCTTTGCTTCTAAATGAATGATGGGATTACAATATTGATGATAAAACGCTCTTGCTCATTATGAAGCCTTCTTTAGCATTTATTGTGAAGTGACGCATTGTGACTATTTCCATTGTACATCATTGATTTACTTCATCAATATTGTCAATCAATTGCTTATTATCATAAGTCCTTGATTATATGAAGTACTAACCAGCAAGTAATCTTGCACATGTATAGTTTTCTTGTTGCTTTGTCTCAGGCAGGTACACTTCTGGTTATCTTTCATCTTTATTGGTTGTTTGGCCGGACATTCTGATCGGTGGTGACTTGTGAGTGGGAAAACTTTACTTAGCCATAAGCCTTTGCTTTCTCAAAACCCCAGGTCACTGGGGACGTCTCCCCTGGGCCTACCACCCTAAACAGAAAGAGCTATCCTATCGAGGTGACAGTGGTAGGATAGTCTTAGTTTCGCCAGTTTGACTTTCTTTCACCTATCCTTTACTTTCAAGTACAAACTGTGTGATAACATTTTGGCGCCGTTGTCGGGGAACACTAAGTCAATTCTCCTTAAAGACGACACTTTTTTGGTAATCCTTTCCTCAACGATCTTTATCTTACAAGCTTACCTAGCAACTCCACTAGGGATGATTCCCTTATTTCTTTGATAATTTCAAGAAAATTATTTGGTGACTCCATCGATGACAAAGCCAACTATGACTTCTCAATGGGTAATGGGGAACTTCAAACCTTTAGACATAAGTAAAATACTGGGATACCCTCGACAAATGCCCCCGAAGTACTAAAAGTGGCTCCCTAAATTTACTGGTAGTGATGGGGAAAGAGCTAACTATCATATGGTTGATTTTTTGTCCTTCTTTCAACTCCATCCTATCAATGATGATGCTGAAGATTTGGTGATGAAACTTTTCTCTGCCACTCTTCATAGGACTGCTAGAAAATGGTATGATAATCTCCCTATTGCTAGCATCACATCTATGGACCAGTTAGAAGCGATCTTTCTCGGGAACTGGGGTATGAAATTGAAAGATGTCCAAACGTTACTAAAGAAACTCGATTGTATAAGACAAACCGAGAACGAGATTGTCAGGGACTTCGAGGGTAGGTTTCAAAGATTGCTTGTGTACCTCTATACCAATGCACTTTTGGTGCACTTAGGGTTTCTACTAAGTAAGAAGAGGCCGAAAACACTCAACGAAGCTTATAACATGGCCATACAAATCGAAGCAAACATTTCTTTGTCCGAGGGAAAACACATCTCTCTAGGAACCAAAATCAATAACCCTAAGGATACCTCAGACACTCTTAGTCTGGAAAAATCAGTTTCCCTTGGAGCCTTTACTGTCGATTTCCAAGAAGAAGGGGAACAAGTTTTCGACCAACAAGATGCTAAGGGAAAAGATCTTGATGAGGTTTTCCAAGAGCAAAGGATTGTTGAAGAAACAATTGAGGAGCCGGAACCCAAACAAGATGACGAAATATCAACATGCCCTCCTCTCTCTGATGAAGCCATCCACGAGCCTTTTTCCCTTGCACAAGAAGAAACAAACACAGTGAGTTACCCTCCTCTCCAAAAATTTGATGATTCTCTGCTTTATGATTTGGGAAATGAGGAGGAGATGGATGAGCCTTTGAATGTTTTGAATCCTCCATGTTATGATACAGATACTGACATAGTTGATATTGATGAGTTCATACATGTTGGAGGACGTAAATGGGATGTAGTTGGTTATGATATGGACCCCATTTACGACATTGAGAATCATTTCCAAGTGTTTCCTTCACAGTTATCACAACAGGTTACTCTTGATTTTGGACAGTGGCAACAAGGAAATGATATGATTACCGATGCTTTCCAAACACCCAAGGTTGACCTAGTCCTGTATTTTCCTGAAGAAAAGAAGAGATGGACCCTCCAAGGCCATGCTCAAGTCGATCTGGCTCTCGGTACTCCATGTCTAGGACCTGTGGGCCTCGAGACATAATCTCCTTCATTATCCCTAAAGTGGGGGATAACATCTTCCGACTAAACAGCCAATAAAGATGAAATATAACAAGAATTGTACCTGCCTGAGACAAAGCAACAAGAAAACTATATATGTGCAAGATTACTTGTTGGTTAGTACTTCATATAATCAAGGACTTCTGATAATAAGCAATTGATTGACAATATGTCCACATCACCCAAGATGACAGGGAGAACACTGCCACATGTCACTATCTAAAAATAGAAAGTTGCATGAATGCCCTTGACTTTATACTCATTGATCTTGTCTTTTCGCAAGGGATCCAAATATGTAATTAGAACTGACATGCAAGCCCCGGTGCTCAACCTGCTAAAAATAGTAAATTGTGCCACATCATCCCGGAAAAGATCCAAAAGACTCTGGATGTCTCAAGCATCAATACTGCATGCTCAAAATCTGAATCTAGGGGCCTAGATCAAAACTTGTTAAAAATAAAAAGTTCTTGCACGTCGCTCGGAAAAGTGTCATCACGCCTAGAATCATGCAAGGACTCATACTGTATGCTTAGAACTGCTCCAAATTGTCAAGAGACCCACTCAAACCATGTCTCCTAAAAATAGCAACACCTACTATATGTATACATCTCTCTCAAAAATGCTTGGAAACCAAGTCAACTCTAACTCTGAACCAAACAACCATGTACCAATCATATATCTTCCTCTGATGGGAACCAACCTCTAGCCAAAGGAATGCATGCTGTCTCTTAACCCTCAAGATTTTCAAGGGTGAAAATCTAGGGGTTAACATGTCCTCACCTCTACAAATAGCAAGTTCACTTCAAAATATTCTGAAATGGGGCTTTGTTCCTTAATGGAGTCGTGGGATGAGAAAATATCTTCAAAGAAATGCTCTCATCAAGTCAATGTAGCCAATCTATTGAATCTCAAGCATTGGACTTTGTCCGTAACAACGACGCCAATTTGTTACCTCCTAAACCTGCACTCAAAGATATTCAAGTCCCTAAACGAAGTAAAACCCTAGAGGCACTTAGGAAGGTTGCCCATTGTCACCACAACAACTATTCCTCTCATTTTAGGCTAGCTCTCCTCTAGCACAAGGGGGAAAACCGTACGAAAGGTGTTTATAATATACTTTAGAAATTAAGGGATGATGGATTGCCAATACCAGTGCCTATCCAATGGGCAATGCACTCAAGATGAGCAAACAATAGGGTTCGAACATATGGAGGAATGTGTAGTCAGGATGTTACAAACATGCTCAAACTAAAAAGTACAAAATCAGCGAAGTAATAATTAACCATGAATCATTAAAGGACAACCACCAATGATATCATAAAATGAAGTAGACACAAGTAGGAAGCCCTCTTTATAGAATGATTAGCCAACAATATATATGTTTTCAAGTATAATTTCACCCAAGATCAAAGAGCCTAGACATGTTACACTTAACATTGAAACCCCGGCTAGGGCAACGCTCGAAATAGAGTGAAAATCCCTAACCAAGACATTATAATAGCAGATATCCTTGAAATAAACCCAATGATTATAGCAAGAAGACAGGAGGGTTTCACCTCAAACCTAACATCTTCTTATTGGAGAAAAAGTACCCTTCTACAAAAATTATTCCAACAGATTTGTACTAGTAATTTCCAGCCATCAAATCAACCCAATAAAACAGACAAGAGATGAAGAACCTCACATTAAATGCCCCTTGAATTCTTCCTCCCAATAGATCTTCAACTAAGCTTGGAGGGGATCTCCCAAACAATCAACCATGCCTCTAGCAAATGAATCTTTCCTCTATTTATACCTTTCTCCATCCAAAATTAGGGCTTCCTTCATCTAGGGTTTAAAGAGGTGAAATTAAAATTTTAATCCATAGAACATGCCCTCCTACCTAGGGTGCACCTCCCTAGGCCTTCTTTATGGTGATTTATGACCTCTTAAACCCTAGCACTCCCCTTAGAAGGCTCTCCAAACCCTAGTGCTGCTCTTCTAGTATGCAAGTGATTTAATAATGATGTTCTCATTTAGTCTTTCTTCATTTATAGGTCAAATTTATCTTGGGACCATTGCATAGGTCTATTTGGCACTTGTCATCACTACTCTTTTAGAGTATGCATTAACTATTTGCTTAGGGGCTTAGACCATGTCCACCATGCCAAATGGTGCTTCCTTATGCAAGGACACTCCTCTAAATATGTAGCACATGCCTCAAACCAAGTTTCCTTGCCCAAATGTCTCAATGGTGAAACATGCCTCCAAATATTTGGAATGCACCTTGGACAATGTGTAATGCCCGGTAAAGTTACTTTATCAATCTTTTAATAGCTTCTTGCCTACAACATCCATCCTACAAGGGATAGACTCACAATCATGCAGCTAAAATGCTCCCTTAAGGTGGAACACTCCTCCTTTAATGACCTCCTTTGACTAAAACATTGCTCCAAACTAGGGCATTCCTTGATTAGCTCTTTCCTTTGTGAGTTGTCATGTTCCAAGCATCCTTTGAGATTCGTCGATTGCTCTCCTTTCATGCTTTTGACCTCCATGTGAAGGGTGTTCCTATTCTAGACTGTATTTCCAACCTTAACTTAACATAAATCATGTTCTAGACATCTCCTAATGTAAGGAATTCCTATTTTGTGGCTTCCTTGCTACTCATATCATCCATCATTGTGATCCTAGACAAGCCTCCATCCAACTTGTAATTGTCCAAAGGTCTTCTTTTGTGCTTGATGAGGGATGAAAAGCCTATGAAAACTCGAAATGAACCATGCATTTTTCAAAGGGAAACTCCCTTGATCACCTTCTACCCTCCAAACAAGAATTGAACAAGGTGATTAGAGATGATATTTACCGACAATTCATCTAGGTCATTTGTAACCCCACCCCCATGACCTTGTTTCTATGATGGCAATCAATTTTGACGACTTCATGCAACCAAGGGGCAGTCTTATTGTCAAGCCTAAGTATACTCAAACACATTGGATGCATATCCTTAGGATTCCTCTAGGCTAATTCAAGGTTTGTTCTCACCAACTTTGGATTGAGAGAAGTCATCACATTTTGCAGTCAAAGAGGATTTGTTGGTTGTCTCACCTATAGGAGATTGAGTTGAAGGAGTGTTTCATCTTCTATTGTCCACTTTATTATGAGATCAAAGGGAGCTATCATTTCCTCTACTAGGACTCGAAAGGCTCCCTCACTACCTTCCCCTGCCATCCAAACCAAATATGCCTAGCTCTTTATGAAGGAAGTGTTGGGATACAAGAAACAAATCTTATGGAGACTACCCATAATGGACCCTATCAAGTTAATCACTTCCCTTTTTCCCACTATCCAGACAATTGGTGGCAGCAAGTGACGGGTTGAGACCTAGGACACACTACACACTAGATTGATGTGACCACACACCTTCTCTTGATCTTCAACTAACATACCTACCCCCACCTAGCGTTTGAGGAGGTTTCCTTCTCAACACAATTTAGTTGGCCCCCCCTTCAAGGAACCAGCATTCCATCACCAAGTTTTTTTCAATGGTCTTGAGTGTTTGGAGAGTTTCAATAGAGTCCCAACTTATAAGTTCCTTTCATATTTAGACTCTCCCTGAGGACATCTAGGGAGTGTATTAACTCCTCTATGGTTGGTGATTTAACAAGGACATCTTCATCTTCCTCCTCTACTTCCACTATTATTTCTGTTCAAACATTGTGGGCTTTTGATTCCTCTTTTTATGAGGATGAGTAGTCTTTTTTTATGTTGTATATGCTTATGCCTTTGGTCATTTCTCTTTTTCAGTAGTTTAGTCTATTTTGACTTATATTTCAGCTTTTAAGAGTCACTTCAACACCCCCATAGTGTTTCACTACTAGATTATACTTTTAGGTCCCACTAACCTACTTTTGTGATCATTAGTGGACATCAATAAAATTCTTTGCATGTGTGTGTCTATGTGTAGACAGACCCACACACATGCTCACACAAACATTGTTGTTTCCCCCTTTCCTTAAAATTAGAGAGTGGCACCATCTCTAAAACCTATACCCATTTCAGAAACATGTATATTTCCCCATTTCAAATAACCTAGGAAGGCTATCATCATGGGACATGTTACCTCCTAGATCTACACACAAGATAAATCCAATCTTCCAAGTACAAACCCTAGGGAAACTCTAGGAAGGTCTACCCATTGTCAGCTCAATAGAACCTCCCTTCACTTTAGGGCAGCTCTCCTCCTGCACAAGGGGGGTTTCCCTAGATGAGATTGCTAAATCAGCCCTCATTAACCCTTGAGACAAAATTAAATTTAGCAATGAAAGCATTTATGATAAGCAATAAATATATGATGTTGGGTTCAAGTAGATTGGTGCCTAATCCTTGGGCAATGGAGTCAATGTAGAAATTTAAATGACAATATCAGCAAGTACTAAATTCTGTCATACACTTAGCAACCTAGAGATAATTGTCTTAAATGAACTCTGAAATGTATAAGCCCACACTCAGAAAATACCATAAGCAGAAATACACATTGACAAGCACTTTGCAGCGAAATAAACACAATGAACAGCAATCCTTCAACTCAAAAATACTCAGAAATTTAGGCAATGCCAAGGAAAACCCCAATGTGGGGAACCCAATGAGAGAGAGAGATTTTATTAGCTTTAGGAAAGTTATATCAGCAGAAACTAACAAAACCCAGCAGAAGAAAACCACTTACAATCACAAAATTGCCCCTCCAAATGTTGTCTAGAAAACTGTGGAAAATGAGTTGTACGGCTTGTATGGCCCAGTTGTACCAGCACACAGAAAAACGCGTCAAAAACGTACCATACGGACAGCAGCACAAAAACGCCCCCAACAGCAAGAAAAATACACCAGCAGATGCCTCAGTTTGCGTGCAGCAAACCAATCTCGAAATCTGTGCCCCTTTCCTCTGTTGTACGGATTGTACAGATCCGTACAGTATGGCATTCAGAACAGCAAAAAACTCAAACTCGGTTACACAGCAAGTTGCCTTGGGATTTGTGCCCTCTTTCTTCTTGGGAAATGTGCCCAGATTCTACCCTCTCCTCTTCAAGCTATCTCTCTCTCTCTCAATCTTTTTCTCTTGTGTCTTGCACAATACCCTAGGTATTCTCTTATAATCTGAAAGTGACCCTTCACCTTCTCCAACCCTAAATCTAATGGCCCAGATCTAATCTTGCCTTTACAAGATCAAGGGACGTRATTCATTCCCTCCAAAATAAATCACTTTAAAATATTAAAGTACATTTTCACTTTATAATATAAGTGCACTTTATGAGATAAAGTCACTTTAATATTAGAAGGTACACTTTATTAAATAGTCACTTTAATAAAAGAACCACTTTATCACAACTTTATAAAAACCCATTACAAAGTCAAGAGTCTAGTAGTGTAGGTACAAGATTACTTCCGCATACAAGACACACATGCGGAGTACCTCCCAAGCTAAAAAGCTAACAGTCGAAACAATATTCAATCAATGAAGATGCATGAACAGCAGTCCTCCTTAATTATGACATTACTGCAAATTCAATTTCCAGCCAAAAAATACTATACTCATACATATACAATAATACCCATGTTATATTCTTACTTCATCACATAAATCAGAATCTGAGATATGTGAACTCAACACGGAAATACACCTCAAAAGACATGAGCATACTCCAATCATATGAAAGAGAAGACAAATGCAAGCTGCCAACATGCACATGTCCTGATGCAATGCTACCAAAAAAATGCAAAATGGATTCACATTTCTGGTTGTAACGGGGCATTTGAGCTGGCCTATAACTTTCTGTACAGGTGGTATGAGTATCCATTACCCGATAGTATTGCATGATCGATTCCTCTCGTGAATCAATAGGCATGCATACAAGCTTATAC
>ML785284.1:343048-358087 GCA_009831015.1 Picea engelmannii | reverse complement strand
AAGAAGAAGTTAGCCCTGCCAGTGAAGAGACACCTCTGTCCACACGTGCCAGAGTTGTATAAATAAGGAGGCTAGCGCCTCATTTAGACACACACTTGTTCATTGAGAAGCAAGTTTCGGAGCTGCAGTTGGAGAAGAGAGAGAGAGAAAGAGGCACATTCTTGGGAGAGGACTTTCTGTATTTGTTTGAGTTATCTCTTGGCATTGTATTGGCTATATATAATAAGGAAGTTTTGTTGGGATTTCTCCCCCATGACGGTTTCCCAGGATAAATGATGTGTCTCTTGTGATTGTGTATTTCTCAGTGATCCTATCTTATGCCATTGTTATCTAGTGAAATGTAAAGAACTCTAATAATAGCTTAAACCTTAACATTCTTTTGTGCGCTACCTCTGGAGGAGTTGCGCTAAGGTTGTGTGGTGTTACCCAATTGCTTCGTGCCAGTTGTAGTTGCAGTCACAGTTGCAGTTGCAGTTACAGTTGCAGTCACAGTTGCAGTTACCAATTGTCAGTTTTGCCAGTTCTGTGGTGCATTATCTTGCTCTAGTGATGCGTCTATCTTGCGCCAGTTCTGTGGTGTTTCTCAATTGTCTACCCTCGCTAGGGTTTGACAAAAAGAAGATAAGTATTTGTTATCAGGGTTTCTTCATTGTTGGTTCTCTTGTGAATAGATTTTGTTCATGGTTGTATTGGAATATTGGAAAGATTCTTTCTAAGAAAAGTTGGTTGGGTTTTTTCCCCCGAGTTTGGGGTTTTCCCAAGATAAATCTGTGTCTTCTTGTGCTTGTTTATCTGTTGCTTATATATTTCAATATATGATTATTGAATGTTAAAAGAAGATAAAAATGTTGTGGTAAATCTAATTTTAACGAAACTAATGAAAATCTAACACACTCTTGGTCCGGGGATAAGATGGATCTAGGTTGGTTTAGAAAATGATGTGCTCCACACTGCACAAAAACTGTGATTACAAAAGAAAACACAAAATAATAGAACTATCATGGAATGGTCAATAAATAGTTGCAATATTCAGAAGACAACCAAAATATCATCAATTATGCACAAGATACAAAACATAAGGGGAAGCACTTTACTTCTAAATTGATGGGTCGTACTCTGCCTTAGAAAGATAAGTGGGGGACTTCTACTACACAAAAGAGATATACAACAACCTACACATGAAAACCTACAAAATATAATATAAATGTTTGTCCAATGATAGCTCACATGGAAAGAAAAGTCATCTATAAATAGTTTTTAATTCACCGATCCTCATCGTAACCCTAGATCATGGCCAACATGCCTACACACAAAAGAAAATAGTATTATGGGCACTTAACAAAATGGTTGAGCACTAAAATGACCTTAATGACACATTATTGATTTATATGGGAAAATTAGCCCTTGTGGACCCATTGAACACAAAGAAAAGCTCATCTTATATGTTTTAAATGTATGTTGTGCTTAGGACGCAACAATCCCTCCCTCCTTGGAATTTGTGTGCTCGAAGAGTAGAGAATACAAAGTACTAAGACCAAGAGAATACAAAGCACCTAGAGCTCCTCAAAATCCTAACCCAAACCACAATCAGAATCAAAGAGTCCCAGTTCCTTTAAATAATCATAATGTGATCGATCGAGAAACATTACCTTGGTGCAATGCCTGTGAAGAGCCTAATGATCAAGACACTTGCATCTATGCCAAAGATATTATGAAACAAACCAAAGAAGGAGGTAATGAAGAACTGTTGTTGCTTGAATGTTTGCTATAAATCCTTCCCAAGAAGAGATAAAAAGAAACGATTACCTACCAGAGGAGAAATAAAGCAGACCAAAAAGATCATAGTATAACCAAGCAGATCCCACAAGGGACTCCTATAGTTAAACAACCTATTTAGACAATTAGAGCCACCTACGAATCTTCATCAGCGGGTCTCTCGGGGAGTACATGCAAAGATGTGAACATTGATTAAGTCCAATACTTGACAAAGGCACATCTATCAGTTTCTTCGCTCAAGTTGTTGAAGATCCCAACACAAACGGAAAAAGTTAAGAAATTTTTGGGCTCTGACAAGGTCACTGAAGTTGTTCAAGATGACCATAGTGTTACAGACGATAAACCAAGGAAAGAAAAATGGTAGTCATAGTCCTTTCTTCATCTCCTTGTTGATCAATGACTTGTTATTGCACAATTACATGATAGACTTAGGAGCATCAACCAATGTCATGCCACTCAAGGTGATAAACAAATTGGGCCTCACAACTACTTAGCCATATAGAAATGTATGTGCCATGGATTCCAAGGAAATTAAAGCATTGGGTCTTATCAAAGACTTGCATGTTAAGATGTGGATGTGAGCATCATTGATGTCCCTGATTCCTAGGGAATGTTGTTATCCCGAAAGTGGACCACTAGTTTGGGAGGTAGTTTACAAGTGGATTTATCTTACACCACCATTCAGCCAAGGTTTCCCCTGTATAAGGAGCGAGATATTGTAATGTAGTGGGAGAAACTGCAATTTTCGCTAACACAACTGTTGGTCGTACTGGTTTCAATCAAGAAATGGAAGAAGCCATAGAAAGTTTTGCCCATTCTGAACACCCAAAGAAATCACTACCAACTCTTATAATCTAACTTGCGAAGGTACCTTTGTTACCTTATATAGAGAATAGCCAAGGAGGTACCATGTGGAAGACCCCTATGAACCAATGAATGAGTTTGTTTGCACTATGGATGATGAGTTTGGGAACTATGTTGTTCTCTCGCATTCTTTGGCTCCAGAAATTAAAGAAGAAGAAATGAAGGTGAAGAGTGTGAAGAACTAGAAGATGCAATTTGATGGTGCACAATCTTGAGCAAGCACAGGTGTAGGTAATGCTTTTACTTGTCCACAGGGCGATACGATGAGCTTTGAGTATAGGTCATAATTCGAGTCCACTAACAATGTGGCAGAATACGAAGCCTTGCTTTTGGGACACGAATTGGCAAGGGATATGGGCATAAAGGTGTTAGAAGTCATTGGAGATTCAGATCTTGTGGTATTACAGGTAAAGAATATGTATGCAGCCAAGAATGACCGGTTTAAGAGGTACAGACATGCAGTATGGGATACCATAGAATTGTTTGATGCCTTTTCTATTAAAGGGGTCCCAAGCAAGCAAAATGTGCAGGTTGATGCTTTGGTGGTAGCTACTGCTACTCTTCAGCGATGTGAAAGCCTTATTTCAGAACAAAGTAAAATGGAAATTTTTTTTTGGCCTTCAATCCTAGATAATTTCGAGCATTGGCAGGTATTCAATGATAATTCACGAATACTAAGGTTCATGAATAACCTGCAAGAATTTGCACAGTATGAAGCGGATTGGCAGAGCCAAGATGATGAGAATGGTGGGTTTAAAGGTGTTGAGCAGAGAAAAAATAATAAGTTTCCTAAGGGTCGGGTTCCTTTGGAAAAGATATTTGACGTGCATGATATGTACAAGCAGAAGAAAGAAGCAAGTAAACCAAAATATTGCATTGAGGTCAACATTGCATCGGAAGCCAATCCTGATTCCTAAGTTCATCCAAACTGGTAAGACCACCTCAGTGGAAGAAAGAAAAGAGATAGAAAACCCGATCAGAGAATATCGAGATGTGTTCACTTGGTCAAAAGATGATCTGTAAGTGTATAAAGGGGACATCATTCATCATACGATCCCTTTAAAGAAAGATGAAAGGTCATTCAAGAAAATGTTGGGACAGATAAACCCTAAGCTAGTTCAGCTCATTAAAAAGGAGTTAGAGAAAATGTTGGTCGCAAAGATTATTGCTCCCACAAGGCATTCATCTTAGGTGGCTAATTTGGTGGTAGTGAGGAGGAAGAACGATGAAATTACGTTATGTGTTGATTTCAAAAACCTTAACTAGTTGTCTCTAAAGGATAACTACCCACTGCCAAATATGGAAAATATGCTACAAAGGGTCACAAGATTGGGTATATTGTCTATGTTAGATGGATTTTCAGGATACAATCAGGTGTTGATAAAGGAAGAGAGTAGGCACAAAACAGCTTTCACTACCCATGGGGAACATATGAGTGCTTAAGAATGCCATTTGGATTGATGAATGCAGGGTCTACCTTTCAAAGGGACATGGAATTTGCCTTCAGGGATTTAATTGGAAAGATTATAGAGACATATCAAGATGACCTAAGAGTCTTTTCCAAAGAAAGGGGCAATCATTTGCGGCATTTAAGGCCGGTGTTTGAAAGGTGCGGGAAATATGGAATATCATTAAACCCAAAGAAGTCTATTTTCGTAGTTGATAAGGAAAGCTCCTTGAACATGTCATATCTAAGGAAGGGGTTAAGCTCTACCCGTTCAGGATTGAAGCCATCTAGTAGATTCCTCTACCTGGGAGCAAGAATGTTATGTAGTCCTTTGGAAAGATCTACTTTATCTGAAGTTTCATTCCCAATTTTGCAAAAATTACTAAACCTATATCCAACTTGTTGAAGAAGGATCAAGAATTTAAGTGGAATGATGAGAGTAAGGAAGCGTTTAAAATGATCAAAGAATCCATTGTGTTAGCACCGGTCTTAATGAGCCCAGATTACGCAAAGGATTTTCAGATATTCTCGTTTACTTCAAAGGATAAAATAGCTAGTGTGTTATTGCAAAACAATGATCATAGTATGGAATAGCCCATAGCATTCATGAGTAAGGTACTCAAGCATTCAAAGCTGAAATACACCATAATGGAGAAGCAAGCATATGCTCTAGTGCAATCTTTGAAGCATTTCAAGGTATATTTGGGATATTCAAGGATCGTAGCGTATGTTCCCCACGCAATTGTTAAATATATGTTGACTTAGCAGGATTGTTTGTTCCAAGGAAAATGGGTGTCTAGGATTCAAGAGTACAACATGGAGATCAAACCCACAAAACTAGTAAGACGAGAAGGGTTAGCAAAGATGCTTACAGAAGGCAGCCAGAACGCGTTGAACATGGATAATGAAGAAGTCCCTGAGATGATATATGCGGTTTTGGATGGATTAGAGCAACATGAGTGGTATGAAGACATTATCTACTATTTGAAAGATCTAACATGTCCGGATCACCTTGTTGATTACAAAAGAAGGGCTCTGAGACTTAAAGTAGCAAAATATTGTATGGTTCAAGCGGTCTAGGTTGGAGAAACCCAGAAGGCTTGGTCCTGAGATGTGTGGAGGTTTGGAGGTTAATGACAGTTGCATGCGGGATTGTGTGGAGGGCATTATGCGGCTCAGACAGCAAATCAAAAGATTTTGAGAGCCAGATGCTACTGGCCAACCATATTTGTTGATGTCCACAAGTTTGCTAGAGCATACCAGCAGTTTCAAATATTTGCAAGAAGGTAGCACATGGCAACCTTGCCTTTGCAGCCTCTAGGAGTAGAGGCAACCTTCTAGCAATGGGGTTTGGACTTTATTGGGGAATTTAAGGATAATTCTAGCAACAAGTTCAAATGGATTCTTACTGCCACTGATTATTTCACCAAGTGAGTTGAGGCGATACCCATGACGAGGGAACCTGTAAAATCCCTACTAATTTTTTTTGGATTTTTCTTAGTTTTATAGTGTAGACAATTTGTCAAATGGTTGGCATACAAACATACTAATAACAGTTTAAGTGTGTTTTTAAACTCTGTTGTAGTTTACAATAAAAACACCAATATGAAGACTTCAAAAATATCTATTGCATTAAATATTCAAGTCAGCAGAAGTACATCGAACCCTCAACAATTAATGCAACAGTAAATAAAGAGGAACCTGATATTTTATTCTTCTGTAAAGATTGCAGGCCTGTAGGTGAAAGAATCGGCCCAGCAGAGAATATATGACAGCAAATATCCCCTCTTTCAGGAGATTTGACTCAGCAGTGGGTCTATTGTTGCCCAATCAGCGGTTATTCGGCCCCTCAACATTGTATTCAACCCAGCAATTGAGATCTCAGCCCCATCAAGGTAAAATCGTCCACCAGCAAGCTATCTCAGTTCTCCTCTTAAGAAATCGTCCCCAATACTGAAGGTATAGGCCCTTCCTCTTAAAAAACAAAGGCTGCCTGCAAAGAAATATGCCCAGCTCCAAGATTATACCCTTCACCAGCAGAAATCAGCCCTGCAACAATGTATTTCGGCCCCAGCAAGGATGTAACTCGCCCAGCAAGTAAATGGCGGCCCAACTTATATGAACTCAGCCCCACACTTAAGAAAATGCTGCCCACAACACCCAAAAATGCTACCAAAGCTAAACTCGCCCTACTCAAGCAAAAATCGATCCAACAAATGAAACTTAGCTGCCAAAATGGTGAAGTACTCAACCACACTGAAGCTCAATGAAGAAATCTGAGTGATCCCTCCTCTACGATCAGCTAGGGTGGATAGTTTCTCCACCGAACCCAATCCCAATCTCCTTCTCTATGGTTTTTCATCCCAAGAGCTAAAGCCACAAGAGCTCTCTTAATTTTGTTTTTAGAAACTAACTAGTGCATAATGAGAGAGGGCACCCTCATTCTCTTTTTATTTCCTTGTTGACCCTTTTCAGACCCTTTTACCCTTTTAATAAAGTAAAGTGACTTTATAAACTCAAGTCACTTAAAACCCCCTTTTTAATTAATTACTCAATGTCACTTTTAAAAAGTTACTTTTCCGCCCCCATGACATTAAACAATTAATTAATCCCCTTTTTCCACTGACTATAGCCTATGGAAATCACTTAGGCTATTACGTCAATCTTCTAGAGAGATCATTTGGAAAGGGACATTACAGTCCTCCCTTCCCGAAATGGCTTGTCCTCAAGCAACTGCAAGTTAGGATGCTGCAAGATCTGATCACTTTCCCATGTGGAATCCTCTCCTGGCAAATCTCTCCACCTGATGAAGTACTCTCGAATCACCCTGATAGGCAACCTCCTTTCTCGTACCTCCAAAACCTCCTCATCCAATGGGGGTAACTTTGTCGAAGTGATTTGTTGTCCCAATGCCTTCTTGAGGCATGAAACATGAAACACGTTGTGAATCTTACTTCATTCCAGCAACTCCAGCTCATAGGCTACCTCACCAACTCTCTGAATCACCCTGTAGGGGCCATAAAAGCGTGGCTTAAGCTTTTCTGCACCAGTTTTCTTCAATGAAGACTATTTGTATGGCTATAATCTCAAGAATACCAAGTCTCCCACTTCGAAAGTGTGCTCGACCTTATGTCTGTCTGCATAGATCTTATGTTGATTCTGGGCCATTTGTAAATTTTCCTTGAGAGACTTGAGGATGTCTTGACTCTCCTGGATCCAATCCTTGGCTTTGGGAGCCCTGTTATCCCCAAACACCAAATCAACAAATGAAGGAGCATCATAGCCATATAATGCTTAGAATGGGATCATAGCAATGGGCATATGATAAGTGGTATTATAACAGTGTTCCCCCAAATGCAACCACTTAACCCATGCCTTATGTTGCTCGGACACATAGTTACGTAAATACCCCTCTCGCCACTTGTTCACAATCTCTATCTGACCCACTGTTGAAAAATTCGGCATCGGCAAAAAGTCGGCGAGGGTCCAGAAAACATTGTTTTAGCAAAAGTCGGCAAAAAATCGGAAAACCACGACAAACATTAAAAAATACAAAATATATTCATTTTTTTCAAAATTTTAAACATATAAAGCAACAACAAACATTAGATAAACACATTGGCACATAAATATGGAGAAAACAACAACAACAAAAAACTCAAAAAATATGGTTTATGAGGATGATTTCCACTAATTGGCCACGACTTTTTCAAATTAGAAAAAATCGCGATTTTTTCTAGCCGCTTTTTTGTTGGCAGGAAAAAGTCGCGAAAAATCGCAGGCTTTTTCAACACTGATCTGACCATCTGTCTAGGGGCAGTAACTAGTGCTAGGAGTCAACTATATGCCAACCAACCTAAACAACTCCTGCCAAAATGCACTAAGGAACCTGTTGTCCCTGTCACTGACAATGTACTTTGGCAACCCATGGAGTCTGAATACCTCCTTGAAGAACAACTTTGCTACCTGTATTGCCTTGTATTATGATGATATGGCAAAGAAATGTGCAAACTTGGTCAACCGATCGACCACCACATATATGCAATCTCTGCCATGTGCCTTAGGTAAACTTGTGATAAAGTCCATGGACACGCTTTCCCACTTCTGCTCTGGAATGGGCAATGGTTGTAGTAACCCTACAGGATGAGTTTGCTCTAACTTCTTCTACTGACAAGTCACACACTCCCTCACATGTCTCAGTACATCATCTTTGAGACCCTTCGAAGTGAACCTTTCCCTGATCTGCCTGTAAGTTATAAAGTACCCATGATGCCCTGCCAAGGGTGTACCATGCATATCCTTTATAATCTTCTCCTTCAATGTAGATTCCAGGACTAAGTACATGAAGTCCTTGTAGTAGACGATGTCATCCACCACTTTGTACTTGTCATCCTGTATGTTGTGATCCATCAACTCACAAGCAAATTTATTCTTGGAATACTCTACAAGGAGATGAGATTTCTAGTCAGTTGAAATCTCTGCAAGTGAACATATCTCTGGTTTCCTGGAGAGAGCATCAACAACCGCATTTTTCTTTCGTTTCACATACTCAATGTCGAAGTCATATGCCTGCA
This sequence comes from Picea engelmannii, assembly GCA_009831015.1. Lineage (NCBI taxonomy): Eukaryota > Viridiplantae > Streptophyta > Pinopsida > Pinales > Pinaceae > Picea > Picea engelmannii. The sequence continues at coordinate 349,426 of ML785284.1, read as the reverse complement.
ATTTGCTGACCCACTTATGTTGCCTCTCATTTAAGTCTTTCTACCCGAAGAAGTGTCTCAAACTATTGTGGTATGTCTTAACCACAAATTTTCCACCTACCAAGTACTGTCTAAATTTTGCCAAGGCATACATGATGGCGAGCATTTCCTTGTCGTAGATGGAGTAGAGTCTCTCTATCTCTATGAGTTTCCTGCATTCATATGCTATCAGATGTTTGTTTTGCATCAAAAATGCTCCTATGCCCTCACCCGATGCATCACACTCAAGCACAAAGGGTTGAGTGAGATCAGGAGTGCTAAAACTGGGCAAGTGCTCATCACTTCCTTCATCCTGTTAACTGTCTTATGGGCCTCCTCTATCCCACCTAAATGTCCCTTTCTTTGTGATATATGTGAGTGGTGCAACCAAATGTGAAAATCCTTTCACAAACCGCCTATAATAGTTGCATATCCCGAAGAATCCACGTAAATGTGTAAGGTTCCTGGGCGGTGGCCAATCCAATATGGCCTAGATCTTCTCTCTATCTACCTATATACCTTGGGCACTAACCGCATGACCCAAGTATAGGATCTTTGTCATGTTGAACTCACACTTTGACTCGTTTGCATACAGCGACGGATCCTCCATGATGCTCAGAATTTCATCTAGATGTTCCAAATGCCCCTCCCATGTCTTGTTGTATATAAGAAGATCATCAAAGAACACCAACAAGAACTTCCTCAGTTGTTTTTGAATATGTGGGTCATGTAGGACTGAAAAGTAGTTGGTGCGTTGGTCAGCCCAAATTGCATGACCAGAAACTCATAGTGCCTATAATGGCACCTGAAAGCAGTCTTGGGAATATCCTACTCTCTGACTCTAATCTGATGATACCCCGATTGAAGATCAATCTTCGAAAAATAAACAGCTCCATGAAACTCATCTAGAAGCTCATCGATCATGGGGATAGGGTATCTCTTCTTTATCGTCTTCTTGTTCAGAGCCATGTAGTCGATGCACATCCTCATGGTTCTATCCTTCTTCTTGACTAAGACAACTAAAGAAGTGAAAGTACTGGAACTGTCTGATATGCCCCATCTCTAGTAACTCCTTGATGGCCTTTTCTATTTCATCTTTAAATTTATTCAAGTGCCTATAAGGAGTGCTTATTACTGGTTTTGCTCCCTCCAACTCAATGGTGTGCTCAAATCCCCTGTTAGGCGGTCTCCCTGGAGGTATCTGTCCAAAAACTCGATCATGTTTGCTCAACAGTGTCTGGATGTCTACATGATATTGTCGGCTATTGTCTACATCTCCATGCCGGAATATACCCTCCATCTGCTTAGATGAAACGATCTTGGGAGCATCATTGGACATGCCCCTCAAAACTAACTTCTTGTCATCTGTTGTCCTGAATTCTAACTACATGGTCTGGTAGTCAACAGAATGTTTTCCCAAGGAAATAAGCCATTGGACAACCAATATGATATTAGTGTCTGGCAGCTCAACTACATAGAAATCATCGGTCACCATGTACTTTCCCAATGCTATGCATAACTATGGAATCTTCTGTGTTCAAGGCATATTGCGCCCATCGGCTACCACTACAACAAACCCCTCAAAGTCAACTATAGGAATGCGCCTCCTAACCACCAAAGTTGCGTCAATGAAGATGTGGGTTTCCCCACCATCAATCACTACTGTGACACGTTGCCCCTGTACTACTCCACGGATCCTGAAGGTGTGAAATCTAGGGACACTCGATCGAGTGGCAAGAGCCCCACTCTTGACCTCCTCATGTGCTTGCTCATCAGCTGATTTGTCTTGCTCGATGCCATGTACCTGCTTTGCTTCCTCCTCTCTGTCATTGTCTGAAAGTACCTCTATATAATGCACCTTACCCTTGCCCATACACCTGTGTCCCTGTTCCCAAGGGTCTTTGCAGCTAAAGCAAAGCTTCTTCCTTATCAACTCATTACGAGTTGCCTTGTCCAACTTTTCCTTACTAGTCCCCTCTTTCTAAAAAGGTTTTTTATCCTTGTTTTTCTGGGGAATGAAAGGTTTGGAGAAATTTTTGTTCTTCAAGACCGCATCCTCCATGTCCCATGTCCTGATGATGGCATCCTATAAAGTCTCTAGTTTGAAGGCTTTCCCCAACCACACAGTGGCTCAGATAAACCCTCAATTAACAACATCATTAACCTTTGCTCAAATATAACTATCATCGTGACTGCAAGCCTCTGGAACTCTACAATGTAGGCATCCGATGTCCCAACTTGCCTGAGTTGTGCCAATTCTCTGAAATGTAATTTTGGATCCTTCTTGTTAAACCTCTCCAACTTTTGTGTGAAGTCCAGATAGGAGGTAATGGTGGCATGTCCCAGAGTGACCAATCCATGGCACCACCACTCATGGGCCTTGTTGACCACCTATTTCGACTAGGGGTCAACGACATGTACCATGAAACTATGTACCATATGGTGCAACATATTTTGAAGAATTATGGCTCAGCAGGGCAAATTTTCCCCCCAGCACGTCTTTCTATGTAATCAGAATATCCGCTCCCCTGCTTGGGATAATAATGTAATAGGTTAGCATGAGTCATTTTTTTAGTTAGTTGCCTAGGAATTTATCATTAGGGAAGTCCTTTCATCGAGTGTTTTTTTTCCTCGGGCAATTAATCTGGCCTAACAGGGCATTTTAATTATCCTAGAGTTTTTCACTCACAATAATCCTCCAAAGTGGTGAAAAGCATTCTAATGATCGAGCCCAAGGGGTGACTAAGGTTTAGGAATGTTGTAAATGACCATGCTAGACATCTCCTAGAGTCTTGCAGAATTTCGTTAAATTTAGATAGTTTTTTTTAATTTATTAAATTTTTCCATTTAATGGAAATTTAATTATTTTTTATGTAAAATGTAAAAATTTGGTCCTTGGGGATTTCGTATAGGGGTGTGAGTACTCAAAACAAATGGCAGATGACCCCCTATACCCCTGGACTAAGTTTCAGCTCCATTGGACAAGTTTTGCTAGGTCATTGTCCATGAGGAGTCAAAGTAAGTCAAAAGTCAGGATTTAATCGACTAAGGTAAAAAGCAAAAAATTGTAAAAAGTGAATAAAGTCATGAGAGAGAGTGTGAAAGGTTTCCTAACCTTTTTCCTAAGTTGGAAAAGTGATTTTCCACTTAACAAACCCCCCCTGCTAAGCCAACAACTTAAAGTGGCAGTTCCCTAGCTAAAGTGTGCCCTCCTTCCTCATGAACACGCGGGAAAACAAAAATTAAAGTAAGAGGGTGGCTAAAACCCTAAGTACGTCCCTCCTTGAGCCTAACTTTATGTTGGGTGAAAGGAAAAGGTGTTTTTCCCCTTCCCCTCTCACCCCTCAAACCCTAACCACCACTAAAACCCTAAAAGTGCACCCTCCTTGACTTTATCCTCTTTCCCTTGATGAATGCCACTTGGAGCTCATCCAAGAGGGGTCTTTCCTCTCTCCCAAGTATAAAAGAAAGCCTACCCCCTCTCATTTTCAGATCTATTCTCAGAACAAGTCTATGCTGCCCAAATCTCTCCCACTCTCCTCTCTCTCTCTCTCCCATTCTCTCATTGTAAATCTTGTTGCAAGTATTAGTAGCAACATTTTCTGAATAATAAAGGAAACTTTGGAGGATCTATGATGTGCATTGGGAGTCTTCTTGATGCTCTTTATGGTGTTCTTGTGAGGTGATATTGCTGCATTACATTTCTTGTATTTTTTTTGCTTTATTAGTTTAACTTGGAGACCCAAGCAAAGTATTTTGCTTGGGAATAATTGGTAGTAGTATTACTATTGGTTTTGTGGTTGTTTCTTTCAAGTTTGGAAAGTATTTTGCAAGCTTTTAGATGCACTCACCTCCTTGTTGTCTTGTGTAGCAAGAATATACTTTATTTGCAGGTCATTAAAGGATTGGAGGAGTGAATTTCAGATCTGGAAATTCAATCATTCAACCACTCAAAGCTTCTAATATTTTTCTGTTTTTATTTCCACTCTTTCCTCTCTTTTCCGCCCCTGTGAAATTAAATAATTAATTAATCCCCTTTTTCCACTGACTATAGCCTACGGCAATCACTTAGGCTATTACGTCAATCTCCTGGATAGATCATTTGGAAAGGGACTTTACACCACCGATAGTGTGGTCATGAATTCTCTAGAAAACAAGATTATTACCAGGTTCGATGTCCCAGCAAAAATTACTATTGACAATGCCAAAGCATTAGTTCAGCAGAATTATCAACATTATGTTTTAACTATGGCATTGTTATGTGCCATTTGTCTAACTATTACCCACACGAGAATGGCTTAATGGAGTCCAGCAACAAAAATTTGATGGCCATTATTAAGAAGACTATGGCTGACAATAAAAAGAGTTGGGACTGTTATCCCTCACTTTTAGGGATAACTAGGAGATTATGTCTCGAGGCCCACAGGTCCTAGACATGGAGTACCGAGAGCCAGATCGACTTGAGCATGGCCCTGGAGGGCCCATCTTTTCTCCCTTTCAGCACCTTCACTTTGTCAGCAACAACAGCATCCATCACCTTCGGCTTGGTCATGTATCAGAGATGGTTCTTGCTCCGTGAGGTAATGAGTCCGGGTATCATGGTATGTGTCACTCTAATCCTCAAAACCTTTGAATATGTGCATTTAATTCCTTTTGTCTCTCTAACGAATGCTTGGATCTTATACTTGTCCACTTGACCATGTCTGGGGGGAATGACAGGATGCCCTAGTAAGTATGTGCCCATAGGTTTTGGTTTGCACTGGGGGAATTTTTGAAAAGTCATCGTCCGCTCCCCGTCACATTACCACTTTTTCATATTGCTTCCCGCTCATCTATCCCATTACATTTGTCCAGGCATTGGGTTGGCCAGCCATTTAAGGGTTGCACCTTGCCTTGTGGGAAGAAGGGGCTAAAGGCCCAAAAGGTAAAAGATAAAAGCCTAAAAAATAAACCTCGAGATACTTCACCCAGGGATCCTCGAGAAAGCAATAAAGAGCTTCTCAACAAGAAACAAGAAGGACCCATAAAAATAATAAAACAAGACCTAGTCAGAGGATAGGGGATCTCATCACGAGCCAGCCTATTAGGTCCATGGGTACCTAGCAGTATGACACTACTAGCAGCTAGTTACCACGCCAGGGTAGTGGCTCTTGGTTGCATGGCCAAGAGAAAGGGGCTCTCATCACGAGCCAGCCTTCTCATTTCTGTGAAAGTACTTGTGGGTAACACTGTCACCACTGGTCACCACGCCAGGCAGTGTCCCCTGATTAGTCTCTTGAAAGAAAAAAAAGCAATAAATAAATAAGAATAGAATGCAATGAATGGGCTTGGAAACAATTGCATCCAGGATAGGTGCAACTCGCCTTCTACAAAAGGCACCCACAGGTAAAGCTTTGCATTTCCCTGCTTTCACTGCACCCCTTGTCAGGACATCCCTTATCCACCTCATCCACTTACATGACTTGGATTTAATCTCTTCCGGAAACATTCCTTTTCCAGTGGATACTAGCCCAATAGGACGCCCTGTCACTTTCCCCAAACTTGTATTGCAGACTTGTATAATGTGTTTGAGCACTTAACTGAAGTAATAGGGATTTTATGCACATGTTTAATAATATTGATGATGAGATGTGATTGACATTGCTATGATCCCTGTGACTTATGAGCCCATGGAGGGCGTAGCTGTTGATGTGCAGGATCATGCCCGACGGACAGGTACCACATTTGACAGGTACACATGGGGAGATGATTAGTTCAGACCTCCATGGGGCTGAAGAGCCCATAAGATGGATGTTGAGACCCCAACAGGGGACAGAGATAAGACAGAGGGGTTGGCACCGAAGAAGAGGAGGACGTTCCACAGGGGCACTTTGGCAGAGCCTTGCCTAGGGGGGTTGTGCCCTCTTCATTAGAACGTTGGCCTTGAAAGGCCCAGGATGTCACCCAGGAGGCCCATGATGGCATCCAGCCTTATAGACGTTTTGGGGGACAGTCATGGCAGTGTGGCACGTGTGGCAGGTTGGAGAAGCCCAAGGAGGGCTAACGTTTTGCTCCATGAGGCTACATTTGCCCCAGAAAGGGCTAACGTCACCCTAGAAGGGGCATGACGTCTTGCTTTTGCTTGATTAGGGTTTTAATTTATGACATTTAATGTAAAACAGTATTATTGTGTATTTTGGCCTTGTCGGCCTTTTGATGACCTAATTTTTAATAAAGGTCATTGGTATGCTATATATGGAGGGCTTCTACCTTCATATTTTCATGATCTTTCACTCACATTAGTGAGGTCTGAAATTTGCACCCTTCGTAGGGTTATTGGCTAAAATTTTGAGGCGCACTTGTTGAAGGAAGATTTTACTT
>ML785284.1:331725-342620 GCA_009831015.1 Picea engelmannii | reverse complement strand
CCTTCAACCTTTGCGTCCTCTTTTTGACTCCATATACCCTAGGAGCGCACTGATCTAAGGCCTTGTGTGTTGAGTACTTTGATCTCAAACAACTTCCAAACACTTTGAGCAATCTCTTACTAACTTTTCTAATCCTAGCCTAAGACTAATCTTCTAACCCTATTGCTGCTACCTTTTACTTGTGCTATAAACATATTTATAGCAGCATCTATTGTCTTTAAAAAGCAATTGAATGATTAGCTAAGACGTTGCTTCAAGTATTATTACATTGATGATAAATTGCCATTGTTTATTGTGAAGCTTCAATAGCATTTATTGTGAAGTGACATATATATTGTAATCATTGCCATTGTACAACTTGATTTGCTTCAACAATAATACCGTTTATCAATTGCTTATTATCAGCAAGTCATTGATTATATGAAGTACTAACCAGCAAGCAAGCTTGCGCATGTAGTTTAATTGTTGCTTTTTCTCAGGCAGGTACTCTTATTGGTTACTACTTCTGCTTATCTTTATTGGCTATAAGCCGGACTTTCTGATCAGGTGGTGACTTGTGAGGGGGATTATTATCACTTAGCCTTGCTAAAAGTTTTGCCTTCTCAAAACCCCATGTCATCGGGGACGTTTCCCCTAGGCCTTACCTCCCTAAATAGAAAGAACCTTCCCATTGAGGTGGGATTGGTTTAGTTACACCAATTTGACCTTCCTTTCATCCGTCCTTTACCCTAACTGTACTGTGAGATAACAGGGACAGTAAGATCAAGTATGCTCTATGGGTGGATAGAATAACAAAGAAGGAAGCTATAGAAAGAAGCTCATTTGAGTTGTTATATGAGATGGAGGTTATATTGCTTATCCATCTAAATATCCCAATATACCAATCGTTGCAAACTTGCAGCACTTTACTACAGAACAAGAAGCAGTTCAACTGAGGTGAACCAGCCTGTGGAGCTAGATGAAAATAGAAGAAAAGCATTCGATCACCTTGTTCAGAGTCAAGATAAAGTAAAAGGAATATTTAACAAGAAGGCTCATCCAAGAATTTTGCAGAAAGGAGATCTAGTTCTTGTGTGGGACAAAAGAAAGCAGAAGCCAAGGAAGCACGACAATTTTGACACTTTGTGGCTTGGACCTTTCAGGATCGAGGATGCAACCGAGACAAACTCTTTCTACCTCAGCCACCTAGATGGAAAGATGTTGTACCTACCCGTGAATGAGCAAATCTTGAATCGTTATTATTCTAATGGAAATTAGTGCCATATAAGTTTAGTAGGAATAGGAAACGAATAAGCTCATGGGAGCAATAGATTATATTAGTTGTTTCATTTCATGTTCTCTTTGACATATTGGCTCATGTCTTGCTTTAGAGCCGTTTTTGACATCATGTAGTAGCTTCCATGCATTTTGTATTGCTTTGATTATATTTTATGGTGGACTAGGGTGAGAGTCTCACCCTTTTATGTGGCTCTTATCTCTTTTCATGTTGATTTGTATTGGGTTACTGATCGATATTCTAGAGTTCTCATGTACTCTCTTCCAAAACACATGTCCCCATGTTGGAGCCAGTTGTTACTACTCATATTGCACGAGGACACACCCAATTGTACAGGACAGATATTCTGATGACATTGATTGATCACTTAACAAATACTGGGCATATTTTATGAACACACACTTCCCTTAGCATTACCCTTATGGTAATTTATATTGATTGATTGCCTCAACGATCGAGTGTGTGATGTTCAGTTGGAAGTGGATAGTGCAGAGTTATTTACTTATGCCCCTGGAGCCTACCAGAAGCATCAGTGATATTTTGATGCGTTCCAACGATACTTTGATGCGTTTCCAAGAGTATGACGGTATAGTTGATATGTGATATGAGCACTTCATTTGGTTATTCTTTGGTGAGACATGGTTAGATGGATTAATTATACATTTTTCCTTGGTGATGATTGCTCTTAGTACATTGGGTTATAATTCACTCGATGATGGCGCACTCTATGGTTATATCACTTTATTGAAGAGCACTTAGCCTATTGACCCTTTTACTATGGTTTAGAGGTGATTATTGATGCAGTTGATGAGATTACACCCTCCTAGTGAGAGCGCGCTAGCTCATGGTATGGTTTTTTATTATTACTTCACCTTACTAGAGATGTATACCATGGTTTTGATGGATCGCTCCCCTTTATGGACACATTTTCATGTTGATTTGATAAACTTGAAATAGTTTGGCCTTCTTTTGACCAAGTCAAGGCTCTTTTGCTAAAGAACTTGGGTTTCTTTTGACTTCATATATTGTTATTTTATTCTTGAGATGAGGTCATTCCCCTTGATCTTGGAGGTGGTTGAGGTTGTTTTGACCTAGTGCATGGTTCATGGTACTATTTTATGATTTGTTTGTTGGACTACGATTGTCGTTAGACCAAAACCCACAGGCATTAATCTCCACCACAATCGCCAAAGTTAGGATCCACAAGAGGGGGTTAACCCATGTCGTGAAACTCATGGGAAGAGTTGAACCCAATGTCCAACAATCTCCCCTCAACATGTGTCGGGCAAGTTTCGAACTCGAGACTTGTCGCTCTTAGACCATTTGTTGGACTACGATAGTAGTTAGACCAAAACCTGCAGCATTAATCTCCACCACAATTTCCAGAGTTAGGATCCACGAGAGGGGGTCAACCCATGTCGCAAAACTCATGGGAAGCATTGAACCTAATGTCCAACATCGTTGACGCCTTCTTTCTTGGATCTATCACTTGGCAACAATTTTGAGGAGTTTGTTACATATGCGAGAGGGACGTACCTTCTTAAAGGCCACACATGCCACTTGGAGTGGTCTCTTTGTGCATATTTTATTATATTGATGGAGTTGGTTACCTTGGAGACCACATATTCCATCTATGCTCACTTATTGGCACAGTTTCGGAGGATTATTGGAGGAGAATATGGTGACGGCCCTTGTATTTTATGATTTGCTCACACATGTAGAGGTTGGGGTGGCTAGAACCCTAGCCGTTTTTTTCTTTTTTGGGGAATGCTTACTCACCCAGTGGAGCGTTCCTCTTAGGCAATATTTTATTCATTTATGACTTCGTCTATCACCTAGATTGAAGAGGCATCTTCCCTCATTGAGCTTTATCTTGCTTGGATATTGTATATGTGGCATTAGTCCACCATATTTTACTATTTGTTTGACTTGTCCTCTCAAATTAGTTGGAGAATATTGACAGTTTATGTTTTCCTAGGATAGCTCTAGGGTTTGTTATTATTATTTTATTGTGCTCTTTGTTGAGCCTAGACTCTATATATTTGCGGCTCCTTTACTTGTAATGGTTGTTAAAAATGCTTGTATTCTTGCAGATCTTTTGCTCTAAAAAACTTGTTGAAGTTTGTGGAATAAAGTGGTGCTATCTTGCTTGTATGAGGCTAGTTCATGGATTGTAATTGTTGAAGACTTGATGTGGATGCTTGCATGATAAATCTTATCTTTGAGGCCAAAGGAGGAGCATATTTGCTACATTGGAAATAGCTAGGTGTGGATGTTCCTTTTCTCTCTAGCGCTTATGTGTTTTATTTATGAAATAAATCTGAATGCATCTTTCAAATAGAAGCTTTTCTTTGGGCTTTCTTCATTAGTGAAACCATCCTCAAAGATATTGGCTTGAAGGTACATTTTCTAGGGAGTACTTCCTTGTTTAAACTTCTGCATCTGTCTCCAGCCATCATAGAACTGTTACAACATGTTTTTGCAGCCATGGTTGTTCTAAGAACATTAGTAGATCAGCCATTTAAGAGCCTCATTTGACCCCATAGCCCAATCTGGGAATAAAGGCACTAGTCCTCCCCTTTCAATCACCAAAAACTCCTAAAAAATCAAATTTTATTTTCTGTATTGCAATCTGAAAATTCACAGCAGAAAATACTTCATTTCAGATTTCTCACTAAGTCTAATAAACGCTCATTTTGTACCTTAAATTGGATTTAAAATTTCTGCATGCAAATCTATGATTTCCAGCACCAGATTTGACCTTAGATTTGCTAATTAGCCTAAGAAATCTTTGTTGTTTTGTACTCCTTAATCGGGTTAAACATGTTAGTGTTTCTTTACTTATAGAGCAGTAGTGTTCTTTTACTTCTTTAACATTAACATATACTAAGCAATATCACCATAACAGATACAAAAGAACACAAGAGAATTATCCTGGGAAAACCCCAAATGGGGGAAAAACCCAGCAACCTTTCTTATAGATAGATTATGTTCAAAAAGCAAGTCCAAAAAAGATAAACCCTAGCTCAAAGGCTAGTACAACTAGAAACACCACCACAGCTGCAGCAGCAGCTCTATACCAAGATAGCGCACCTCCTCAAGGAGTAGCCCACAAGAGAGAGTACCAAAAGACTGAACAAGAAGAAACTAAGTCACTGCAGCTGCTGCGTCACCTTCTCCAAACTTGTGCCTTGCTTCTGGGTGGATGAGAGAGTGTGAGTGAGTGAACAAATGAGCCAAGACGTCCTCTATTTATAGTCATCCTGGCCACTAGACTGGGCCGACTTCTTCTCTGGAAAGGTGCCACTTCATTATTCTAATTCTTTTGGGCCGACTTCTTTTTTGGGGTGTTTCAACATCTGTCCAATGGATCTCTTGCTTCCGGAATCTTCTCTGCATCTAAGAAAGGTCATCTAGGAGGGAAAGTTCCTCCCGCAGCTACCAAACATCAACAAAACATCAAAAGTACAAATCCAGAATTTCACTTGTTACAACCAAACCGTGAACCCAGATTTGCTCGAAGTCCTTTGATAACATTTTTTCACTCATACATTGTTGAAAATTGAAATTAGAATGTCTTAGGGATCACCCATTGAGCTAGAGAAGAGCTATCCTAAAGAGAGAGATAAGCCTACCGAGATGACAATGGGTAGCTTATCTAAGTCACCCTTGGGTGTAATGTCCCTTTCCAAATAGGAGGCTTAATGGTCTAAACAGCCCCATCAGACTATAGCCAGGGCCATACAAGGGTAAACAGGGTTACTGGAGGTCACTTCAGCCGAGGGTATTATAATTTGAAAGTGACATTGAGCTAAAAGTGACTAAAAGCACTTTTAAGTCAAAGTGAGCTAAAAATAGAACAAATAAGCTAAAAATAGGTCAACAATGAATTAGGGTTTCGGGAAGCTATAAAGAAAGGGTAAAGCGACCTAATTGATTATTATGAAGAATTTGACTTGTCATTGAGGAGAGGCGCATCTCAAGAGAGAGAGCTCTGTGGATTCCAGGAGAAATACACCCAGTGGTTGATTTCGGTGTTGAGAGACACACCCTAGTCATCGAGGAGATCACACAGATCTTCCATCGATCTTTAGCAGTAGTTACACATGTTGCAACAACAAGGGCGCACTTATTCAAGGTGAGGGCACAGCTTCTGAGGAGGTTTAGTGAGTCGACTTGTCCCACCCAAGGAGAATCTAGGGATTCCCTTCCGGCCAAGTTGAGAGGAGGGCAAGGCACATCTACTGCCTAGTTTCTCGTCAGATTCTGACGGAGATATCATCTTGGGCGCATTACTCAACCATTGAGGGTGCGACAGTTGGGGAGGACACATTTGGGATTCCCAAGAGATCATAAGATCAGATCCAGGGAAATCCTTCCGACCCATTTCAGAGGAACCTAGGGCACTCAGTTAGAGACCCTTATCAGTCGATTCCGACGGAGGAATCACTAGGGCGCAGTTTCCAACAGCAGTTGGGGTGCATTTCCCTAGGGGGATCCATCTGGAATCTGTACAGACCGTCAGAGGGTTGATCTTTTGTTGGTCAGCTATCGAGAGTGTGCATGAGGTCAGGGTGCACTGTTTGAGACAGTTTCCAGGCAGATACGAGGAGTTTAGCCACCAAGGCGAACTTTCCAGACCTGCAGCAGTTGTCGTGTGAGTTGTCGTAGCTCGCAACAGATCCTATAGTTCATCCATTGATCTAGCAGCTTTCTTTTATTACCGGGTATCATTGTTTTAGTTTGCTTATTGTATTCCGGCTAAGATCCTTTTGTCTCTGATCTAGCCGAGAGATCTATTTTATTCAGCCGCATACGGCATTGTAATCCGTAGAAATATCATAATATATGATTTGCAGTATATTGTGTCAATTACTTTTTGTATGCTTAGTCATATGTTGTAAACCCTTATTTATCTACACATGCGAAAAACACAAAGCATGTTAAAACCCGCAGCATAAACGCATCCAGAAACCCCCAGTGTATCAGATCAGACAGCAGACATAGAAGATTAGCATCATTTCCTAGACTAGCCAGATCTGGGATATTACAGTGGTATCAAATCTTTAGTCCTGCGAGCTTGTGACTAAAGACGATGAGTTCAGCAGGTGAGCCAGAGGGTCGTGAGCACGTAGGTGACGAATATGTCCCTTACAACAGACGCAGGGAGAGGAGACCGAGACCAAATTTTCCCCCTTTTCCTCCCAGTTCAGAGGAAGAGGAAGAGGCACACAGGGAAGCAGAGAGAAGGGCAGAGCATAAGGCAGAGCGTGAGGCAGAGAGGATGTTGGGAGACATATATGAGAGACAAGAGGGCGGTGGCAAGGCCCCCATGGAACCAGAGGCATCCTTCATGCAGGTACTCAGCAATCTGGTAGTCAGTCAGCATGCCATGACTCAATCTTTAGCGTAGATGGTTGATAGCTTGGCTATAGTAGGCATTCAGGGCACACAAGCCCCACATGCAACGCAGGGGAACTCGGGGGCAGGTAGTAGACCCCAGTCACCTACTCGCACATACACCTCTTCGAGTAGGATTCCCAGGCCATTGTTCATTAGTTTCCAGAGACCACCCCCAACAGCAGCACAACAGTCAATAGCACAAAGGTCGCCCACTCAGGTAGAGGACATCGCAGAGTTCAGGAGGGAATATGTAGTATTGGGTTGTGACTTCCATTAGGACATGACCCTGGTCGAGTACTGTGGACTCAGACTTAGGAACCGCCCCAGAGAGCCTCAAAGAGGAGGACAGCAATAGCAACAAGAGCATAACCTGGATTTCATCCGGAAAGTTGGTAAACTCACCATACCTTCTTTTGATGGATCGTCCAAATGCACCGCCAGAGCTTGGGTAAAACTAGACACGTACTACAAGCTCAACCAGATGACTGAGACAGAGGCCATCAATTTCGCTACCCTACACTTGGAAACGAGTGGTGGCATCATGGACTGGTGACATTGGGTCACAGTCACATCACCTCTTACAGGGAGTTCACAGAGAGACTCATGGATAGGTTTGACAGGAGGGATCCAAAGATCCACTTCAGGGATCTAGCCCAATTGAGACAAACTGGCATAGCAGAGGCATTCATCATGGAGTTTCAGCGGGTAGCAGTGGCAGTGACAGATATCTCAGAGCCCAGGTTGATTATGTTATTTACAGAGGGGCTCACAGGACCCTTGAGAGGATGGGTGAAGGCATACAGGCCTCACACGTTGCAGAATGCCATCTTCCGCACTCGAGATTTGGCAAACTCAGCGCCAAAGACTAAACCCTTTTCCAAACCCTTCATACCACAGAGGGACCGAGACAGGAAACCATTCCAGAGAGAGTGGAAGGGCAAGGAGAAGTGGGATGATGAGACGAGGCGAGAGCTTATGAGGAAGAAGCTCTGCTTCACCTACAAGGACCCTTGGGTCCCAGGCCACAGGTGAATGGGCAAGGAAGAGATACATTATATTGAGGTGGCAACAAACAATGTGGATAGTGAGGAGGAGGAGCAAGATAGTGGATCCACTAGCTCAGAGGAGGAGCCATCACAGGCAGAGGAGCAGCCTCCCCGTAGATCACCGACACCGGCAAGGACCCACCCACCAGTAGTACCACAGCCTCTTGAGCAAGCTAACAGACGGAAACCAGCAAGGGGAGGATTCATAGTGACCCTTTTTGGTGTTCCCAAGTATGACACCCTCCGGATAATAGGCATTATTCAGGTACAGCGGACAATCACCCTAATAGATGGTGGAGCCACCCACAACTTCATTGATGCTTCATTAGTATCGAGGCGAGCACTTTAGACAGAGGAGTTTGAGGGGTTTGATGTTGCAGTAGCAGATGGCCATACAGTGGAGTGTCTGGACAGAGTTTCGTACTTGGAGATAAAGTTAGGTAACTACACCATGAGAGACACATTTTATGTAGTTGACCTATCTGACACAGATGTGGTGTTGGGAGTCCAGTGGTTGATCACATTGGGCAAAATCACCACCAACTACCAAACCTTGGAGATGGGGTTCAAAGACAGTGATAGGAAGAGGATTTTTTTGAGGGGCATGTCGACAAGGGCACCCAGGACACTGTCGCCCAAGGGGATGGAGAGGATATTCAGGCATGGGGAGGTAGCATATGCTGCAGAGTGTTTGATCACTACGCAGAGGGATTCAAAGGGTCGACAGTAGTATCAGACAGAGATCAAGAACTTGTTGGGACAGCATCAACAAGTTTTTGGTTCGATTCCACCAGGGAGACCATCTAACAGGGGGTTTGAGCACACCATTGAATTGGAGGAGGGGGCCAAACCTATGATCAGACCACCCTATCGTCATCCTAGGAGGTTCAAGGATGAGATAGAGAAAGCAATTAAGGAATTGCTAGAGATGGGACGCATCAGACCTAGCAGTAGTCCATTCGCTTCTTCAGTTATCTTAGTTCTAAAGAAGGATGGTACCATGAGGATGTGCATCGATTATCGGGCCTTGAACAAGAAAACCATCAAGAACCGGTATCCTATCCCTCGCATCGATGAGTTGATGGATGAACTACATGGGGCAGTTTTCTTCTCGAAGATTGATCTACGCTCTGGATATCATCAGATCAGCATCCGAGAGTAGGACATAGAAAAGATGACATTCAGATCCCACTTTGGTCATTTTGAGTTCTTGGTTATGCCATTTGGGCTAACCAATGCACTGGTTACATTTCAGTCTTGCATGAACCACATATTCAGGGCTCAATTGAGGAAATCAGTCTTGGTTTTCTTCGACGACATCTTGGTCTACAGCAAGACGTGGCAGGAGCATATGAGGCACTTGGATGAGTAACTGAGTATCATGGAGACACAGTCGCTATACGCCAAAGAGTCTAAGTGTGAGTTCGATATGACAGAACTACTTTACTTGGGCCACATTATTAGTGCATAGGGGCTACAGGTGCACTAGGAGAAGATCGGGGCCATTCTGGATTGGCCAACGCCCAGGGATGTGACGGAGTTAAGGAGCTTTTTTGGGCTATGCAGCTATTACATGAGGTTTTTCAGGGGGTTTTCTCAGCTTGGAGCATCACTTACATATCTCACCAGACATGGAGCTTTCATCTAAACTGATGAGTCACAGAAAGCCTTTGATCACATGAAGGAAGTCATGGGCACATGTCCAGTGCTAGCATTACCAGACTTCACTTTATCGTTTGTATTAGAGTGTGATGCGTCTGGCGAGGGTATCGGAGAAGTTTTGATGCAGGGAGGACACCCCATTATGTTCAAGAGCAGGAAGCTCAGTCAGCCCGAGAGGCTATACTCTATTTATGACAAGAAAATGTTGGCAATCATGCATGCCTTGACCAAATTCAGACAATATTTGGTGGGTATCAAATTCGTGGTCAAAACAGATCACAACAGCTTAAATTATTTCCTTGAGCAGAAGGATCTCAGTGAGCACCAACAGAAATGGGTGACGAGGGTGCAGGCCTTCGATTTCGACATAGAGTATGTTAAGGGGAATAAGAACATTGTGGTGGATGCACTATCTAGGAGACCTACGGCATGTTCTTTGATGGAGGTTTCAACGGATTGGAAATCCCACTTGTTAGTGGAATATTCCAAGAACAAGTTCGCTTGCAAGGTTTTGGATGGACAGGTTCAGGATGACAGGTACAGGGTCATTGACGATGTCATATTCTACAAGGACAGAGTCTACTTAGTGCCAGGTTCAGGGATCAAGAAGAAGATCCTAGCAGCAGTTTCATGATTCACCATTGGCAAGCCATCAAGAACTTTTCAAAACCTATAGGCAGATCAGAGAGAGGTTCTCATGGAAGGGCCTCAAGCAGGATGTTACGAGGTACATCAGCAAGTGTGTGACTTGTCAATAGAACAAGTTAGAGCATACGCTTCCAGCAGGACTACCTCAGCCACTTCCCATTCCGGAGCAGAAATGGGAGAGCATATCGATGGACTTCATCACAGGCCTACCCAAGGTTTAAGGTAAGGACTGCATCTATGTGGTGGTCGAGAGATTGACCAAGTTTGCTCATTTCTATGCCATACCGACAGATTACAACGCAATTTAGGAGGCCGAGTTATTCTTCAGGGAGGTCTGCAGGCTCCATGGGTTGTCGAGGAACATCGTCAGTGATAGGGGCAGTCAGTTTATTAGTACATTCTGGAGGGAGTTGTTTAGATTGGTGAGAACAGAGTTGACACCCAACACCAGCTTGTTGGAGTTACTTCACCAACACCTAGGATTTCTTTTTCCTAAGGTTTTTCCTTGTTTATTAGTCATAATTAGTCCTAATCCAGTCTCCTATATTTTAGGGGAGAATATTCCACCTGGAGAATATTCTCTTTCAGTTGACACTTCAGTTTGACTAGTTGAGTTGAGTTTAGATGCTGCATTGGTTTTGTCACCATGCAACATTGGGATCATCACCATGCTAATTCGACCTTTCCTTGGTATCATCACCAGACTGACGCATTAGCCTTGATTCCCTGAGTTAACTCCTCACTACTCTTTGTTCAGTCAGTTAACTGAAGACTAGTTGACTAGTTAACTCAACTAGGTGGCAGTTCACTCCCGTAACTGCCTGAGAGACTAGACTAGGTGGCAGTTCACTCCCGTAACT
>ML785284.1:224602-244563 GCA_009831015.1 Picea engelmannii | reverse complement strand
CCCTAGGCATGGGGGGGTAACATGGCCAACTATTCAAGCAACAAACCCTGAAGTTGCAGCCATCACTCTAAATGAGCCCCCTTTGCAACTATTGGAAAGAGTACATGTTTTGTATTCTAGGCTATAGTAGAAGTCAGCAACCCTCATGCTAGAGTTAAGAGACAAAGTGTCGACAAGGTGACACTCAGACCAGAGCACTGATGCAGAACACCGAACCATCAGACCAGCAGCTAGAGCACAAGAGAATACAACTCCGATTTGCAACTAAACAAAGCACTAAGGTTCACTCTGCAATCAGAAATTGGCCCAATATCAAGTGACAAAGGGAAGCACCAGTGGATACATTACAACGAAGAATTATGAGTTTACAAGTAGAAGTAGAGTCCACGGTAGACCCTACAACCCACCAACAAAAGCAAGACAAAATTGATCAATTGGATGAGGAAATGGATAAAATCTTCTACACTGCAAGCAAGGTGCAACAAGAATTGGAATCTCTACAACCATGTGCAACCGAGAAGTGCAAAGAGCTCCAGTGCCTAAATAATTTTGCATACACAGTCCAAAGGTCAAATCCAATGACACCACACAAAGAAAAGGCTCAAACATTAATTATCGGAACCCAACTACTATTATCCAAATGGTTGCAAGGGCTCGTCACATTCGAAGGGTTCCAAAAGCCAATGGTTCAAATACTACTAGAGTTGGCCCCTTCGTTTGGGGTGGCAACAGAGAAGGGCAACCAAAGTTTACTTGAGGACACGTCAACAAGTGTAGTCAAGGCTTGTTGGCCCCTTCATTTTTGACAAAGACACGGTGGTGTTGACTCTATAGACAGTAGGATCTGCACAACACCACCTAGACCTAAAAGAAATTGGCAAAAATAAAGGAACACAAAGGTTGTGAGAGGTAGGAACCAGAGAATCAGGAAAGATCCCAAGTTTTGAGGAGCCCAATAAAAGAAGAATGCAAAACATTGAAGAACAAAGAAACAGTCAACTAACAGATCATCTTTATTGCAGTAGAAGTAAGGCAATGGCCTAAAGAAACCTCAACATCCAAGAACACAAGTATAAATCTGTAAAGGCTTCGACCTATAAAGGGTTTGAGAGCTAGATTGATCATAAGGAGTCTGAGTTTTGTATTGAGTTGTGACTCTTATGAGCAGTAATATGTGATGTAACGATGCTTTTGTTTATGATGAATATCAATGAAATGATACCCCTGCTTCAAAATTTGTTTAGTGCATTGATGGTCTATTCTAATTATGTTTTCTTCATTGCATTGTTTGTTGAAATATTGTAACTTCAAAGAATATTCTAATTATATTTGAGTTATTATTTAATAGATCAAATCCCCTTTTGCAGATTGATCAAGTCAGGTCTTGTATAAGATCAAATCCCCTTTTGTGGATTGGTCAAACTACATTTGTATAGTGGTATTTGAGAATTCGGCCCCTAGTAATTATAAAGTGGTTTTAACAACTTCTAGGAAAAATCGGCCCCACCAAGTGAAGAGACGTAACCCTAACACCTCCTCAACTTGTATTTATAAGTGAGGATGGTGCCTCATTTGAACACACTCACTCATGCTCATCTAGTGCGCATATCTTGAAGGCAGTTGCAGTTGCAGGAGGAAGGAGAAGAGAAGCGCATGCTCAATCTTGGTTTATCTTTGGTGTTTTGGTCTTAGTCTTGGCATTGTATTGGCAATATATTATTGAGGAAGTTTTTCCTAGGTTTTCTTCCCCATGAGGGTTTCCCAGGATAAAATGTTGCATACCTTGTGATTGTGTTTCTTTCAGTGATCCTCTTTATGCTGATGTTTTGGAAATGCATTGATGTTCGTGTAATTTGGAAATAACCTAATAACAACTCTAAAACTTAACATGGTATCAGAGCTTGACTGAATAGAGCATCTTTCGTTTGGTATCTAAAAAACGTCATTGTTGTCATACAAGAAAATTAGGGCTTTGTACTGAAGAGGAATTATTGACCAAAAACTATCTTGGGAAGTGCGCCTTGCCCTAGCGCATCTTTGGGCAGCTTGAGTTCAGTGGCCAGATTCTTCGAAAATTCAAACCCTAGTTTTAACTGGTACCAGAAAACCAGAACCAGTACCAGAAGTACCAGTCCAAAATTGCGCATGTCAAGTTTCAATGGGTAAAACTTGGAATTTTCTGAAACAGTCAGCTCCAGCAAAGCCTCAGCCCAGCGCATCTCCTGGTAAGTTTAGATTCATTTTCTGAGCACTTTCATCTTCTGGTCATTTTCCTAGCTCCAGATCAAGATGTCTGCAAGCACCAAGCTTGTTGACAAGTTAGAAGGTATGGAAAATTTTTGTGCCTGGAAGTACAGAATTGGACTCATTCTTGAAGAGAATGACCTTGCAAAATTCATAAAAGAAAATGTACCAGAACCCAAAGAAGATGAAGCCAAAGAGAAGTACAAGAAGGATACGATTAGGGCTAAAAGAATAATTGTAGATTCCATTAAAGACCACTTGATTCCTCAAGTGTCTTATAAGAATAATCCAAAAGATATGTTTGATGCTCTAACCAGAATGTATGAAGGAAAGAACATCAACCCAAAGATGAACTTGAGAACCCAACTCAAGAATACAAAGATGCAAAAAGGAGAAACAGTTCAAGACTATTTCTCTAGGGTTTCTCAATTCAAGGAACAGTTAGAAGCAATTGGAAACAACTTAGATGAAGATGAACTCGTGATGACAACTCTTAATGGTCACACAAGACCTTGGGATGCCTTCATCCAAACTATTTGTGCAAGAAAAGAGAAACTCCAATTTGACAGTTTATGGGAAGAATGTGTTCAAGAAGAAACAAGAGTGGCCAACCGTGAATCCATCCTATTAAGAGATGAAGATCAAGCCCTAGCTGCTCATGCTAAGGGTGGAAGGAAAAAGTCTCATTTTCAAAAGGACCCATTTTCATAAAGAATCTCACTCTCCAAAGAGATTCCAGAAATATCATAAGGGTCAAAGAAAGGGAAAAGATTTCTCCTCTTATCAATGTTATCATTGTGATAAGATAGATGGGACACATTGCTAAGAATTGTCCTACCAGAAGTGAAGAATTCAAGAGGAGAAATAACAAAAGACATTATGCCCATGCAGCTGAAGATGATGAGCCACCCAAGAAGTTATCTAAAGAAGAGATTGAAGAATATGATTTGTTTTCCGCTCTCTCGGGATCTGTGACACCTGGAGAGGATACTTGGCTCATAGATAGTGGTGCCTCTAAGCACATGACAGGTCAGAAAGACATTCTCTCTAGCCTTATAGAAAAGGACTTCCCCCAGAAAGTTTCACTTGGAGATGATTATCAGTACCCTATCAAAGGAATGGGAGAATCCACCTACAAACTTGATTCAGGAACTCCAATGAGAATGAAGGACGTACTCTATGTACCAGGTTTGTAAAAGAACTTACTTTCTATTTCAGCCCTAGATAAGAAAGGATTCAAGGTTGCATTCATAGATGTTGAAGTTCTTATGTGACCTAAAGGAAAAACTATAGAAGACGCAGTTGTTATTGGAACAGAAGAAGGTGGTTTGTACAAGTTAAAAGGTCACTCAGATGTAGCCTTGGCTCACTCTACTGAAAGTCCTTGTGAACTTTGGCATAGAAGACTAGCTCGCATCAACTACAAAACCTTACCATATGTAAGCAAGGTAGTTACAGGTTTATCAGAATTAAAGGTTGATCAAGAAGGTGTATGCAAGGGATGTGCACAAGGAGAGAACATAAAGAATCCTTTTCCAAAGAGTGATAGTAAAGCAGATGGAATCTTGGAACTTGTCCACTTAGATGTATGGGTTCCAATGCCATCAACCTCTCTAAGCGGGTATGTATACTATGTATCCTTTATTGATTATTAATCTCGTAACACTTGGGTTTATTTCTTGAAGTCAAAAGACGAAGTACTTGGAAAGTCCAAGGAATTTAAAGCCTTGGTAGAAAACCTCTCTGAGAGAAAAATCAAGATACTCAGGTCAGACAATGGAGGAGACTACACTTCAAATGAATTTGGAAGCTTTTGCAGAGATGTCGGGATTAAGAGGGAGCTCACCACTCCCTATAATCCTCAACAAAATGGTGTAGCAGAAAGAAAGAATAGAACGATTATGGAAGCAGTAAAGACTATGATTCATGATCAAGATCTTCCAATGCACTTATGGGCTGAAGCAGCAAGAACAACAGTATACGTCCAAAACAGATTATCCCATAGTGCACTTGGATTCAAAACTCCAGAAGAAATGTTCACCAGAAAGAAGCCAGAAGTAAGCCATCTAAAAATATTTGGTTGTCCAGTATTTGTACACATTCCAAAAGAAAAGGGAACTAAGTTGGATCCCTCAGGAAAGAAGGGAATATTTGTTGGATATTGTGAGGTCTCTAAGGCCTTCAGAATTTACATAATAGGTTACCATCATATTGAGATCAACAGAGATGTAACTTTTGATGAAGATGCAGCACTCAAAAGATCAAGGAAATGCCAGCTTGAAGAAGTATATGAAGAGGAAGATGTAGCTCCCAGAGTTACAGTTACCCCTGATGATGAGATTCCAGAAGATCATGATATGATAGAATCTCAAGAACCTCCCCATATGACAATCTCTCATAAGAGAAAGCCATCTTGGGCGAGAGAACTTATTCAAGATGCAAAAAAGTATGGTGCCCCAAAAGAAACCATGAGACAAAGCAAGAAGCCTAAGCCATGCTCTAGCTATATGGCCTTAATGTGTGATCTCGTAGAAAAGGAACCTACTTGCTTTGAAGAAGTAATTCAAAAGAAAGAATGGATGGACGCCATGACAGAAGAATACCAGTCCATTATGAAGAATGATGTATGGGAAGTTCTTCCCAGACCAAAGAACAAAGATGTGGTATCTTCCAAGTGGATATACAAAATAAAACACGCAGCAGTCGAAAGTATTGAAAAACATAAGGCAAGATTTGTCGCTCTTGGATTTTCTCAAAAGGAAGGTATTGACTATGAAAAAACATTTGCCCCTATAGCCAGATACACTTCTATCAGAACCATCATAGCTCTTGCAACCAAAATGAAGTGGAAGTTACACGAGATGGATGTGAAAACAACCTTCTTAAATAGTGTTATTGAAGAAGAAGTGTGTATAGAACAACCACAAGGGTTTGAAGTTGAATATAGAAAGACTCGTGTCTGCAGGTTGAAGAAAGCTCTGTACAGGTTGAATGATGCAGACCCCCCTCCTCTCCTAAGGACTGCGTAACCTCCCGGTCTAGGATCAATCAAGAAACTGAGTTTGATTGACTCTTTGGCCCTCAAGAACCTCAAATCCACTTAACAGGCCATCTTTCCCTTGAAGCGCAGGTTATATGGAACTCGCGGCTTTCTCCTTAACGCCTTTAAGCTTTAGCGTATTTAGACGCTAGCTCTCCTGGTTAAGCCCCTCCCTTTATGTGTCCAAGTTTGTGACCACTCACCTAATCGAAAGGTGTGTCGCGACTTCGTGTATCGGGTCTTTACATGCGAGTCACTCTGACTCTCTCGACTCTCGAAATTTCGACAGGAGCCTAGCGCATGATAGCCCCTCTATTCCCCTTCACCGATGTGACCCTTCGCTGTGACCGTGGGCCAATCTTTCGAGCACTTCGCGATTTCACGTTTCGCGGGTTCGCACTTTGCGAATCGTCTCCCTGGACAATCAAGGTCCATATCTCTCCTCGATCCGACGGCTCAGATCAAGTCGTGATTTCGTGATTCGTGAGATCTTGTAACTCTACCTTTGACTTCTTTAAGTCACGAGTCAGTGAAATGCTGATCTCTCACCACGTGTCATTGACGATGGACGGTCTCGATGATTTCGGAATGATCAACGGCTGTGATCTTTTCGCGAGTTCACACTTCGCGAATCCTCACAACTCTACTCTTTGACCTTTCCACTCTGTGAGTCAACGAAATGTTGATCTCTCGCCACGTGTCCTCCTTGACAACAGACGGCTCGAATGATTTCGGAGTTTCGTAAGTCCGATTCTCATGTACACTTTCAAAGCTTTCAGGTTAGTGCACTTTACCTTGATCGGACGGCTACGATCCTTTTGCGCGCAGATCGGGCGGCTAAGATCCTTTCTCTGGCCCTCAAATCGAATGGCTGAGATCTTTGCTTTGCTCTTAGATTGGACGGTTGAGATCTTTTCTTTTGTGCTCACTCCTCGTTGTCTGGACGTTGATCGAACGATCCAAATCTTTTCCCCTGAGCTTACGCTTTCTTCTAACTTAGAAGATTTTTCGAAAGATTTAAAGGCTTCGACCTTTATCCTTCCTGTGACTCCGCTTCTTGGATCTCGTTCGCACTTCTTGGAAAGTGCCACCCCTCCTAAGCTTGATCTCCTCAAAGATTTCGATCTCCCAAGCACTTCTTGCTTTTCCGGGAAATTCTTCAAACTCAGATCCAAAGATTCTTGAAAAGAATTCTTTCTTGCCCTCTTGGCGTTCCTCTGCTCTCGTCCTTCGACTTCTTTACGGAGTCGCTTTGACTCTTCATCGAATTCTAGACCTGTGCACTCTTTGCAACAGATCTTTACACAGATTTGAGTTCTTGCGACGACTGTGCACTTCTTGCAGCAGTCACTTTGCACTCCTTGCAAAGGGAATCTTACGCTATTTCCCCTGAGCTTTACGAGTCGAAACAGACCCTGTCAACGCACTCCTTGCGGACTGTGTGCACACCTTGCAACGGCTCACAAAGAAAAGCGATTTTAAATTTTATGCAAGCATTTCAAATCTACATACACTCGTAGCAAGATTCATTCATTCTTGAAAATATTAACGATAACAACAGGGAAATTGTAAACAATATTCACACCATACATTGGATCAATTTTCCTCTGTTATATTCATTCAAAATCAAGAAAATGGTTACAGCTAAAATCAAAGCAACAACTACTGTTCATAAATTCCTACTTACTCATAATTCTCGTAACCCTTCTTTTGGGTGTACAAGATCTCTCTTTATACAAAAGAAACAAACTAACTGCTATCTAATTGCGGTTACATTGAGACTAGGGTTAAGCTCCCAAGTCACGCGTGCTCATTTTGTCTCCACGCGTGTGATCTTTCCTCTTTTGTTTTCTATCGCTTCAAAAGATTTGCAGTACTGGCTAGCGTTCGAGACTCTGGATTGGCTCTCARGCGCTGAGTTGTCTTKCCATGTGTACTTGTTGACGATGCTCCTGCATCATACTCCCCCTGGACTAAAATTCATGGACTCATGTCCATGAGCTCCTGTAACGACTTTCCATGCTTCTGGATATCAGCTTCACTTTCCAAACTGGCAGCTTCTATTGGGTGTCCCTTCCACTTGACCAGATATTCAAAATAGGTCTTCCTCTTGGTCTTCTTACCAATCCTCTAATCAACGATCTTTTCCATCTGTGGTTTTTCTACTGTAGGCATTTGTTTCTCCCACTGAATCTTCCCTTGATCTGTTGATCCCTCTGTGTCATCCTTCCTGTAAAGATACAGGTCTAAGACATTGAATATGGGCAATATGTCCACATYATCTGGTAGCTCAATCTCATAGGCATTTGCATCAAACTTCCTCAAGATCTTACATGGTCCTATCTTCTTCATCTTTAGCTTGTTATATGTCCCCCTAGGGAACCTTTCCTTCCTGAGATGTGCTAGAACCTGATCTCCTATTTCAAATTGGAGTTCTCTGCGATGTTGATCAGCTCTGCATTTGTACTCTTGGCTAGAATTCTGCAGTGCCCCCTGATCTGGCTATGGAGCTTCTGCATTTCTGCAGCAAAATCTTCTGCTCCAGCGCTTTTGATCTCACTTTGTTCCAAGTCTCTCAACTCAGATACTCCCATGGGTTGCATTCCATACAATATTTGGAACGGGGTCTTCCCAGTGCTCCTATTTGGTGAGTCGTTGTATGCAAATTCTGCTTGTGGCAGAATCTGATCCCATTGATTATGGTGCTCGGGGACCAGACTCCTCAATAAGTTTCCCAAACTTTTGTTTACCACCTCAGTCTGCCCATCTATCTAAGGGTGATAAGCTGGGCTGAAGGACAAATTTGTCCCCAACTTCTTCCACAGTGTTCTCCAAAAATGACCAACAAATTTCGTGTCTCTGTCCGAGACAATGCTTCTGGGTAGGCCGTGAAGTCTTACAACTTCCTTGAAAAACAGGTTTGCAACATGTGTTGCATCACTGGTCTTCTGACATGGGATAAAGTGTGCCATCTTTGAAAATCTATCCACCACCACAAATATGGAATCACATCCTCTTTATGTTCTTGGCAGTCCCAACACAAAATCCATGCTTATTGCATCCCAAGGCCTCTCTGGTATGGGCAATGGTTGATACAATCCAGTGTTTTGTCTTTTACCTTTTGCATGTTGGCAGATTTTGCATTTGTTCACGAATTTTATTACATCTGTTCTCATACCTGGCCAATAGTATGAACTGCGCAACTGCGCAAATGTCTTATCATGGCTGAAATGTCCAGCCAATCCTCCACTATGTTTTTCTTTCAAAAGGTTACCCCTCATTGAGCATTTTGGTATGCACAATTGATTGCCCTTGAACAACAATCGCTCTTGAATCATATACTCCGTCCACTGGCTCCTATCTCTCAGCACAGGATTCGCGCATGCTTCGTATGCTTCCTTGAAATCTGGATCACCACTGTACATTTCCTCAAGGTGTTCAAACCCTAAGGTCTTTACCTGAAATTCTTGCAGAGTCAAACATCTCCTGCTCAATGCGTCAGCAACTTTGTTAGCATTCCCAGCAATATGTTTTATGACAAAAGTAAAATTTTGCATATACTCAATCCACTTCGCATGCCTCTGATTCAATTTTTCCTGTATGGTTATGAATTGTAAAGCTTGGTTATCGCTATACAAGACAAATTCTTGTGGGACAAGGTAATGTCTCCATTTCTTAAGGGCTTGGACTATGGCATAAAACTCTTTGTCATAGGTTGAGTATTTTCTCTTAGTCTCATTCAGCTTCTCGCTGAAGTAAGCAATGGATCTATTGTCCTGGCTCAAAACTCCTCCAATCGCAACGCCACTTGCATCACACCTTACCTGAAACGTCTTCTCGAAATTTGGCAAGACCAAAATTGGTCGCTCCGTTACTTTCTCCTTCAGTGTGAAGCTCTTCTCAACCTCCTCTGTCCATTTAAAAGACTTGTGCCTCTTCTTCACGGTATCCATCATTGGTGCGCAAATTCCACTGAAATCTCTGATGAACTTCCTATAGAAACTCGCTAATCCATGGAAGCTTCTTACCTCAAACATGCTCCTTGGCGATGGCCATTCTTTGATTGCTTTCACCTTCTCCGGATCCATCTTCAGTTCATTTGAAGAGATCACAAAACCCGAGTAAATGAGTTATGTCTTCATAAAAGAGGACTTCTTCAGGTTTATCAACAGCTTCTCCTGCTGTAGTCTCCTCATCACCAGTGTCAGGTGCCTTAAATGCTCCTCTTTAGTCTTGCTACAGATCAGTATATCATCTAGATACACCACCATGAACTTGCCAATGAAATCTTTTAGTATTTCATTCATCAACCTCATAAAAGTACTCGGCGCATTGGTTAAGCCAAATGGCATAACAAGCCACTCATACAAACCTTCATTTGTCTTAAAGACTGTCTTCCACTCATCACCTTCTCTCATTCTGATCTGGTGATATCCACTTTTCAAATCTATCTTAGAAAAGAAATTTGCCCCACTTAAACAGTCCATCAAATCATCTATTCTTGGCAAAGGGAATCTATACTTGATAGTGATCTTGTTGATGGCTCTCGAGTCTGTACACATTCTCCATCCTCCATCTTTCTTTGGACTCAACACAGTTGGTACTACACATGGGCTCAAGCTCTCTCTGACCAAACCCTTGTCTAACAATTCCTAGACCTGGTTCTTTACCTCCTCATTCTCTCAAGGTGTCAATCTGTATGCTGCTTTGTTTGGCAGACTTGCTCCTGGTATCAAATCAATATGATGGTTGATACTTTTGATGGGTGGCAATGAGTTAGGCAACTCATCCACCACTATGTCGCAAAAATTATCCAACAATCCCTGAACTTCTTCAGGCAAATCATCCATCGAAGTACTAGTAAGGATAACTCTAGGTTTCCTCACCACAACAAACTGCATCTCCTACCTTTTCTTAACTTCTTTTAGGAGTTCCTTCCCACTAATGAGAAGTATGCTTGTGTTGGCTTCCCCTTTCACTTTCTTCTCCTCTATTGGCAGCAACATGTGTGTCCTACCATTCTTCTCCAAGGTGTATGTATTCTTCCTCCCATCATGAATGACATTCCTGTCAAACTGCCATGGTCTTCCCAACAAAATATGGCACACATCCATGGGAATTACATCACACAAAATTTCATCTCTGTATCCTCCTATCTTAAATTCAACCAAGCATTGTTTAGTAACCATTACCTGGTGTTCTTTCTGCAACCATGAGACTTTATATGGCTCTGGGTGTGCAGTTGTCTCTAGCTCCAATTTCTCCACCATCTCCATGGATACTAAATTATCAATGCTCCCACTGTCAATTATCACCTTGCATTCTGTCTTTAGTCTTGCAAGTTGTCCTGAAAAGACTGTTCCTCTGTACTGGCTTTTTAACTTCTGCCTATGGTTTTAAGAGAACCTTCCTCATCATCAGGGATGTTCCATCCTCTGCTCCTTCTTTATGCTTCCGAAATGTGAGTTTCTCCTCCTTTCTTTTTCTCGGGGCATTCCCAAGACATGTGCCCTGTCTTTCCACAAGCATAACATCTTATTCCTCCTCTGCCTCTTCCTCTAGAAGAGTTTCTTCCACCACCCTGTCTTCCTTGGGAACTTCCTCCTCTTTCCGAGTGACTGTGTGGAGTTCCAGCCTCGTCTTTGGAATTATGCGCCTTGTCATGGGCAACTCCCTTGCCTTTATTCGGGGCTGAGATTTTACCTCTACCTCGCTCGCTTTTTTTTCTGGCCAACTTCTCTTCTGCCTTCAGCGCAAACTGATAAGCATCCTCCACTGTCCTTACCGACATCATGCTGAGCTCATCCTAGATTTCGTACCTCAGGCCATTCATATACCTGGCAACTTTTTCTTCGTCCCACTCTCTTTGTCCAACTCTGATGTTCAGCTTGTAGAACTCCTATGTGTATTCTTTCATTGTCATACCCTTCTGTCTCAGGTTCTGCAGCTTCCTGAACAGATTGATCTGATAATCTCTGGGCATGAATTTAGCCTTTAGGTTGGCTACCATTCTGTCCCAATTTTTTATCTTCTGTTTTCCTTTACTTCACCTCTCAACCTACAGTTCATCCCACCACAGTGTTGTGTGTCCTTTAATCCTGGTGACAGCATGTCTCACCCTTTTCTCCCCATCGACATCTTCATAATCGAAATATTTGTCCATGGACCTTATCCAATCAAGCAGTTCTTCAGCATCAAAATTGCTTTCATACATTGGGACCTCTATCTTGGCTCTAGCTCCCAATCCAACAATTGCTCTTAGCAAGCGTTCTTCGACAACATGTTCCCCTACAGCTTCTTCGACTTCTATATCTTCGCTCTCTACATCGCTAATGTCTCCAGCATCAGGTGCTCTTCTCTGCGCTGCTTCCATCGCTTCCAGCCTTGCACGAAGCTCTCGCATCTCTCTTTCTACAACACGATTGGCTAAAGGTGGCTCCCCTCGTCTCCTCGGTAGCATTGTGTTGACCGTCTCTCACAAACAGAATACAACGTCGAGTTCTTTTTCTCCTTCGCCTGAAATCTACAGACGAAAATCAGCGCTGATACCACTTGATGCAGACCCCCCTCCTCTCCTAAGGACTGCGCGACCTCCCGGTCTAGGATCGATCAAGAAACTGAGTCTGATTGACTCTTTGGCCCTCAAGAACCTCAAATCCACTTAACAGGCCCTCTTTCCCTTGAAGCGCAGGTTATATGGAACCTGCGGCTTTCTCCTTAACACCTTTAAGCTTCAGCGTATTTAGACGCTAGCTCTCCTGGTTAGGCCCCTCCCTTTATGTGGCCAAGGCTGAGACCAGTCGCCTAATCGAAAGGCGCGTCGCGACTTCGCGTATCGGGTCTTTACATGCGAGTCATTCCGACTCTCCCGACTCCCGAAATCCCGACAGGAGCCTAGCGCATGCTAGCCCCTCTATTCCCCTTCACCATGTGACCCTTCTCTATGACCGTGGGCCAATCTTTCGAGCACTTTGCGATTTCGTGTTTCGCGAGTTCGCACTTTGCGAATCGTCTCCCTGGACAATCAACGATCCAGATCTCTACTCAATCTGACGACTCAGATCAAATCGCGATTTTGGGATTCGCGAGATCTTGTAACTCTGCCTTTGACTTCTTTAAGTCACGAGTCAGCGAAATGCTGATCTCTCACCACGTGTCCTTAACGATGGACGGTCTCAATGATTTCGGAACGATCAACGGCTGTGATCTTTTCCCGAGTTCGCACTTCGCGAATCCTCATTACTCTGCTCTTTGACCTTTCCACTCTACGAGTCAGCGAAATGTTGATCTCTCGCCACGTGTCCTCCTTAACAACGGACGACTCCAATGATTTCGGAGTTTTGTAAGTCTGATTCTCCTGTACACTTACAAAGCTTTAAGGTTAGTGCACTTTACCTTGAACGGACGGCTACGATCCTTTTGCGCGCAGATCGGGCGGCTGAGATCTTTTCCTTTGCGCTCACTCCTCGTTGTCTGGACGTTGATCGGACAATCCAGATCTTTTCCCTTGAGCTTACGCTTTCTTCTAACTTAGAAGATTTTTCGAAACATTTAAAGGCTTCGACCTTTATCCTTCTTGTGAGTCCGCTTCTTGGATCTCGTTCGCACTTCTTGGAAAGTGCTACCCCTCCTCAGCTTGATCTCCTCAAAGATTTCGATCTCCCAAGCACTTCTTGCTTTTCCGGGAAATTCTTCAAACTCAGATCCAAAGATTCTTGAAAAGAATTATTTCTTGCCCTCTTGGCGTTCCTCTGCTCTCGTCCTTCAACTTCTTTACGGAGTCGCTTCGACTCTTCGTCGAATTCTAGACCTGTGCACTCTTTGCAATAGATCTTTACACAAATTTGAGTTCTTGCGACGACTGTGCACTTCTTGCAGCAATCACTTTGCACTCCTTGCAAAGGGAATCTTACGCTATTTCTCCTGAGCTTTACGAGTCGAAACAGACCCTGTCAACACACTCCTTGCGGACTGTGTGCACACCTTGCAACGGCTCACAAAGAAAAGCGTTTTTAAATTTTATGCAAGCATTTCAAATCTACATACACTCGTAGCAAGATTCATTCATTCTTGAAAAGATTAACGACAACAACAGGAAAATTGTAAACAATATTCACACCATACATTGGATTAATTTTCCTCTGTTATATTCATTCAAAATCAAGAAAATGGTTACAGCCAAAATCAAAGCAACAACTATTGTTCATAAATTCCTACTTGCTCATAATTCTCGTCACCCTTCTTTTGGGCGTACAAGATCTCTCTTTATACAAAAGAAACAAACTAACTGCTATCTAATTGTGGTTACATTGAGACTAGGGTTAAGCTCCCAAGTCACGCATGCTCATTTTGTCTCCACGCGTGTGATCTTTCCTCTTTTGTTTTCTATCGCTCAAAAGATTTGCAGTACTGGCTAGAGTTCGAGACTCCGGATTGGCTCTCAAGCACTGAGTTGTCCTGCCACGTGTACTTGCTGACGATGTCCTGCATCATTGAAGCAAGCTCCTAAAGCTTGGAAT
Source organism: Picea engelmannii (assembly GCA_009831015.1). Lineage (NCBI taxonomy): Eukaryota > Viridiplantae > Streptophyta > Pinopsida > Pinales > Pinaceae > Picea > Picea engelmannii. The sequence continues at coordinate 230,760 of ML785284.1, read as the reverse complement.
GGCAGAATTGATAGTTTCCTGACGAGGTTGGGCTTTACCAAGAGTAAAGTTGATCCTAATCTTTACTTCAAGGTTATGAATGATGATCCAGTTATATTACTACTATATGTGGATGATTTATTCTTGACAAGAGAAGAAAAGCTCATCATAGATTGTAAGAAGAAGCTTGTCACTGAATTTGAGATGAAAGGCCTAGGTCCGATGCATTATTTCTTAGGTCTTGAAGTTTGGCAGAGCACAGAGAAGATCTTCCTTAACCAAGGGAAGTATGTAGTTGAAATACTAAAGAGATTTGACATGTTGGAATGTAAAGCCATGACCACACCCATGGAAACGAATTTGAAGCTCCTGGTTGATACTTCGTCAGAGTTGGTTGATGCTACTCTATACAAACAGATTATTGGATCGTTGATGTATCTAACGAATACCAAGCCAAATATATGCTTTGATGTCAACACCTTGAGTTAGTATCTGGTAGAGCCCAGACATGTTCACCTTGTAGCTGCAAAGCCTGTGATGAGATCCCTGAAGGTTATGTTGGATTATGGTCTCTGTTATACTGGAGATCATGACTTCAAACTGTGTAGTTATTCTAATTCAGATTGGGCTGGAAGTGCTTCAGATAGAAAGAGCACTTCAAGATGTTGTTTCAGTTTGGGGTCATCCACGACTTCATGGCAAAGCAGGAAGCAATCCAGTATTGCTCTCAACACGGCAGAAGCGGAGTATATTGCAGCATGTTCCGCCAGTTGTGAAGCCATATGGCTTCGAAAGTTGTTGACAGATTTGTTCGATCTAGAGATGGAAGCCACCATGATTCTATGTGATAACCAGAGTTGTATAAAGATGACAGAGAACCCAGTGTTCCATGATAAGTCGAAACACAGAGAGATCTGGTACCACTACATTCGTGATATGGTGCAGAGGGGAGTTGTAAAGCTCCAATATGTTGGCACAGATGAGCAGGTTGCAGATGTGTTGACCAAGCCTCTGTCTCGTGTGAAGTTTGAGTACTTCCGAGACAAGCTTGGTGTAGTCTGAAAGGACCTCCCTCGAAAGGGGGAGTGATGTTGATGATACTATGGTATCCTGACCAATAGCGGGTAGCTCCGTTAGGATTTTATATCCTAGGGAATCTTATGATTCTTGGACAGATCTTGAAGGTCCGGTAAGGACGGTCTGTCAGAGTACATGTGCATGTATATGCCAGCAGTGGTCAATAGTGGTAGCTCCGTTAGGATTTTATATCCTAGGGAATCTTATGATTCTTGGGCAGATCTCGAAGGTCCAGTAAGGACGGTTTGTCAAAGTACCACTGGTAGCTTGTTAGGATTTTATATCCTAGGGAATCTTATGATTCCTGGGCAGATTCTGAAGGTCTGGTAAGGATGGTCTGTCAGAGTACCACAAATTTTGTTCTTGATGCACCTGCCTCATTCTGTTGCCACATGATGTTGATGTTGTTGTTCCAGCTTCGTGTTGTTGATGATGATGTTCCAGCCTCGTGCTGTTGTTGATGATGTTATTCCAGCTTCGTGTTGTTGATGATGATGTTCCAGCCTCATGTTGTTGATGATGATGTTGTTCCAGCTTCGTGCTATTGATGTTGATGTTTCAGCTTCATGCTGATGATGATGATGATGTTACTCCAGCTCCATGCTGTAAACGATGATGATATTGATGATGAGAAAAACTTTTGATGATTTATAGAAGTGTCAGTCAGTGTTCCAGAAGTCGATGATGATGCTACCCTCTCCTTCTCTTGATGATGATGCTACCCTCTCCTTCTCTTGATGATGTTGTATTGGGTCATGTCGGTAGAATACCCTTCTCGTTAAGGGGGAGTGTTGAAAGATTGTAACTTCGAAGAATATTCTAATTATATTTCAGTTATTATTTAATAGATCAAATCCCCTTTTGTGGATTGATCAAGTCGAATCTTGTGTAAGATCAAATCCCCTTTTGTGGATTGGTCAAACTACATTTGTATAGTGGTATTTGAGAAGTCAGCCCCTAGTAATTACAAAGTGGTTTTAACCACTTCTAGGAGAAGTCATCCCCACCAAGTGAAGAGACATAACCCTAGCGCCTCCTCAACTTGTATTTATAAGTGAGGGTGGTGCCTCATTTGAACACACTCACTCACACTCATCTAGTGCGCATATCTTGAAGGCAGTGGCAGTTGCAGGAGGAAGGAGAAGAGAGGCGCATGCTCAATCTTGGTTTATCTTTGGTGTTTTGGTCTTAGTCTTGGCATTGTATTGGCAATCTATTATTGAGGAAGTTTTTCCTGGGTTTTCTCCCCCATGAGGGTTTCCCAGGATAAAATGTTGTGTACCTTCTGATTGTGTTTCTTTCAGTGATCCTCTTTATGTTGTTGTTTTGGAAATGCATTGAATGCTCATGTAATTTGGAAATAACCTAATAACAGCTTTAAAACTTAACATTGTTTTCTTCAATACTTATTTCAGTTTATTTGCAGTAATAGATAGTTGAGTTTGAGTTATACTCCTATAAGTGGTACAATATCGGTGTAATCATGAATGAAAGGAATGGATAGACAATTTATTAGAGTAGGAAGATAGAAATTGTTGTGGCCATCCTTTGTAACTTTCTCCCATCCATCTAAAGTGTTGGCAATGCACCTCAGGTGAGACCTTCCCTGTTCAAAAGGATTGATATGACAGTGCTAAACTATAACCCATTTGTTGGACAACTATGTTGACCCTCGTCTACTATTTCAAGACAACACATTTGAGAGTTCAGTTTTCTGTGTATTTTCTGTTACTATTTTCTTCAGTACGTGCTTTTAGATTCCAATATTCAAAGATTGCTGTTTTGATAGGTTTCAAGTTTTAAAGTTACCTATGGTTTTTGGGTTACTCTTTGAGTGCAGAATCTGCTTACCATGGTTTGAAAATTAACAAAAATGATGGTTGGGATGTTGTTGTTCCTAATTAAAAGTCAAGAAACAAGGGCTAGGGGCCCTCCAAAAGTGACAAGGATGATCCTCACCTGATGTGGGTCTGATTTTGACAGCAGCTTAAATCGGTGCCTTTAATGTTTGGTGTTGTGCCTTTTTGTGCCTCGATAGCAATCTTTTTGGAGACACTAGGATCTATATGTTGTATGGTCAAGTAGCAACATCTTTACAATGGATGATATAAGGCAATTTTGTTAGCATTATGCCTTTTAAGGCAATTATACTTTTGCTTGTGGTGGCCACTCACGTGGCTCTCTTTTCATAAAAACGCCATGTATGCATATATTTTGCACATATTAAAAGTCAAAGAAAGCATTTAGAAAAAAGTACAGTCAAAGTTCCTGCATCAATGTAATGCCGGCAGATGAAGCCATTGTTTATTGGTTCAGTTTGCAGAGTGCTTGATACAAAATAATTGATCTTGAATAAAACAGTTGGTGGATCTACTAACAAGTCAGATTCAGATGGTTAGCTGGTAACTAGCAATGGCAAAAAGAATCTTACTACATGGTTGGATCCTGAAGAAGTTTAGTATCAAACATGCAAGTAGGAAAGATCATTGAAATTATCTATAAGCTCAATACTTTGAAACGAATATTGGATATGAGTCCTCTCTTGTCTTTCATTAATAAAATGCCAAATAAGCCATCTATAAAAAAATATATTAAATAAACATATGAAACACACTACATAATTGCAAGTCTGCTAGTTTCGAAAGTTACCTTTCAGGTGTTCTCAAACACAGTGTTGACAAATCTGCAGAAGTAAAGCAAGGATCGCGTCAATTAGTACTCTTATTAAGATAGCTTTAATGTTTAAACATATTCTTTTTTTCCCAAATTCAATAGTTTCCATAAGTGACCAACTTTCAACTTCTAATCCTAGAAAGTAATAAGCATCAAAGATGTGAGGATGGTTAATCAGTATACCAGGGTTTGGTTTCTCTAGAATGTGAAGTGATAAGCATCCTGGAGGAGTGAACTCGGGCTGCCCGACATCAGTATCCAGATAGCCAACTTTCTTATATCTATATAGAAAAATTCCTTTAATGTGATCAGTCAAACAAAAATTATTGTGTATTGGTATTTTTTTCCAAATGCTTCACAAATTTCTGTTAATGGAGCAATACGTTATATACAATGAATATTTTGCAAGAAAATGGTGGCAGAAGTGGCAACCGCCAGAGGTTCATCAGGAACCATTTATAACTGTCATCTTGAAAAACAGAATAGCCAATAGCCGATATGAGGCATTAAAGACAAAACTTGCCCACTAAGATTGACCAGAACTACTAAAATCATTGGTACAAGACCAGATAAGATAAGTTCATAATAAAAATTGAAGTCTGCTCCAAAGAGCACACCAGTAGTACATGACATTATCAAAAAGGGGGGATTTGCAGCTGCTGGATATGGGTCATCATTTTGGGCTTGGTCATCTGGGCTGATTCCTCAATAACCAGAAGTCCCCATCCATCATTATCCTCCTCGGGTGGCTTGACCATGTTAAAAATGGCCAAAGGAAGTATTAAGGAATAGGGACATTGTCATCCAATGGTGTGCATAGTACATCATCATATCGGTCATGTGGACAGTGGTGGGGCCTAGGTTGACTTGAGCCATGACAGGACATCTGCGAAAGTGGTGGCAACTGGGGTTGTGACTACTCCAGTGGGATAAGGCTCGCTGTACATGGGGGCACCCCAGCATTCCAAGAGGTGACAGAGAAGATAAGCATAGTCTAAATGTTCTACATTTTTACCCTTTTCTGGGTACGTTTTTTCGAGTTTTGCCCAAAATCCAGTCAGAAATTTAAAGAGATAACTGGAATTGCAGATTCCAGCAGTTAAGATTATATAATCCTGGTGCCCTGGGGTTTCTGAGGACCCTGAATCGATTTATGAATTCAAAAACGCGATTTAAGCAATGTAAAATTGCGATTTCACCAACTATTGGTTTTCAGATTCCAGTGATAACTGCCGGAAAAAATCAAACACAGAACGTTTAGACTCCACTAAAAACTGATAAGATAAGATACTTTTATTGATGTCCAAAGAATGCCCACAGTAGTAGGTCAATGGTGACCCAATGGTGACAGAGATACTCGAAGTCTAGCAAGCAATTCTCAACTTGGGCCTGAAACTGCTATTGGCATGGGTTGCTCTCACTGGTACTGGTAAACTCAATTTCAACACTTCTGGTCACATGAATTATCATGGAGACCATTACTTTTCTTTAAACTAACATAACCAGATCCAAGAACCCATCCTAAACCAAGTCACATTCATGAGACATGACGAAGAACGTACCTTCTTAGCAAAGTGTTAACGAGGAAACGAGCAAAAGTCGACTTCCCAACATTCTGCGCACCGCAGGCTACCACAATCGGAGGAATAGGAGGGCAATCGCCATTGTTTGCAATAAACTCTGCAGCAGAACGCCAATCATCCGGTATGACAATCTTGTCTGGGGTCATCTTATACAGCGGAAGACACATCCTCTTGATCCCCGCGGATTCATCCCGATCCTCCAGTCTCCAACTCTTTTCGGCATCTTCATCGGTCGTCGTGGCGCCATATGTATTAGGAATCTCGTCATAAACTGCAAATTTAGGTAATGATACTTCATCATCTTTCTCAGTATCTGTCAATTCCAGAAATTCAGTATCTATGTTACTCTCACTAGGGCTTGGCAACTCTTGCCCTGTGTTACTTTTGGTTGGGCATGCCTCTGATGAATCCTTCGGAGGCATTTGGCACTCGACGCTAAGCCCAGGTATCTCTTCCTTTGCATTTTCTTCAATGGCAGCCTTAAATTCTGGTGACTCCCTCGCTCGCTTATCGGTTTCATTAAGCTGGTTGGACTCTTGTTCCAGTGCTTCACTGGGCAATATCTTGGCTACTGGTTTCTTCTTAGATTTAAATGGTTTCTTATTCTTTGGCGCAAGCTTAAACTTGCACGATCTTGCTAAGTATCTCATTGTGAATCGCATCATTCTGAATATCTGATCTTTCAAGTGAATGAATGCTTGTTATACAATTGAGGGAAACGCCGAAATGCAGCTGAAATCCTGTAAATTAGAAATTATAAGCACATATTCGACCATTATTATGTAAAAGAAAATGCCTGATATCCGCGGTTGATAAAGTTCAAAGCACGACGGAGGAAGAATCAGA
>ML785284.1:167249-221322 GCA_009831015.1 Picea engelmannii | reverse complement strand
TTCTTTCTTTCTTCTTTCTTTCTTTCTTTCTAGCTAGTCGAGAACAAGTTTACTAGATTTCTTTTTAGGGGTTAAATTTTGTACATGGCTAATTTTTCATGTTTTTTCTCAAAAAAAAATTGTAAATTTTCATTTTTTTCTAAAAATGATTTGCCCAAATTCTACAAAATAAAATTATTTTGCCTTGAAAATAGTCGAAATTGTATAGAAACTATATAAATGTAAAATCTCCTTCTAACTCTTGTTGTGTTTATGAGTTTCTTCTCTTGATAAATGTTTGAGTTTACTACTCTTATGTTGGTACTTTTTTGTTCAGAACTTTCGTCAAACAATTAGGCTATGAAATTCTCTTTCTAGTCTCTTATTATGGTTCGTGACTTTCCTCAAATAGTTTGTTGACATGCTAAAACTCACTATAAAGACCCCCCTTGTTGTTGTTAATATGATTTTATGGTTGTTGGTTTGGTTTCTCAATGTGTTTGTAATGTATGTGTGGGGTTTTGATGTAAAATAGAATTTTATTACATGCAAACAACAAGAATACAAATTGACAGTAATTACATCAAATTTCTATAATAGCAAAGAAACACAACCAATCTACTCTACTTTATTGCCAATCCAATCTGAACTATTGTAACAACAAATAGACCCAACATATATGATCTGATTTATTATTAATCTGACCTCAGAATGTAGACTTGGACAAATCTGATAGAATAGGAAAGGTACAGTTCTAGTTATAATTTATTCTGACCTGTAAATACAATCGGGTACAACAATGCATGTGTTGTAGCAAATTCCCACTTGAAAAGACCATAAACAACAATGTATCAGCATGAACTAGTGAGGCAAACAGAGAAGAATATTTATTGTTTGAACTACACGAGAATGTGTTGTAAAGACCGGTTGTGAACATTGGTGCAGCCCTCCCCTGGGCTCCCACGAACGGCCAAATAGAGTATGGCCCTCCCTTCTGAAATGTATCAGCAACAAACCAACCCTCTTTCTTATACCACGAGCTGCCAGAATCGGTGCAGTTTCTCCTCAAGGCCACACACGTTGTTAAGTGGGGGTTATGTCTTCCCTAGTCCCTTTGACCTGCATACAAGAGGTGTGTCTCCTCTCTGGGAACCCTTCAATCTATTGTTATGAATTGATTCATCCCTCACAAGGGTGTAAAGCCTATTTTTAGTGCTCACACTACTACTAGGAAACCCCCAACCTGCAAAACTAGGGTACGACCTCCCTTTAAGCTACACAAGAATCTGAAGATGAGGGTATGGGCCACCACAACACTCAAAAACTTCTACAAATAAATAAGCACTTGGAAAAATTGACAGATCTTCCTTATACAATGAAAACTTGTGAGAAATCTGAGTGATTCCTTCTATCAATCAACTAGGGTGGAATCTTTCACCATTGAAACTAATTTGTTCAAGGGTTTCAACCCAAGAACCCTAGAAAAGCCTCAAGAGCTCTCTCTAAATTGTCGTAGTAATAAAAATCATGCATAATGAGAGAATGAGTTCATAATTCTCAGTTATACATCATTTACCTTTTTTCTCCTCGAGTGACTTTTTAATTTATCTTTAGTATTTCCTCTAAAATCACTTTATTAATTTATTAAACATTTTTATTCCAAAAAGTTATTTATTTCATTTTAAAACATTTTCGGGCACTGTAAGTCACTTTTCATCACCCCAACATTTAGAACTCTTCATCTCGGTTCCAACGAGTTATTATACTGAGGTACCCCTCTTAGATAATTTATTAAAATGACAACCTTAGTAAAATCCATTAAATAATGCTCAATATTACTCCCAAATTACGGGAACAGTCGAAATGTAACGGAATCGAAATCTAACTGTGCAGGAATGATCTCGATGATGAAAGATGATAAACGAAGCTCTGAAAACATCATATAGCTGCTCTAAACACCCTGAGCTCATTGGTAATATCAAATTACCCCTTTGATTAGGCTGACACAAACCTATAAAGTCATCTCCAACTGCAAAGCAAAGGAACCCGAAAATGGGGACATTACAATAAAATCCTTAAAAATTTGAATATTTTTACAAAAATACCGTCAAACATTTTATAGTTTGCATATTAAGGACTAGTAATATTCACTAAGGTTTCTATTGTTCGAGATGAATTTCCATCCATAAAATTATCCCTGCATCTAGCAAGCCATATCTTTAGAAAAGCCTTATTATGTTTATATTTTTCTATGTATTGTGTATTACAAATAATTTTAAGTGTCACACACTGCAATAATTGTTTTAATGGTCACATATTGAAATAATTGTGCATAATCGTTACTTTAACTTCAATTACCCACTTTGCCCTAGTCTTAATGATAACACTAGTCTGAAAGTCTTTTAATCTCAAACGGTTATCACAAATCTATGTGATTAGGTGTTTAACGATGACAAGTTCTTATCAATTGGGTCTAGCCTGATTGTTTCTGGGATGGAGTGTTATCCTCTCCACCTTGGTTCTAATCCTGTAGGTGACATATTTAAGCTCCTAATGAGTATATTGTTGTAACGGCCTTGTGCCCTGAAGAATCTAAAGTCCCTGAGTATCATCCTTGAAATAAGGAGAAGTACCTTGAGGTTTTCCCCGAAAATTGTTACGTCGAAAAAAAATAATGACAAACTCTTATCCCTATAAAATTTCCCCATAATGAAATGATTTAGACTTCCAATATTGTTATTTTTAAAATAATCTTGTTAATGTTAACATTGTTTGCTTTCATCTTGCAATGAAAAAGGGATCTAGATGAATCCAATATGTAGATGGGAGGGAGAAGTAAATCAATTTATTGGTATTAGCACTAATTCAACATATAATGATATATTTTTTACTAGGTCGCATTACTCAGATTAGTTGGCACACAACATAATATTGACTTTTTTATTTCGAAAGTGGAAGGCTTGATTCTCATCCAAGTCTAGACAATACACTCTAAATATATTGGATACGCACATTATGTTTGTTGTGATGAGCAAGCTTATGTATAAGCCACCCTATAATCATGAGAATCATTGTAAACCTCATACCTTTACATTACTTGCTTATGAAGTCATCATAAGCAATGAAGTACGAGATTTGTGGTTTCATAATCAACCCTTGCTTTAGATACGACTATGCAATGTTCCTTCCTATAACATAAAAAAAATAATATAAACTCCTTCAGCCTACATGTCAAACCCCTAATTTCCTCTGGCATTCCTATTTCTTTGTTTCAATACATGCTAGTAACTAAACATGCTCATGATCTCACATTTTCCTGTTTATAAATATTGCAATAACTAAATTTGAAAATTAAATAATTGGAACAAAAATTCAAATGTTGGAAATGAAATTGATATTAGAGTGAACTAAAGATTTACAATTACAATCTTTTGTGAAAAAATGGTGAATATTTGCCTTGGGCGTTACTCTTCAAATTATACATGAAAACAAATGGCATGAGCACCAAGGCTATTTATTCTTTGCATTCATTGCAATGTTATTAGAGATGGTCTGTTTTATGTAAAGATCACATATGTTGAGTTTTGTATTGATTAAAGGTTTACGTTAACCAGTCATGAAAATACCCTTTGATGATCACTTTCGAAGAGAATGGTGAGTGCCTGAGTAAAATATTTGAAGAAGCAATCCTAGCTCTTGGCTCATTGTAGTATTATTAGAGATGCTATGTTGCAAAGCCATAAACACTAAGTTTTGAATTAATTAAATGTTTATGTCAACCAGTCATAAAAGTGCCCTTTGATGATTGTTTTCAGAGAGGATGGTGAGCACCTAAGCAAAGTATTTGAAGAAGTAGTTATGGCTCTTGGCCATCTTCTTTACATATGTGTCGATCCTAGAATTTGCATTTTTATTGGCCCACTGTGAGAAGCCCCCTTGTTGTCCATGATATTCAAGTAGTAGTTGTTGTTCGATGTCACTGACATCCCTCATTCATCCACACATACTACACCACCTTTGGGTTTGGGACGGTGTTTAGGTACTTATAATTTGCATGCTCTACATGCCCATGATACTTCCTTCATGGTATCCAAATACTTGAAGTTGTGAACACCGAAGATCCTATTTGTCTCCTATAATATGCTCTTCCTCCTCGAGTCCAACGAAAGATATGCATCACATCACTACACATCCTCAACAAGTCCAATGGAATAAATGCTTCATATTGCACACAATGCCTTAACAATAATGAATGCATTGATAAAGATTATAAGAGATGACATATAAGAAGGCTAATTTTCTCCACTAAGCATGTTTAATAATTTGAATATTTATATATTAATAATATATGATCTTGTATGTGACACATGGTTCTAACATGCATGTGCTTGTGAAAGAGTTTAAAAAACAATATTGGTGTAATGGTCTTGTGCCCCTTTGACACCAAAGAGCCACCAGTGAATGATAACTTCCCGGACAAACACCTCTTTTTTATTTTGTTAGAAGACCCATGGTATGACAACATCTTAACCTACCTTCACACATAGAAATTCAACCCACACCTCTCATGAGATGACCAATGACACATTCGCCATTAATATCCTCAATGGCGATGCCATGTATAGGCAAGGAGTGGATACCATATTGCATTGGTGCCTCACCCTTGAGGAAGCAAAATGGGTCTTAAATGACTACCACGGTGGTGCCTCTAATGGCCATTTATCAGGAATGTCGACCACCCAGAAAATCATCTACATCGGTTATTTTTGGTCTACCCTCTTCCACGACTGCACTCACACAATCAAGCGGTATGCAAAGTGCCATATGTTCACTCAAAAGACCCAAGCTCCACCAGCTCCATTGCACCCTATCATTATAGTTGACCCCTTCTATAAATGGGGGATCAACTTTATGACCTGCCACCCTCCATCCAGTGGGGGCCATAATTACATCATTGTGGCCATCAACTACTTTACCAAGTGGGCTAAAGCAATGCCAACTAATAATAACACAACAGACACAACCGCTCATTTTTCTTTAACCATGTCATCACTCGCTTTGATGTTCCCTAACATTTGGTCTTGGACCATGGAAAGCATTTCAAGAATGACATTTTCCAAGAGTTATTCTCAATGCTCATCTTCATGCATGAGTTTTCATCCCCTTGCTATTCGCAGTCAAATGGCTAAGTTGAGGTTGTCAACAAAATCCTCAAAACCATGTTGTAGCGGACCATAAATAAGCACAAATCCAATTGGCATCACATGTTGTTCTCAACACTTTGGGCCTAATGGACATCTATTAAAAATACCATAGGCTTTATCGCATTCCATTTTATCCATGGAGTGGAAGTAGTTTTGCCCATCGACGAAAAAATTCCAACCCTCTAGATGGCAGTTGAAGTCTTGTTGAATACCACACCACTTGAGCAATGACTCTTAGACTTGGAGAGCATTGACAAAGATCAGCAATCTTTACTACAAAACAATAAAGCTACCCAAAAAAACTCCAAGGCCAATTATGATTGACAAGTATGCCCTCGTACCTTGAAGAAGGGTGACCTATTCCTTGCTTATGATGTCCCCAATGGCACACCATATCTAGGAGAGTTTAGGACCCTATGGTGAGGCCCTTTCATCGTCAAACATTGCTTAACCTGGGGTGCATACATCTTTTCTTATCTCAAGGGTGTCCTCTTCAAAGACCTTTTCAACAAGTTGTATTTGAAGAGATTATGCCCTTGAGAAAGGACTCACTCAACAACCAATCACTTGTACATTCCATTCTGTAATTAAGTAGGTTTTTTAGATTGTAGTTTACAAAGCTTTGTTTTTTGTCAATCTTGATAAGTTTGCTTTCTTGATCTATCAAATGATTCATCCATCAATATGTCACACTGGTTTTTCCAATGGTGCTAGTCAATGGACTCAAAATATCTCCTCCAGAGCTTGGGCCATTTATTTTCCCTCGCATACACTACTCTAGTTAAGCAATGTATGCCTAAGGCTAGCCATAAATAACCAAGTAGAGTACATTGTTGTAATTGGATTGCTTACTAATGCAACGTAGTTGCATATCCTTCACTTTGACATTTACCTCGATTCCCAACTCTTCATAGCATAGTTAAATAATATTTACCATGTTCGTAATCCATGTCTTTTTAGGAAATATTTGCAAGTTAGACTTTTGTCAAGGAATTTTGGAACTATCATAGAATACACATTCCTAGGAGTTTAAATAAGTTTGTAGATAACATCGCAAATGAAATCCTAGACTAGCATTTACCACATTAATAACATTATTACTCATAAATAATCACAAATCATGTACATTTATCATCACATTGGTAAACCATTATACAGATAGACAACAAAAAACAAATACCATAAACACACACATGAACACATCACGATGACATCAAAGTGTGTGTGTGTGTGTGTGTGTGTGTGTGTGTAAATAAGCAAATACAATAAACACACACATGAACACATCATAGTGACATCAAATTGTGTGTGTGTTTCTGTGTATAAAGTTTTCAAAAAATACATATACATCATGTGTTGGCCCTCATTAGCATCGTGTCACCAAAAATCTATCATACAACAAGTGGTATTGGTTGGCCTCTTGTCTCCGCACGGGTTGTAAGACCCAAGGTTCGATTCAATTATGGGCAACAAACCCTCAAGACATCGGCCCTTTCGACATCACCTGCTTGCGTAGATGAAGTCTCAATGAGGTATCTATTGGGGCTGCAAGAACCAGGATTTTGCAGCAGTAAGGGAAAGGGAGGCAGATGCGCGAATCATGATTCCTTATTCTAGCTTATGGATGTTCTCGATGATTTCATAGGTTATCGCAATCATTCATGAATATTGCAGCATAATCAATCCATATCTAAATCTACTTTGTGAAGTAAAGCATTATTCATAAACGCACATAGACAAGTAAAGAACACAAGACACAATATCCTCTCTAAACTCTTTATTTATTCATCTTCTATCTTTTCCAATTGTCTATTACATTCATACCCTTTTCATAACATTGACTCTCCTCTACACACACATATATATCTCTATCTCCCAATCACGTTACATATTTATACCCAAAATCTAGGGCTTAAATCCATATTCTATCTATCCCAAAAATAACCCATTACAATGCATGGTGTGGCCAACTTCGGTTAACTAGCCATTTGCTTTCTTTTACTTGTTGTTCTTTATACAATTTTTTTGTTGTTCTTCTGTTTTTGGAAAGGTGCATTGTCATCCTTCGCGCTTTCTTCTCTCACTCACTTGTTATATTCTTTTTCCCATGTGTTGTCTTCGTTCTGTGTGCTTTCCTTCCTTCTGCGTGCTTTCTTCCTTCTGCGCGCTTTCTTCATACTTAGGTTTTTCTCAAAAATTGCATCCAAAACAGCCTGTCTAACAAGCCCCCAACGGTCACCTGTGGCTCGTCCCGGGCCACTCAAGCCTGTTGCTTATTCTTCCACTCTGCAATGAACTGTTGCGCGATAGCCTTAGCCACTTCCACCACTGAAACTGCTTTAATTACCTTTTGGATTGTTGCTTGGGTTGTCTGTGTCAAGCCCTGGAATGCTTGTTGGGCCTATTCCTTCAGTGCCTTATGCTTCTTCACAATATGCCTTAGAGGGTCGTCCTTTCCCTCTTGAAGGCTTCTTCCTGCCTGATGACGGCCTAAGTCTGTACAACGACATCAGGAGTCGTGTTGCCTAGGGAGGCAACATCGCTTCTCGGAGGCAAAATAATTGTTAAGCCTCTTCTTCCTGTAGTCGTCTTCTCTATCGATAATCTGCTAAGGTTGCTTGACTCTGATACCATCCTCCTTTTCACCTATGCCCCTTGATAAATCCTTCTGGTTTAGTTTGGGCATCGTATACAAGGCCAACTTTTGAGCAACCTCTCTTTTAGTGGGATCCTAATCCGTTTCCTTCTCCTTTACTATCATGAAGCGTTCGTAACCCCTGGACCTGGTACTAATTTCATTCAGATCTGTGTGCAACTTTACGTTGGAAACGATGCGAGTCCCTACATCTGGTATTCACTCAGCGCATGATTATGGGTCTCTAGCCAACTCTGAAACTGTTTGTTCATCGATAACGTCTTGGTCCATAAAATTCAGTTTGATAGACTTGCCCAACATATCTCTTTCCTTACTCAGCTCCACGGGGACTGTTGGTATTGCTGGTGGATATTTCTCGATTCGTCTAGAGTGATTGCTTCCTTAATTGTCACCGTGTGTGTTCTCTATTAGTTGTAGCTTGACTCTGTTCTTGTTGGGTCGCTTTGATTTGCTCACAGTGGCATGCAAGAATGGGTTACACTTAACGATGCACTTATGTTTTTGTGCTTTCATGCCGACCGTACCTGTCCCATCTTGGTTTAGCTAACTTGTCCCATCCACCAACAGAGTTGATGAGTTCTTCCATAATTGCATCTTAATTACAAAATCCTTCGGGTGATTTCTCCCTCTTACCGCCAATTGACTGTGATTTCTGGCGATTTTTCTAATTGAATGTTTATCCGGTGCTTTTATGACATGTCACGTCGGTCGTCCAGTTGTCTTTTCCCTGTCTAATTGTGTTTAACGATCTTTTCATGGGCAACCTGTGTAGTGGTTCTTTGTTCTTCCATCTGCACATTGCGCAGTCGGGCATGTTTGTATCTTATCTTTGAACTTGGCACAATGTTATCTTCGCGTGAGATGATCAGCTCGGTCGCGCAAGTTTTGATACCATGGGATTTGACACGCTCTTTTTCTTTCTCCTATCACTACCTTTTTATTGTTTTTCTTTCCTTTTTCTACTTTTTATTGGGTTTTTCTTGTTTTTCTTGCTACTATGGTACAATTACTATAATACAGGGGTTTTGCGCAGCCCAAATTACTGTGCAGACTATCAACTGTCTCTATAGAGTTTTAGCCAAATTCCATTCACCATTCCTTCCAAGATTTGTCCATCCAAGGTTCCCAACCGCGCAACACCTGTCTCAGTTATCTATTGGATCACATAAGAACCTAATTAGTGCATGTGAAACTTCCATGGGTGCTATAGATACTTGATGTCATAGAGCAGTACCAAATCGCCAACTTGAAAGTTCTTGGATATAATGTGTCGATCGTGTCAGGCCTTCTCTCTGGCTTTCTGCACTTGCTGATGGAATCCTGTAATAAACTAGTCCTCCTCAAGCTGAACTAACTGCACCAATCTCTCCTCTATTACACCAGCATCAAAGAGCTCATTGATTGTTGCAATGCGTAGGCTAGATAGAATGAAGTCCATTGGAATCATTGCTTCCTGTCCATAGACCAACCGAAAAGGCGTCTACCTTGTCAGCTTCTTACTTGTGGTTCAGTATGCCCATAGTAATGCAGGGATGCATAAGTCCCAATCATCTCTTCCATCATTGCAATTTTTTGTCAAAGCATTCTCTAAAATCTTATTAAAAGCTTCCATTGTGCCATTAACTCGAGGGTGATATGGTGTACTCTTTTGATGATGAATATGAAATTCCTTAGTTAATGTTGCAATGGTTTTGTTCAAAAAGTGTGTACCTTGATCACTAAGTAATATGTGCGGACATCCAAACCTGGTGACTACATTCTCGAATAGAAATCACACAACAGTCTTTGCGGTGCAATCAGTAACTGGTGTTGATTTCTCCCACGTGATTAAGTACTATGTCGATTTAATGGCATTTCATGTAACTTGTGGATTTAATGGCATTTCATCATGCCTAGATGGTTTACCCACTCTTTGACATACGTCGTAGGACTGACAATACTCCTTCGCATCTTTGTGCAATGTGGCCCACCAAAGCCCTGCGCATAAAATCTTATGTGTTGTTGTTTTGCCTCCGTAATGTCCTCCAGCAATCCCATCGTGTACTTCCTCTAGTATAATCGACCTTTCATGTTCGAGTACACAATGCCTTAATATTCCATCTGTCCCTAACTTATACAAGTTCCCTGCAATCAACTGATAGTTCGTTGATTTCACTACCAATTGTTTCTTCTGCACAACTGTCATTTCAGAGGGGGCCACATCTGTATTTAGAAACTCCACAATGTCCGCGTAGTAATCATCGACCATCCTTACTGCAAATAACTGCGCATCTGGGAAATTATCATCTAAATTTCCTGCATCCTCTCTTGTCAATATACATTAGAGATAATTTGGTCATGCATTCGGCTTCCCTGGTTTTACTACGACCTCAAAGTCATATTCCTAAAATAATAATAACCATCTGCATATTCTTCCTCCTAAGACATGCTTATTGACTAAGTACTTTAATGCAAAATGGTCTATATACATCTTGAAGTGAGACCTTAGTAAGTAATGTTTGAACTTTTGGAGTGTATAGACCATGGCCAATCCTTCACGTTCGGTAGTGGTATAATTCTTTTCAGATATAGACAACTTCCTACTTGCAAACGCAATCGAATGATCGATGTCGCCTTCTCCCGGTTGTGATGGTATTGCGCCCAATGCTATGGATGATGCCTCTACATGTACATGAAACTTGTTGTTCCAGTCTAGAAAGATTAAAATGGGTGCAATGACCGATCTTTGTTTCAGTGTGTTCAACCCCTTCTGGCAATCCTCATTCCATTGGAACTTGCCTTCTTTCTTCAATAACTTCTCCATGGGTGTTGTAATCTGCGCATACCCTTTGATAAATTTCTTGTAATAGCTTGTATGACCCAAAGTTTCTCTTAGTTGTCTGACTAATGTCGGAGGCTTCAACTCCAGAATTACTGCGATCTTGGTTGGATCGACCAACAATACTTGTTTGCATACTACATGTCATAGTAGTATTCCAAATGGTGCAAACAAGATACATTTCTTTAGGTTCAATGAAATCTGACGCTATCTGCATCGATCTCACATGAGTCGAAGAACTTCTATATGATCCTACAATAGAGTGAACATCGTCCAATCATCTAAGTACACTTCCAAGAATTTATGGATGAACTCCTTGAATGCAACCACTACTACTCTAGAAAACACCGCACGGGCATTCTTCAATCCAAAGGGCATCACCATGTACTGATAACTGCCACACTCTATCGCAAATGTGGTTTTGTGTCTATCCTCCCATGCAATTTTTATTTGATGGTACCCAGAGAATCCATCAGTGAACAAATACGTTTCTTGACCTCCTATGTTCTCCAATACTTCATCTGTGAATGGTGTTGGGAATGGGTCATGTAAGCATGCGTCATTTAGCTTCCTTAGATCCACGCAGATCCTAATTCCTTCAGTCTTCTTGTCCTGCACCACCATTGGGCTAATCCATTTGGATCCTTCTACTGGTTCAATGATTCATGTGTCTAGCATCCTGTCTATTTCAGCCTTAACCTTCTCCTTGTACCTCGAGTTCAATCTGTAAGGTCTCTGTCGTATTGGCTTAGCTCCAGGTTTTAGTGGAATATTCATATCACCTAAGTTGCCTGCTATCCCTTTCATCTTTGAGAATGTGGTTGGAAATAAATCTTGATATTATCGTAATAAGTCTGCCACCTTCTCAATTGTCTCATTGTTCCAATAGTCTTCTATCTGCACAAACTTAGGATTCTCCATAGTCCCAATGTTGACCTTCTTTGTCTTTATAGGCTGTGTGTATGCGACAGAGGCAAGCTCTGGCCCTTTAACTGTGCCTGTTCCTTCTGTCTCTGGTACTTGTACATTCCTGGGATCCTCTTCCTCATATTCTTCCTCCATGACATTATAACATTCCAATAGCTTCTGGACTGTCATCTTGGCTTTGTGCGCACTGCATAATGGTACTACTTCCATCGGTTCTACCTCTGAGAATATTTTTGTTCGAATGGCCTGGAGTGATGCATGTATGGACGAGGCTTCATGTTCAAATGTGAGCGTGATTTCAAATCTCTGGACCAATCCTTCCCATTCTATTGTCTCCCTGCACATCTCCAAATCTAAATACCAATTCTTCGGGATTGTGTCCAACATGTGTATGAATCGGTGCATCCACTTTGTCTCTAATTTTGAGCACCATAAAGGTCCACATCTTTCTACGTGACCCGTCGGGTCGCCCTCTCCTGTGTTATGCGCGCTTTTTTCTTCCTCGGGCCCAAAGCGTATCTGCATAAGTCTATTGAATTGTGCTCAATCCTTCATTCCCTTTATGTTCGTGACCCACCATCTAGCTGGAGTTGCCTTTAAGACGACATCCAGTGTGAACAACCTCTATTGTTCAGGTACTTGTAACTCAAATTCTTTTATAAACATATCAATCTCAGTTAGTCCATCGTACATGGGTGGGTCACATAGCTCCGTGCCAATCCAGTGCAAGGATCGGTTTATATGTGCACATCGTCTAGTTGACACTTCATGCATCCACTATTGCCAATTCTCTAGACCAACTCTTGAATATGATGTGCACAAACTGATACTTCTCCAACTCAGTGTGCCATCCATTTTTGGGTCGACATAATCCTCCTTCTACGCAGTCAGATTATATAAGTTGTCCATGTCATTTCCTCTTGTTGATTTTGTGTATCTTTGGCCTTTTGATGGGTCCAAAGGTGCAGCAACCTTTATATCCCCAACCTCAAAGATCATCTCCCTCCTTTTCAAGTTAATAATTTCCTAGTTATTGACTACCCATTCCAATCCCATCAATGTTGGAAACGATTGACTATCATCTACTATCTGAATAACTTCAAAGTCTGTCATGTTGCGCACCCCATATATGTTCATAGGTACTCATGTTAGTCGCCTAATCAGGACTATCTTATGCTGATTCACGAGCCTTAACTGAACATGGGACCATATTATCCACATCGTACTCCCCAAGTCCATAATAACATTATCCACATCGTACTCCCCAATCTTTGCATTGAGCCTGAATTCTCCATTAGTTATCTTCCTGCACAATACATGTTTTACCATTCTCTGCGTGATAGGGGTTTCTCATCCTTTTGTGCATTGATCAATCATGTCATATAAAGTGCTTAACACGGTCCTATATTCCATTAGTTCTACACAACTCTCTAGGAATTCCATTAGTGTAATTACATGCGCCACTGGTTTCTCTGGTACTGCTTGACCTTCTATATGAGGCAGTGTTGATGTTGATGCTTCCTCAGGTGGTCCAAGTATCTCTTTCCTAGATTTATGATATGTCTCTTTCTCCTACTGTGGATCGAATGGTGGTATAGGCCCTGCTGACTTCCTCACCCACTGCTCAGTCTGTTTCCCTTGTTCATTCCCTATTTGAGCGCCTTCACGCATAACAAATGCCACTATTGGTCCTTCATTGTGTCTTTCAACTGATATCATCTACACATTTTGATTCTGATGTTGATTCTGGTTTGGGTTTCCTCTGGCCTGCCATTTTGAAACTAGTTGGGGACAATCCTCTGTTGTGTGATCCAGTGCTCTGCAATATGTGCACGTGGAACACGGGTTATGGAAATCACGGGCCAAGTGTCTAGGTTGATTATAGTTATAACAAATAATCGGTCATCATCCTCCTCTACCAAAATTACCTCTACCTCGGCCTCTGCCAAAATTTTCTCTGTTCCCCTGATTGAAACCTCTCTGACTGTTATACTGCGCGCCATTCCCATCTGTGCTGATATTCTCTTCATGTATCATGTACATATCTGATCTACACTCCCTTATTAGGTCGAACGCCTGACAATCCTTCTCTTCATGCCCTACCGACTTGAAAAACTTGCAATTTTTTTTTGGAGTACCCTGATATTTTTGGAGTAATGGACGCTCAATGGGATGATGACCCCATTTCTTACAGATCTCGCAGTATCGTCCTCTAGGTAGGGGATTCTGCACTCCAACTGCCAAATATTGCGTGAATGCCGGGCATTCGTCCTTGTGATGGCCTTTCGTCTTGCACTTTGTACACCAAATTTGTTCTCATTTTTCCCTTCCCTTGGTAAGCTCGGCCAACTGAATTGTTAATGCGGCCAACTGCATCTGAACTTGTGCCATTCCCCTAGTGTCTTTTGTCAATGAAGCCTCTAGTTCATTGCAATTTCTAGAGCCTAGGGCTACAACACAACCTTCTATTGAATTAATGGCCTACGAATGTGGGGTAGAAGTCCTACAATAAACCACTCTTGGTGTTGTTGATCTGGAATATGAAAAGTCAACCTCCCCATCACATCCTTAAAGCGTTGATCAAAATCCCATACTAACTATGTTTGTACTTGTTTAATTTCTTTCAGTTCGGTGATGTATTGTGATTCTGAGTTTGGTTTCTTGAACTCCTTTAATAATGCTTACTTTATCTCTTCCAAAGTCTTAGCCTGTGTGGTAGGCGTAATACCTTGTACCTTCATACACCATACTAGTGCACGACCTCTAAATGTTGTTACCAACTGCACAATTTTCACTGCCTCAACATGTATGTTCTTAGCAGCCCAAACTATCTCGCAAACAAACAAGTGTTGTTCTGGATCCTCTGACCCTACTCCCTTGAATTGAAGAAGTCTAAGAGTATTACCTACTCCCTCCATGTTGGTTTGTGTATTCCCTCATCTTAGGGATGTTGGTGGACTCTGATTTTGAATCTGCGCACTACTCCCACTATTTCAGTTGTTATTATTTTGTCCTCCTTTACTAACCATGATGGCTCTTGGCAAGTCTTCAAATGTTATCTCTGATTGTGGTGACACACACGAGGTCATGGATTCAATGCAAGATCTTGTCTGAGTAGGACTTATCGACTCTTCTATTACTGAACTGGACTGACACCCCTCTCCTCCTCCTCCTATGTATGGTATCTCTACGATTCAGAATTGTGCGAAAGGTTCTCGTACTTCTGGCTCATTGTGCGGCTCTTCTCTTCCAGCCCCAATATTTTTCCTTTTGTATCTCCTTCCTCTGTGCATCTCTCCAAACTCGTAATCTTCCTCCGGTGTACTGCCTTCTTGCATCCTCAATTTGTTCCTTCCCTTTTCATTGCTTCCTTCCTTCTCTCAGACGCTCTTCCTGTCATCCTCCAACTTCCCCTATGTGCACAAAGCCCGTTTAGTTGTCAGACTTCATTATCATTACATGTTTTTCACATAGAAACATTTTTATCCACGTATTCAACGATTTCAAGAGCCTCCCGCACGGGCCTTTGAAAAAATTTCTTTCTACAACACTGTATCATTGAATGCAATCTACAACAAAATTTGTAGCATAACCCCCAAGTACACTATCCAACCAAAAATCAATTTCTCGAGTAGTTGGGTTACTTACCGAATTCAGTTGTCTTACCAATTCCAGAGTCCAATTCTTAGTTGCAGCACTAAACCTTCATGTCTTCTCTACCAACCTCTCTAGCCACTCGACCATAATTTCTGGGAATTCGCCAGAGAAAATTTCATGCAGATCCGTGAACACATACTTTTGCATCCATTTCTTGTCACTTATGCGAGGGTTCCTATTCTCTTGTCGTGTGAACTCTCATTCTTTTCATTGTAACCAGTTTGTGATATTTTTCTTAGTCAACTTCCAAAACATTCCCTTAGTCGCAATTTCCCGGTCTCAGCAATGAAAACATTTGTTGGCTGGCCTCTGGTCTGTGTACGGGTTGTAAGACCCAAGGCTCAGTTCAACTGTGACCAACAAACCCTGAATACACCGACCCTTATGGCATCACTTGTTTGCGCAGATGAAGTCTCACTCGAGGTATCTATTGGGGCTGCAAGAACCAGGCTTTTGCATCATTAAGGGAAACGGAGGCGGATGCGCGAATAATGATTCCTTATTCTATCTTATGGATGTTCTTGATGATTTCATAGATTATCATAGTCATTCATGAATATTACAGCATAATCAATCCATAACTAAATCTAGTTTGCGAAGTAAAGCATTATTCATAAATGCACATATACAAGTAAAGAACACAAGACACAATTTCCTCTCTAAACTCTTTCTTTATTCATCTTATGTCTTTTCCAGCTGTCTATTACATTCATACCCTTTGCATAACATTCACTCTCCTCTATGCACACATATATATCTCTATATCCCAATCCCGTTACATATTTACACCCAAAATCTGGGGCTTAAATCCCTATTCTATCTATCCCAAAAATAACCCATTACAATGCATGGCATGGTCAACTTCAGTTAACTGGTCATTTGCGTTATTTTACTTGTCGTTCTTTATACAACTTTTTTGTTGTTCTTTTATTTATGGAAAGGCGCATTTTCGTCCTTCACGCTTTCTTCTCTCACCCGCTTGCTTTATTCTTTTTTCTGTGTGTTGTCTTCGTTCTACATGATTTCCTTCCTTCTGCGCCATTCTCCCTTCTACACATTTTTTTTCTTATGATCGCTTTCTTCATACTTAGGTTTTTCTCAAAAATTGCATCGAAAACTGCATGTTCAACAAGTGGACCACTCCTATATAAAAATATACACATGTACAAACATGCCACTTGGGTTCTAGGGATAGTAGCCCTAAAAATCCATTAGTCGAGGGTTCTCTACCTGCACCACCCATTGGATCCCCCCTTTGCGCTCTCGTTACAACTCCAACTACTACGACTCGCCTCAAAATTAGTCACCACTCAAACGATATCCTTGCACAAGAATCAATTATCTCCTTACCAAGGTCAACCAAGCCTATCTCTGGAACACCCTACATTATGATGTCGAGCCTTCGTTTTAGTTTAGTTAGATGGTTGTAGCAATCTTTAGTAACAACAACAAATTCTAGTGCTCAAAATTGCAAGAAAACACCATGCAAACTCAACATTTATCTAGTAGATTGATTGACAATTGTCACAAGTGATTTTCAGATGAGCTAAGTGTGAGTTATGTAGGTGAATGCAACAATTTAGCATGAATTTGTATGGATGTAGCAATGATTTGCAACAACAACAAGTTAGTTAATGAATTAGTCTAGTTTAGGGTTAGTAGAAGTTAGCAAAAGCTTCAAGGAAGAGAGTTTGAGTGTTTAATCAATCCTTCAATAAGAGAGAGGCTAGAAATAGTGCCTTCTAGGGCTTATGGAGTCAAGTGGATGGCTTCTTCTAAGGCTGCAACTTAATTTTGATAGTGCCCAAAAGTCCAAGAGGAATGCATAAGAGAAGTAGTAACTTAAGTCCCCATGTGCATTTTCCTTAAGAAAAAAAAAGATACTAGGGTGTAGGCAATTCTAGGCCCTAGAACCTTTCTCTCCTTAGGATTTTTATGGGATAAGAACTTAGGCAAAGATAACTAGGTCAAAACCGTAGAGTGCTAGGAAACTAGGGCTCTAGGGTTTCACTAGTTACTAGATCAATTCAATGAAAATCTTGGCAAATAGAAAGTAAGAAAGTAGCAAATGAAGTTCCTTACTTCAAGCATTAAGTATATCATGCAATCTCATAATCTTGTATGAGCAAATAAAACCATACATAAACCATTCAATAAATGACAAAAATGCAGATTTTACCTACTTGCACCAAGAATAATCATGAAAATACCATGCAAGATCACCACAAAATCTTCCAAGATTGATCTACTTGCAAAAAATCATCCTTATACAAGAGTGTGCCTCACAATTTCAACCAACAAAAATTTCAGACCTCTCCTCTTGTGTGAGGAGTTGTGATCATAAAAATGAATGTACTCTATGTTTATTTATACAAAATTGGTGACCTTTAATTAATTTCAGGTGAAATAAAGGTTGACCTGGCCAATTTACAAATAAATTCAAATTAGACATAAATAAAATTAATTGGAATCTAAAAACACTTCCAAGGGTGACGTCATGCCCTTCTAGGGTGACATTGAGCCCCTAAGGTGGAACGTTGGGCATCAAATGTTGAACGTTTGGCCTACAAAGGCCTTGGATGATGCCCACACGTGCCAACTAGCTCACAACTGCCCTCAAAATTCAAACCCTAGCTCTAGATGACGTGCAAGGTCATGATGGTGACATCATGGGATCTCAAAGGTCAACGTCCAAGTGGAAAAGCAAGATCCCTCTGGGTCTAGGTTTGTGAGGGTGCCTCCAAGGTGACGTCCTTCTTTCTTCCTGGTGCAAATCTCTGATGTCTTATTGCCCCTAGTTGTGGTTACAACATCCATTTGTGGGCTTTCAGCCCCATGAAGGTCTAAGCTAATCATTCCCCCATGTGTACCTATCCACCGGGCAAGGTCCTGCAACAACAACAAGTACACCTTCTAGGGGTTCATAAGTCACATGGATCATAACATGTAAATCACATCCAATAGTTAAATTACCTAAACATGTGCATCAAACCCCACTTTACCCAGACAAATGTTCAAAGATGTTATGCAATCTAACAAGTCAGGTTTGGAGAAGGTCACAAGGTGTCCTATTGGGATAATCCTCCTTAAGTTTGGGGTGTTTCCCAGGTGAGAACCAATATAGGTCATGTATGTGTATGAGGTGGTGTGGGGTAATGTTTGGGCATGGGGTGCAGTGATAATAAGGAAATGTAAATCTTACCTGTGGGTGCCTTTGTAGAGGGTGAGTTGCACCTTGTCATAGATGTCATTGCTTCCTAGCCCATTCATTGCCTTTTATTCTTAACTTCATTGCTTTTGATCTTTTGTTTTTATGCTTCAAGGGAAGAGTTGATGGACATTGTCCTGGCTTGGTGACCAGAAGTGACAACGTTATCCATAAGATTTTCACGGAGATGAAAATGTTGGCTCGTGATGAGACCCCCTTTCTCTTGGCTATGCCACCAAGATCCACTACCCTGGTTTGGTGACCAKATAGATGGTAATGTCATACCGCTACATGCCCATGGTCATAATAGGTYAGCTCATGATGAGACCTCCCATCCACCAACTAATACCTTAAGTGTTTGTTTTTCTTATGGGTTCCCTTTTCTTACTGAGAAACCTTTTACTATMTTCTCGGGAATCCCTAGGTGAAGCATCTCAAAAGTTTCATCTTTGACTTTTAACTCTTGCCAACTACTTTTACCCTTTGGGCTTTTAGACCCTTCTTCCCACAAGGCAAGGTACAACCCTTCCTAGTGTGGAAAATCCYAATGCTTGAACAAAGGTGGGGGGAGATGAGATGAATAAAGATGGAAAGTGGTAATTATGGAGGGAAAGGGYGATGACCTTTCACAGACCCACCCAGTGGTAACCCATCCCAAAGAGAGATCAACTTACTAGGGCATCATGTCACCCTTCCAGGTATGAACAAGTTAAAGTGCATAATTTCCAAGAAAACATTATGAAATGAAGGAGAATTCAATGCAACATATTCAAGTGCTTCAATAATCAGAGTGACACATACCATGATACCTAGACTCAATACCTCATGGAGCAAGACTTACTGCTACTTCAGGACCAGGCTGGTGGGATGGATGTTGTTGCTTCTAATAAATGGGATGCATTGAAGAAAAGAGGGGCCTCCGAGGCCATGCTCAAGTCATCCAGATCTCAGCATTCCATGTCTAGGACCTATGGGCCTCGAGACATGATCTCCTTAGTTATCCCTACAGTAGGGGATAACATCTGGATCCTACTCGGGGACAAGTGCTCACCGTAGAGCACATGAGAACCTCAACGTCTCTGGTATGACATGTGCCTTCTAGATCTCAACAAAATGCATCAGTAATCCTTAGGGTGGTGATATCACTCCTTGCTCATATATGATATAATAAAATAAAGAGCATCATAAGCATACATATGAGAAAAACAATACGAAAGTAAAACTACAACTATACTAACATGATATGTAGATGGTATATACAATGGATGAAAATGCCTACCTAATCTACTTACCTGTTGGTTGAATGCTAGGTGTAGTCAAATAACCAATGAAACCATCCTAGCAATATCTCATAATACTTGCCTATGTGCTTCATCATAAATCAAAACAATGAAAAGTCAAGCAGAAAAATAACATGAGTCAGAACATGTATCACATCATCGAAGATTGTAAATCCTAGCTCATGGAGGCAGGAGGGAGGGACACAATCATGCCAAGTCACACTTCTAGGAAAGTGCTCAATCCATCTCAGAAAGGGATCATGAAAAATCAAAGGCTCAAAAGACTGACTCAAAGCCTCTGAAGGTTGGCTACCTTAGACATCATCACATCCTAAGGTCTGGGAAAGGACTAGTAAGAACCTAGAGGATAACTGACAATTTCCTGAGGGAATGCTGAAAAACTGAGATAATAAACTTCTTCTTAAGGTATTCAACCTACCCTTGGATTCTAAAAGAAGGCTTTTCCTAGGAGAAAAATCAAGACAAGGGACATGTTTCGCAACTACACCCTTAGCGACATAGCGAGGTAAAGTAGTCGAAGGGAGCTGTACAACCTTGTCACAAGTATCCTGCTTCAGGCAAGCAACGTCCTCACCTTTATCAAAAATTGAGCACAACAACGGTTGATAATATTCTTCATAGAATAAATCCAAGTGCTCAAAGGAATACTCATCAAAATCCTCAAGGTATGACCAAAAATCATCAGGAGAACATTGCATTGGGTCATCCTTGGTTGTTTGAAAAACTTCTGTAATTATATCATCATCTTGTTGCCAAACATACAAATTATTAGGAACATCATATGATTGTTGTAAAGGCAACATTCAAAGATATCCTTCCATATCATAAATGGGATCCTTATCAGAACCAATCACATTCCACTTATGTCTTCCAACATGTATGAGCTCACAATATTATCAACCATGTCGCTACCTTTGTCATAACACGAAGGCTTTAATGCATCAAAGGGCTCCTCTAATAATTCTTCACTTTCCAAATCATAAAATAAAGCATCATCAAAATTTTGGAAAGGGAAATAAATTACCGTGATCACTTCTTGCTATGCAGGAGTGTTAATGGCTTGGATGACTTCATCAAATGGAAGAGGGTCCAGTACATCATCCCCAAGACTCATCTCTTTAATCATCTTTTCACCTTCATCAGAAAATGAAGGACCTAGCTCTTCCAAGGGTTCCTTTACTTATTCACCTTCCGAATCATAGAAAAAAGTGTCATCAAAAACCTGGAAAGGAAAATGACTCACCTCATTCTCTTCATCTTGTACATGAGAGATAGGATCTTGGAGAGATTCATCGGACAAAGGAGCGGATACTAGTGCTTCATCTTCATAAATCACTTCTGTATTCAAGTCTTTACGACATTCTATTGAATCATGGGAAAAATCTTGCTCCTCTTGAAGGGGTTGACAACTTTCTTCATAAATCTCTCCTTTTATATTGGAGGGTTCTTGAGTAATGCACACATCCCCGAGATCTTCCACAATCTCAGTGGTGAATCCTTCGTCCTCTAGGATTATTGTGAGATTTTGAAGGGAATCTTCATATGTATGGCATTGTGGTTTGACAAACTCAATAAGCCTACTGATGAGGTCTACGAAAGATTATATACCCCTATCTTTGCAACAACCCTTAAACCAATCTTGCAAAAAAGATGGTAGAGAAAGTATGAACAATTTTACCAGAACATCTTTCCCTTCCAATTCTATCTCACTTATATACTTCAAGAATTCTATAATGTGAGTAATTGGGAGGCATCTGAATCTTGTAGAGTTGTTTAACCATTTTGCATCAAAATAATGCGGGTATCCTTGAAAACTTTTTAAATCAATAGTCGGATACACTTGTTCCCAGGGCGCCATGATCCCATAACTTGGAAATATCACAAAATTGAGAGTAAGGTGACACATTGGAAAAGGTTAGTGGAGTTTCCAGATATCCTCTTAGGGATTATCAAAGGGTTGAGGGAATCACCCTTAGTGGAATCGTCGGGTAATATTCATGAAAAGAAGGCTTTGGATAAAGGCTTACCGAAAAAGTGTCGTTGAGGAATATTGATTCAGTGTTCCCCAACAACGACGCCAAAATGTTATCGCATAATTTGTACTTGCCCAAAGCCCAAGGCAAGTGAGTGCAAGATTGGTGTAACAGGGGCTGACCTATCACTATAACCTTAATATGAAACCCCTTTCTATTTAGGAGTATATCAAAGTTACCCCAGGGGAGACGTCCCCAGTGACCTAAAGGGCTGATAAGACTAAGTCAAGGATGCAAGAAAACCCGCCTCTCACTGGTCACTGAAGTCAAAAGGTTCTTAAGGTCTTTAAGGGATGAAGCAACAGTAAAAAATGGAGTCTATCTCCCAAGAACAAGACAACAAAGAAAATATGGCAGCTTTCAAGTACAAAATATGATGTTAGTGCTTCTTAAGACCATGAACCTTCAACTAATGGACTAGCTGATGTAAAGGTGCAACAATGTAATAGTTTATAATAACAATGAGTATTTTGTAACAACCACAAGAATTATGCCTTGAAATTGATTGAAAAAGACGAGAAAAAGTTAACTTTGACTAGGCAAATTGATAATAAATTGTCACAAGCAAAGTTGGCAATGTTTAGCTAGCATTTAATATCACTTTTGCAGAGAATTTGCTGCAGTTATATGGCTGTAGCAATATTTTGTAACAACAACAAATTCTAGTGCTCAAAATTGCAATAAAACACCATGCAAACTCAACATTTATCTAGTAGATTGATTGGCAATTGTCACAGGTGATTTCCGGATGAGCTAAGTGTGAGTTATGTAGGTGAATGCGACAATTTAGCAAGAATTTGTATGGTTGTAGCAATGATTTGCAACAAAAACAAGTTAGTTAATGAATTGATCTATTTTAGGGTTAGTAGAAGTTATCAAAAGCTTCAAGGAAGAGAGTTTGAGTGTTTAATCAATCCTTCAATAAGAGAGGGGCTAGAGCTAGTGCCTTCTAGGGCTTATGGAGTCAAGTGGATGGCTTCTTCTAAGGCTGCAACTTAATTTTGATAGTGCACAAAAGTCCAAGAGGAATGCATAGGAGAAGTAGTAACTTAAGTCCCCCTATGCATTTTCCTCAAGAAAAAAAAAGATACTAGGGTATAGGCAATTCTAGGCCCTAGGACCTTGCTCTCCTTAGGATTTTTATGGGATAAGAACTTAGGCAAAGATAACTAGGTCAAAACCTTAGAGTGCTAGGAAACTAGGGCTCTAGGGTTTCACTAGTTACTAGATCAATTCAATGAAAAGCTTAGCAAATAGAAAGTAAGAAATTAGCAAATTAAGTTCCTTACTTCAAGCATTAAGTATACCATGCAATCTCATAATCTTTATGAGCAAATAAAACCATACATAAACCATTCAATAAATGACAAAAATGCATATTTTACCTACTTGCGCCCAAAATAATCATGAAAATACCATGCAAGATCACCATAAAATCTTCCAAGGTTGATCCACTTGCAAAAAATCATCCTTATACAAGAGTGTGTCTCACAATTTCAGCCAATAGCCCTTCTAGGGCAAAAATTTCATACCTCTCCTCTTGTGTGAGGAGGTGTGATCATAAAAATTAATGTACTTTATGTTTATTTATAGATGGTAATGTCATACTGCTACCCTGGTTTGGTGACCAGATAGATTGTAATGTCATGCTGCTACATGCCCATGGTCATAATAGACTGGCTCATGACGAGACCTCCCATCCACCAACTAATACCTTGAGTGCTTGTTTTTCTTATGGGTTCTGTTTTCTTACTGAGAATATTTTTACTGCTTTCTCAGGAATCCCTGGGCGAAGCATCTCAAAAGTTCCATCTTTGACTTTTAACTCTTTCCAACTACTTTTACCCTCTGAGCCTTTAGCCCCTTCTTCCCACAAGGCAAGGTGCAACCCTTCCTAGTGTGGCAAATCCCAATGCCCGAACAAAGGTAGGGGGAGATGAGAGGAATAAATATGGAAAGTGGTAAGTATGGAGGGAAAAAGCGATGACCTTTCTCAGACCCACCCAGTGACAGCCCATCCTAAAGGGAGATCAACTTACTAGGGCATCATGTGACCCTTCCAAGTATGAACAAGTTAAAGGGCATAATTTCCAAGAAAACATTATGAAATGAAGGAGAATTCAATGCAACATATTCAAGTGCTTTAATAATCAGAGTGACACATACCATGATACCCAAACTCATTACCTCATGGAGCAAGACTTATTGCTACTTCAGGACCAAGCTAGTGGGATGGATGTTGTTGATGCTAATAAATGTGTTGCATTGAAGAAAAGAGGGGTCCTCTAGGGCCATGCTCAAGTCATTCGATTGTCTGTCGACACTCCATGTCTAGGATTTGTGGGCCTCCAGACATGATATCCTTAGTTATCCCTAGGGTAGGGGATAACAATACCTACCCACCTCCCCCTTGCCTATGTGGGCCATCATATCCCCTCACCACTGCATGCATGACTTAGTGGGCCCTCCCATGCAGACCAACGCCTATGGGCATAGTAGTGCCACACACTCATAAAATAAGTTGTAAAGGAGGGATCCAAAGCCAAACTATCCATCCCCATGGGTGAAGCATTGTTTTAGCTATGAAAACATAGCCTCTCATAGCATAGAGGCCCACAAAAAGTGATGCACGTGTACCACCTTCTTTGCTACCAACATCTAACCATTGATGTTCCTATGTGTACCCAAGAATATATTTTTTCTCACCACCATCGACGCCACCATCCACATCGACAAGTCATAGATCGATGCAATCACAATCAATCCTCCCTCCTTGCCTTCTGTGTCAGTGTGGTACCAGGTCACGATCTGGTCTAAAGTCCTAAATCCCTCCATCTAATGCAACAACTCACCCCTCATCCCCCTAATAGGGAGACTAGTCAAAAAGTATATATCGGTCCATGCACTCAGCTCCAGTGGTTGGCCCTGGACTATGAAGTGGTACTCTCCTAGACACCACATCTAAATGATCTCCCATAGAAGCCCCTCATTGGAGCATAGGAGGGGAAAATCAAAATACTTGAGTAGGACCTAGGTGGCCAGTTCATGTCTCATGGTAGGGTGATCCCTTACCTCTTGTCATAGCTCATCATATTCTCTCTCTCTTGCTAATGGACTGTCATGATTCACTTCTCTTCTTATCACTCTGTCTATAAACAAAATAACCAAAACAATTGTTAGTTTCACAAGTATAGGCCAAAATGTTGTGCCAACTGTGTGATTGTCCCATGCGTAGTTGCACGAGGTATCTACGTAAGTGTTTTCCAAAAATTCACAGGGATATCATGACTATAAATGAAAAATGTCACACGAAACACTCACATGATTGTTCTCTCTCCCTTCACGTAGCTTTGGTTATTGTTTATCAAATAGTCGTGAGATATATCTGCATGATTTTTCACCTTGCAATCGCGAGAGTTGTGCAACTATCCAATACATAGTTGTGCAAGTCACTTGTATGAAGAGGATGTATAGAAGCCATGAAAACCACATGACATGCCCCTCACACTCACACACAACCCCTCTTGCATATTGAATTGAAAGTTTTCATGCGAGTTTTGCGACTTCTAGGTTATGTCATCCATCTAACCAATTCGCACAGTCGTGTCCCAATTTTCCCATATGATGTGCGACTGTCTAGAAAAAAATCATTGTGCGATTATTCACTTGAAAGTCACACAACCTTGTGGAAACTCTAATGGGCTTCTATACAGGCCTAATAAGCCTTAAATTAAAAAATCAAACTAACAAAATTATAGATAATGGAGTGACCACTTACTTGAGATTCACATAATGGGAAACCAAGGGGTGATTTGTGCCCAATGACCATTGGAAGCTCGTGGACTTCGATGGCCTAAGTCAACTTAGTAAGGTACAAACAATTTGGACTTGTGAGCCCCACCCTATTTGTATGGCCCTTTCATGACCTTCCAATGGTCCAATCGGGATCTCAAAATCTCCATTCCTTGCATTGTTCACACCATTGGAATCTTGACATTCCTCCCTTTGAAAAAATTTGCTTCGCTCATTGCCATCAAAATTTTTCTTGGTGCCATTTACCCCCTATCAAAGTTCTACATATAGGTATGTGATCTCACTAGCTCCATTTTTTACACCAGTTGCAATGTTGGACTTCTTATCATGAGTACTTGCATGCCAGGTATTTGGTTTTATGTGTGCAAGTATTCAAGGAGAAGACCTTTTTTCCCTTAATTTCATGTAGTAGTGCCCTATACCCCTTCCATTTGTGTATACTTCTTCAAATTTGCAAGTAATTACTCCCTCTAGGTATGTTGCATTTCCTAGTCTACCCCCTAAATATATCTTTAGGGCTTCTTCCTCCCAACTCAGTAGGCAACTTCACCTAGTTCCACATGCATTTAGTTGTTGTTGGCTAGTATCACTCCACCTTCGTGGGTTTCCTTGGTCTTAGCACCACATTGCATTTTTTACACCCATGTCATTTTTCCCCTGAGATTGGGAGTCTAAATAGTCTACATCTCAGAGCACAGAGCCTCATACTTTCTTCCCCTCATTATGTTGATCCACACCTACAGACTCCTAGAAGATCACATTCTTATGTTTTGTTATGCTAAATGATCCCCCACAGACAAATAGCCTCTCATCTCCCCCATGACCAGTAGACCATCTATATTCCACTCCATCACTCATTCATCCCTCCAAGGAGACCCACCCTACTGGCCCCTTCCATGTTCACTTTCACCCCTCTAGCCACACACTGCAGAGTAACTTGGTTACATGTTTGGGGCACCCATCTCCTTTTTTGTAACATATATAGATTATTTTATTCATTCATAACTGAAAAACACCCAAACACATAAAAAAATTCATAAAACAAAAAAGAAACGAGTGAAACACCAAACACTCATATTGTATCGTCCAATGACATCTCTTTCACACCTAGTGGTAGTTCATGTCACCCTTGGTTGAAGCATTTGCACTAAGTTACCCATGCTTCCAATGATTCTAGTTGTCTATAACACCTCTTGTATCCAAATACCCATCATTATGATTTCCAGAATGGCCTTCATCAGTTATCTTTCTATTATCTCCACTCATCCTCAATCCCTATCCGACACACATCAATACATTTGGTTACCCCTCGACATCATGTCATATTATGTCTAGTTGGTTTTTCAATCCTACCCCAATCGGCCATCATTTAGGATCCACCCAAGGGAAATATTAAGTCCCATCCTCATTGGCCAAAACTTGTCCATCATTATCAAAATCACCCTCCATTACAATTTGGTAGTTGACTTATCCTCGGTTGATCTCATCACATATTCACTCCTATTGACACCAACTCATGTTATTGTAGGAGTGTTGCTATATATTAGTTCCCATTTCCATTATTAAGGGTAAAACCCATACTAGACAAAGAGAGTCATCATTGTTCTCTGCTTCAGTTTCCCCCTCCCCCCCACGACATTCGACATTAGATCATTATCACAATAGGATGGGCCATACACTGTGATGGTTGAAATTTCCAGTTCTAGTTGAATGCCCTTGGGATAATATGGATATCAATTCCCTCAAGTAGGAGCTCTTTTTACTATCCTCCATACAAGTTCCATGCCCCTCCCAATAAGCATTCCTTTAGTGTTACTAGAGCCCCCGAGGGTGACACATGTTTCCATATCAGGGATTTTTACAGTTACACCACTATTCACTATTCTCACCAAACAAACATATAATATTGATCATACATGATCACAAATCAAACATGTTCTCTATTGTAATGTAATTTGATAATTTCACGAGCATAGGAATGCTCACCTCGTGTGTATAAGAGATCATTAGCACATGTATGCATGGTTGTTTTTCAGGTGGGCTTCATCACTTTTTCATCCTTTATTCTTGGTCAAATCTCTCTCTCTAAGAATTATTTACAAATTACAAGCACGTGGGACATAAAAAAATGATCTATTTTGGCTATATGACAAATCCTAACCTCACACATTAGGGGGCAAGTGTTATCACCTCAATTTTTCTCACAAGAGACATTTAGGAATATTGTTGAAAAATAACATCAGTTGGCAAGAATATAACATAATACATTTACCTCATGGATACTTTACATCACTTCAAAGAGTAAGAGAAAAAAGATTACAAAGTGGGCTTCTTTCATTGACACTCATGCAACGTGCACGCCATTTCCTTTAAAAACCATGCAAGCTTGTGCACATGAGCGAGCACGATATCTTTGACACATTTAAGGAGGTAGGCCTATCTCAGGTGGATATAGGTTGATGTATAGGAGAAATTCAAGATCACATCTCATTCATGAGGAGTACTTTGGCCTTCCAAATTTCCTTTCAAGCATTGGGATCTGCATTTTGAATGAAGAGTTTTCACATCGGAACTAGTTCTTCAAAGAGTTTGGAATTTTCCTATAAATGAAAGCCACAGGGCAACATTTAAAACATAGAATAAATGCAAGGTTATGTTGTAGGAATGAGATTAGAGATCATCTATCTTTCTCTCTCATCTCTATTTTTCATCACCATCGTGCTTATTTGTGTTCTTTCCTTGAACAAAAAAAAAATGTTCATTCACCATTGTTAGAGAGGGATTTCAAGAAGCAAAAGAAACCATCCCAAGAAGAGTGTTATAGCTCATATTCATCCAACCATTCTCCCTAGATGTTATTACTCATGTTCATGCCTTTCCATTGTAGTAATATATGATGAGGTTGACACTTTTGTTACTTGTAGCAGAAGAACGAGAAGAATTGAACTTCTCTCTCATACGAGAAGAGTGACTAGGGGTACGACTGCAACATCCCCACTATCATCCCTAGTTTAATTAATGCATAATGTAGATATGAATATGGCTATGGCCGAGGGATGTAATATGCTGAATTTGTTTTCATATTTTAAATAAAAATAATGTGATACCAACTGTTAGGAATATGGGTAGAGATGGGGGCTGATTAATCCACAAGAGAGAGGGAATGCCTAGGGTGTTACTAAGAGGGTCCCAAGGGGGAAATGATTTATGGGTATTAATATAAGCCCATATTTCTGAATTTTGTTATCACTTGAGGAAACCATCTATTTTTTGTTTGATTGTATGAGAGCCCAATCATTGAATACCTGTCAGAGGGTGGGTGTAGAAGTCATTTCCATAGTTATTTGAAGCATGGGGATTACAGTACAATCAACATTGGACAGAGTGAGAATTCAACTGTCTTGGGAAAATAGAGGAAATTCATATGGGGAGAATAGGCAGTTTTTTCATATTCAGTCTTAGCATGAAAAACAAGGGGAGAGCAAGGAAAAAGAGCACTAGAGCTAGAGTAGGGAGGTTGGGCGAATTTTGGAGCATGCTAGAGCATTTTTTAAGCATTTTGGAGCTGGGAAATGAAGAACTAGGTTTTTAGGCCTGAAGAGTGAGCTCCCGTGTGAGTTGCATTGTAATAACAAGTGTTTGTTGTTGTTTTCCTGATAGTGAGTTCCTTTGAGTTCCCAACATAGAGACTCCTAGTTATTTGTGCCAGAGAGACTCTGATAAATAAATGGGACACCCGATGGACTGAGAGAAATGAAGGGGTACATTCTTTGGGTTGGGCAGGTGAAGAGGAAGAGAGCTGGAGGAAATTTGGGATAGTTGTAGGAGAATACTAGTGAATTATGAGGTATTTGGCTTTAAGGGAATTGTGAGAGGCACCCTTCTTTTGTGGATTTCTAGCCCCAACTCGGGGGTGATTTCCTGTTGAGATTTGGAACAACAAGTCTATGGTTGGGTGGAATGTCCTTCCCAAGCAACTCTTTGCACAAAATTTCATTTAAAGATAAGTGTTTATCTATTATATGAGTTTTCTCATGAGCTTATGGTTGTGCATTTTACTCAATGAATGAGAATGGTTTTATGTGTTTTTATAGATGATTTATTAACTACATGCATGTTCCTTTATAATGTTGTAGACACATTTAGTTATGGGCATTAGAATCTAGTTAAATATGTGCATAATTTGTAGTTGGTAAGCTATAAGAAATGAATTAGAAAGAAAAAATTCCATTTTATGTGTATTCCACGTAGTAATGTTCCTCAGTTAAGCCGGGGGACGTTACGATGACTGCTAAAGAAGCTTTGGAATAACCAGGTACATAAGACATGGAGGGATATGTGACAAAATCCTTGGACAAGAATGATATAGAAAATAGAAATATGGTTGAGACTTCAAACACTTGCAAAAGGCGAAGAGGTAAGAATTCTACCATCCCAATTTTTTTGAACGATCTTGGCTATGTAGGCCCACTTACGTTGACTAAGTTTGAGCTAATAAAAGGTTGAAAGCACAAAATAAAAAACTTCAAATAAATTTAATCAAAATCAAAATGAAGAAAAGGGTTTTACAACACAACCAAGTCTACATACTCTTTATGAGGCCATTGAAAATCAAGAAGAAGAAATGGAACTCGACGGATTGGCCTTTGATTCCATTACCCCATTTTGTGGTGTTCCACATCTTATTACAAAGTTATTGAAACTTGGAATGATTAATAGGAAATTGCTAACTAGTTAGCCACTGAAAGGAGACTGGGATACTATGATCCAATATAATTTGGCCATGTAGGGTTCAATTGGAGAAATTTCCATGCAAGCCTTCCATAATCAAAATGATGAAATATTGTTGCACAAGGGATGTGCAACAACATTGGTGTGGGAGAGATGATGAGTCCCAATTTTGGCATGTTTTTTACTATCTTTTCCCCCTCCTCATTTACCCATTTTCCCCTACTTATCTATCCTTTTTGTCTATGATATCGTATGCCACTTCTCGTCACAATGAGTGAGATCATTTTTTTTGCAATAAGGTAATCAAAAGGCATTTTAAGGAGTTTTCATTGATTTTTGTTGAATCTAAAAGGAATCATGTGTTTTCTAAACTTCTCTTATGCTAGAAAAACTAATGGTGCATTAATCTGAAGGTTGAAGGAAATTTGCAAATGCATATAGTAAAGGTTTTGAAGGAAATTCATTCTTGATAAATAAGTATTGAACCTTTAAAATGTTGTTCAATACTTTTGAAAAGAAGCTCATTCCAGGAGAAGCTCATCCATTCGATCATTAAATTTGTTTGAACCTTTGCTTTGTTACAATTCAATATTTGTTAATTATGTTATTTTTCTTTTTCACTTTTTTTTTAAAATAACTAAGTCAATATATTCATCATCTTAAGAATCCAAGGACTAATATAGACATAATCTTGATTAAGTTGTAAGTTGGCAACTGTATTGCCAACACCAAAATGCCTTGCAACTTTATAAGCATGAGCCTCTCTGATAAGCTGCAATCTTTCACCTTTAGGAATAGAAAGCTTGTCTAGCTTGTAGAGCAACCCATCCAGGAGATGATACTTAGCCTTATTGTCACCTTCTTCTACACAAACTTGGCCCTCTAAGAGATGAAAAACCTCTTTTAAGTTCCCTTCTTTTGTGTATGCCTCTTTGTATGCATCATGGGTGAAAGGATCCATGTGCATAAACGTTCCCAAAGTTGTGATCTTGGATGTTGGTAGCCTTGAAAGCATGCCTACCAATTTATTAGTACTTCCCTTGTTACGTTAGATGATTATATGAAATTGATGTAAAAACCCCATCCACTTGTAGTGTCTAGTTTGTTGAAGCTTACTCCAGGCTTGCAAATGTTTTAAAACATTACAAGATATGTTGTGAAGAATTGTTTAAGTGGAATATCCATGATAGTTTACAATTCCTATTGGTATCAAAGTAGTTTTTCTTTGTGTTTTTTTGGGAACTTGCAAGATCCAAGAATTGGTGTAAAGTCCAAAAACCCTAGCCATGGCGAATGGGTACAATAACACTCCATGGGATGAGTCAGAAGAGATATTTTCAAAGGTAGAAGCACATGTCATTGAAATCTCTTGCAACATGGACATAATCGTGGTGGCTTTAGAGAAAATGTTTAGATCCTTCGAGGAGTGTGGCATCTCTAACTCGAAATTTGGATCAATTGAGAAATATGGAGATAATGAAGACTCAAAAAAGGAGTAAAAAAAAAGAACTAGAGAAAGAGGTACCAAGTTCCAGTGCCATCACTTCTTCTTAATCTCTATTTAAACTACGAGTGAAAGTGGACATCGAACCCTACCAAGATGAGATTGATGCTATTAAATTGAATCAATGGTTGCAATAGTTATAAAATTATTTCATTGTCCATAATATAGAAGAAGAGTAAAATATTTCATTTGCCTTACTGAAGTTAGAGGGCCATGCCCAAACATGGTGGGGAAGTCACACAAAAACACTTAATCTAGAGGGTGAGCCCCTAGTAATTAAGTGCGAGGTGTTTAAAACCCTCATTGAGTCCCAATTCTACCCTATCAAG
This sequence comes from Picea engelmannii, assembly GCA_009831015.1. Classification (NCBI taxonomy): domain Eukaryota; kingdom Viridiplantae; phylum Streptophyta; class Pinopsida; order Pinales; family Pinaceae; genus Picea; species Picea engelmannii. The sequence goes on along the minus strand of ML785284.1, from coordinate 189,162 downwards.
TATGAAGAGGACCAATGGATCCATTGGCATTACTTCCGATAGAAGCAAGGGCAAAGAGTGAAAGAGTAATCCACCGAGTCCAAAAATAAGTCCATTGTGTTGGGTATGTCTCCCAAGAACTAAGATGTACTCCTCAAGAATTAGGGTGATCTACATAGTTATTTACGAAGGCAAGTGATGCTCTTTAAACCTAGGAAAATTGATGAGGCCCGTGTGCAAGCACAATATCTAGAGAATATGGTTAAGAACAAAGAAAAACCAAGAGGTTCTAAGAAAAAAGACCACCAAGATACTTGCAAGTAGGGTGAGAAGAAGTGGAAAGGAAAGGAAAAGAAGACCACAACCGTTGCACATTAGTGCAAGTATCTAAATAACCTCTATAGCCATTGTAATAACAATGGTCACACCAAAGATAAGTGTTGGAAGATACACCTAAATATGAATGAAAAGAACCACAAGAAGGATGCCAAGAAGATAATTCTAGCCATGGATTCAAGCAATCAGGTAGAGAGAATCTTAGATATAGATGAAGATATTTCCTACACCATAGTGCAGAAGGAGGTGAATCTGAGTAGCCTCCATCCCAGGAAAGAGAAGAAGATGACTAAACTCTTTCATATTAAAATCCAAGTAAAAAAAACAAAGGTGGATGCTCTATTCAATTCTGATTCCCATGCCAACCTCATAACAAAAGATCTAGTAAGAAAACTTGGATTGGAAATTCATGTCCATCCTAACCCATATCAGTTGAGATAGGTAAATAAGGATGCAGAGCTCAAGGTCACTAAATAGTGTAAAGTCAATTTGTCTATTAGTGTATACTATATTGATGAAATAGAGGTAAATACAATGCCACTTGATGCGTGTGGTGTAGTGTTTGGAAGCCCCTACATGTATGCAAGGGATGCAATCTTCACGAGGAGAGAAAACCAATACCACCTGATCAAGGATGGGAAATATTTCATCATTATTGCACACAAAGGTAAATCCAAGATCTCTTTCGTAAGTGCTATACAAGCTAAGAAATTGATCAGTTCTGGTAGGAAGCTTGTATTTCTTTTCTTAAGAGAGAATCAATTAGGTGATGAATCGGTAAAAGTAAAGGCATCTCTAGAGGGGTGTACTAAAGAGCTTAAATGTTAGTTGGAGGAGTTATTGCAGGCATATAGAGAAGTGTTTCATGATCGTAAATGGTTACCACCCAAGAGGGAAGTGGAGCATAAGATATGGTTATTTCTGGACTACCCATCCGATCCAGGTGGATATTGGTGGCCACCCACCTATTCCAACTGGCTCATCTTGACAACTTTTAGTTTAGCACGTTTCTATGTAATTATGACATTTCTTTGTAATTGTGGGTTCTGCACTTTTGGGGCTGTCTTGAAGCCCTACACAACATCCAGGTGGATATTGGTGGCCATCCACCTATTCCAACTGACCTATTTTAGAAGTTTTCATGTCAATACATATTTCTCTACTTCTAGGGCCATTTAGGGGCCCTAAATAATGTTTTTTTTTTGCTTTCCATAGTCAATCTGTAGACAGACTTATAGTTTGATATCACAATGTGTATTTCTCAAAACTATCTTTCCAACGGGCTATCACACACCTAAAACGAAGGTTGTATGCAAAAGTTACGACCCTAGGAAGTTGAGGTACCAACTTACCCATCGAGGCCCACATAACTTTTGGCGTTTCATCTCCTAGGGTTAGGTTTTTTGATATCTAGGGTTTTGGCATTCATGAGTAATGTCAAAAAGGCGTCTGGAGCCTCATTGTAATTCATTCTGCTCAGATGAATGCGCATAGTAGCCACATCTCTTATAAGAGATAACTACCACCATTCGAGCAATTTGTTTTCAGTTCTGATTTTTTAGAGTTTCAACCTATTTTCTTTATTCAATAGAAGTTATTGTTCACTGGATATTTGTTGTTGTTCTCCGTATCTCTATGTTATTGTATTCAACTGGTTATTCATTTCGTTCCGCTCATAAATCTGGATAAGTGGTATCAGAGTGGTATGCTCTTCATTTGTTTTTCTTTGTGCATGTCCCCAACAAGATCTGGGTACAAGAAGTTGGGACTCGAACCAATCGAGCCTTTGTAAGATCGGTTGCACCGAGCCCAAAAAAAACTCATGGGGGACAAGAAGAAAGATGATGGAGCATGAGATCCTTTTAAACTCTTGCTCGAGGAAGCCCTTGCACAACAAAGGAATGAAATGATGGACAACTTTGCACAGATCTTTCGACAAATGCCCACAAGAGACACATCTTCATCAAGCGGCCACAGAAGCCCCTTCAAGGTACAAGTAAATTTTGATATTCCTTTATTTGAAGGACTAATAGATGCAGATGTTGTAAATAATTTGAATCTGCTGCAAGGGTATTTTTCGGTCCACAATTTTTATGATAGGGAAAAGATTACTGTTGCACTCCTCAAGTCCATCCCCCATGTTAAGGACTGGTGGGATACTTACTCTGAGCAAAGGGCCACAAATGAATTTGCAATATTTGCAGTTTCCCCCTCATGGGATTCCTTCAGGGATGCCATTAAAGAACAATATTACCATGTTGGAAGCTACGAGGACCAATACACAAGATGGACCATGCCGCGTTAGGAAAGGGACCAAACAATACCAGATTTCCCCAATATCTTCCATACCCTATGCACCAAATTGGGTATCAAAGACTCTGAACAACATATTGTGCTCAAATACCACGACTGTCTTCATATATACATTCAAATAGAAATGGAGTTTCTAGACATCACATCATTAGGTGTGGCTTATAGATATGTTGTTAACATCAAACAGAAGAGGTGAGAGTTTGGATATGCAAACTCCTCATGGTCGAAGCAGGGCAAAGGCAACCCCAACCCACAAAACAAGGGACAGAGCAAAGGTGTCCATTCTCAGGACAACCAGTCCAAGCCACAATCCAATAAGAGTGATGAAAAGTTGAAGGACATGAGAAAGTGGTGTGAATACCATAAAAGCCCTTGGCACAATACCGAAGAATGTTTCTCCAAACAGTCATTGGTGGTCTAGATTAAAGCTTTTGAGTCAGAGGCAAATATTGACTCTGAATAAAATCTAGAAAGAGGGAAGTGGATTATCGATGCCGAACCTAGTGCCACTGTCACTACCACCAAAGTACAACCAAGCGAAACAAAAGAACCAGAGGAAGGGGAACGTCTCTTTCACTCACATATGTGGGTAAAGGGGGCTCCGCTTCATTTCATTGTCGATAGTGGTAGTAAGAAGAACTTGATCTTAGCAGAGGTCGTCAAGTGGCTGGACCTACCAATGACATTGCACCTGCATCCCTACAACATCGACTGGCTTCACCAAGGAAGAGATCTTCGCGTCAGCCAAGTGTCGTCTACCCTATGACATCAAGCCCTTCAAAGACGAGGTATTGTGTGATATTTCTCCCATTGAAGTTTGCGATGTTCTTCTAGGCTAACCATATTTGTGGAAGAGACATGTTGTGTATGAGTCTAGACCCCACAGTGTTATTATTACTTTGGTTAGACAATTGTACATGATACCATAGGTAGTGCCACCTACCGCTATTTCTTTAATCTCTGCTAAGCAATGCAGTAAGGTCATTTCACAGACCAGGAAGTTCATCTTCTTTGTGATCCATAGTCGCAGTGAGAAAAAGGTCGTTGCCTAATCCGTGACCTCTACACAGAGCCTCTCTTTGAAACAAAAGAAAGTGGATGGGATTGTGGAAGAGTATAGAGACATAACTCATCACCCACCGGGGTACCAACACACTGCCAAGTCAAGCATCCAATTGATATAATTCCTAGTGCACCTTTTCCTAATGGACCAGTCTATCATCGCTTGTTGATGGAAAATGATGAAATCAAGTGTCATATCCAAGAGTTGCTTCAAAAGGGGTACATCCGACCCAACTCCTCCTCTTGTGGAAGCTTGATTTTACTGGTGTAGAAGAAAGATGGGACATGGTGGCTCTGCATTGATTATAGAGCATTAAAAAAAATCTCAGTCAGGAACTGGTACCCAATTCCCCGAATTGATGACCTTCTTGACCAACTCAATGGGAAAAAGTTCTTCAACAAGATTGAACTAAAGTCTGTCTACCACCAGGTTCCCATCGAACCAAATCAAGTATGAAAGACAACTTTCAAATCTAAACAAGGTCTCTTCGAATGGTTGGTCATGCCCTTTGGCTTAACAAATGCACTAACAAATTTCATGAGGTTGATGGATGATGTATTGAGACCCTTCACCAACTCTTTTGCAGTCATATATATGGATGTCATCCTCATCTTCAACATAACTTGGGAGGAGCATGCAACATATTCAAGAGGTTTTGAGCACTCTACAACAACACAAGTTATATGCCAACTTGGAAAAATGCTTCTTTGGCACGAAATGGTCTAATGCTTGGGCTACATTGTTGATGAGCATGGGGTACATGTGGATCTAGCTAAGATCCAAGTCATTCGTGATTGGCCATCTCCAACCACACTAACCGAGGTTCAGAGCTTCTTGGGACTTTCCAACTTCTACTGAAGGTTCATGTTGGGATTCTCCCATATTGCATGGGCCCTCAACCAAGTGACCAAGGGAGGTGGTAAGGCAAATTTTGCATGGGGAAAGCATAACAACGAGCATTTGAAGATCTGAAGCATCGCTTGTGCTCAACTCCAGTACTCTCCTTACCTGATTTGCAACAACCATTCGAGATTGAGACTGATGCCTCCGACTATGTTGTAGGCATAGTTCTCACTCAACATGGTCATCCAATAGAATACCATAGTGAGACACTCTCAAATACCATCCGGAAATACCCCACCTATGACAAGGAAATGTATTCCATTGTGCAAGCATGCCATCAATGGAAACATTACATTCTGGGAAAGGAGACAATCATCCACACTGATGACAAGCCTCTGTAGTTCATACATACATAGGGGAAGTTGCAGAACGACTGCCATCAAAAGTGGTCCACATAACTGCAAAAATTCCATCTCAACATCAAGTATAAGACCGGGAGCACAAATAGGGTCGCTGACTACCTTCAGTTGACCTCTCGTTGTTGCACTCACCAACGTGCTCCATTCCTGTGGGCATGAAGCATCTGAGTGGCCCGAACTTTATCAACGTGACCCTAACTTCTCCACCACCTATCAACTCTTAGGTACAGGCGCGAATGTCACTGATTTTTACATTCATGATGGACTTTTATGCCATTTGGGCCACCTCAGTGTTCCCACAAGCGAGCGTGCAAAGATGATTTGGGAGGCTCACTACAATCGAATGGCAGGACATTTTGGCATGGAGAAAATTGTGGTCGTTCTACAAAAACATTTTTATTGGCCAAAACTTCGACAGGACGTCAACAAGTATATCAAATCTTCCACTACCTGTGTCATTTCCAAGCCATCCATTAAGAAGCAAGGCTTATACACCCCTATTCCTACTCCCGAGAGGCCTTGGGAATCCATCTCGATGGATTACATGTTTGGCCTTCCATCCACCAAGCAAGGAAATGATTGTGTATTTGTGGTGGTTGATCGCTTTTCAAAGATGGCCATTCTCACATCCTACAAGAAGAGCATCACAACGACAGATACTGCCAAGCTCTTCTTCAAACGAGTGTGGGTCCATTTTGGGATACCACAAACCATCATCTCATATCAGGACAACGGGTTCCTCCACACATTTTGGTCGAGTCTCTAGTCATTGTTGGACACCAAGCTCACTAAATACACTGTCTTCCACCCCCAAACCGATGGCCAAACAAAGGTTGTTAATCAGATGATTGTGCACATCCTCTGCATGTATAACTCTAAGCATCCACGTACATGGGATGAGAGTCTTCCCTATGTTCAATACAACTACAACACGACTCTCCATAGCTCCACCGACCATGGCCCATTTTAGGTGGGGCTGGGATTCCAACCCTTGGGTCCCATTGATGTTTTACTACCTATTGCAACAACACAGGAAAAATCTTCCCATGTTCAGTCTGAGGTTGACAAAGCCACCAGATTCATTGAGCGGATTCATCACATCCGCCAACAGGTCCATGAGATTTTGCATAAATCCAATGCTAAGTACAAGCAGTGGCATGATCAACACTAGGTATCGCACAAGTTTCAGGTGGGAGACAAGGTCTGGTTACATTTGTAGAAAGAGAACCTTACAAGGCCCCATTGAAAGCTTCATCCACTTCGTTATGGGCCTTACACTATCACAAAGGGTGACAATGCTTTTGAGCTCAACATTACCCCCTTCCTTGGCTTGCACCCAATGTTCAATGTGGACCTCCTTCGACCATATTTTCCACCATTATTGGACACTTCGGAGATCACAAAACCATTGACACCAACAGAGCTCAACCCTGATTGCATGAAACATGCATACACTGATCGAATAGTGGACACATAGATCAAGGGCACTTGCCAACAAAGAATCCATGTTTATCGGGTTGTCAAGGCAGGGCAACTCCTGCACCAAGGCAAGTGGCTCAGCCAGAGCCAAATTCAATAGAGATTTCCTCACCCGATGGGGGCACTCAACACAATGGAGACCATTGTTTCCTAAGGGGGGAGGACCGATCTCAGTGGATATCGGTGGCCACCCACCTATTCCAACTTGCTCATCTTAACAACTTTTAGTTGAACACGTTTCTCTGTAATGATGACATTTCTTTTTAATTGTGGGTTTTGCACTTTCGGGGCTGTCCTAAAGCTCTAAAAAAAATCCAGGTGAATATTGGTGGCCTCCCACCTATTCCAACTGGCTTATTTTGGAAGTTTTCATGTTAGTACATCGTTTTGTACTTCCAGGGTCGTTTTGGGGCCCTAAACAATTTTTTTTGGCTTGCCACAATCAAACTGCAGACATAGTCAACGTTTGATGGCACAATGTGTAGTTCTCAAAAAATTCTTTCCAATGGGCTATGGCGCGCCTAAAATGGAGGTTGTATGCAAAAGTTACGACCCCAGGAAGTTGAGGTACCAACTTACCCATCAGGTCCCACATAACTTTTGGAATTTCATCTCCTAAGGTTAGGTTTTTGGATGTCTAGGGTTTTGGCATTCATGAATAATGTTAAAAAGGCCTCTGGAGCCTTATTGTAATTCATTCTCTCGGATGAATGCGCATAGCAGCCACATCTTTTCTCAGAGATAGCTACCACCATTTGAGCAATTTGTTTTCAGTTCTGTAGTTTTACAATTTCAACCTATTTTCTTTATTCAATAGAAGTTATTGTTCACTGGATATCTGTTGTTATTCTCTGTATCTCTGTGTTATTGTATTCAATCTGTTATTCATTTCGTTCCACTCATAAATCCATATCACCATCACCAAATATTGGGTTGTATAGACAATCTATCCTAGAAGTAGATGAAGTGAATACATAGTTGTAGTAGTTGCTGGAGCAGAGAGTAATTCAACATAACACCTCACCTTGTGGGTCATCTACCATCATAATACCCAAGAAGGATGGGACTTGGTGTTGGGTATGTGTTATATTCTTTGCACGTGGAGGGGGGGTGCGGTTTTCTAATTTAATATCAAATTAAGGGACAGAGTTGTAATCTAATATGGGTAAACAGATCTGGGTTTTGAGAGTTGCAGAATACCTAAAATATTGTATATATTGTATTGAGAATGGTGAAATTAATACAATGAAGAGTTGAAGGGTGTGGCACCAAGGAAGGTTGATTTTCTCCCAATTAAAGGTTTCCAACATAAATCTCTGTGTACTATGTGTACAATCCAGTGATTAATTTATGTTTTACCTAAGAATCTATATGCATTGTTTTACTTCACAGGTTTAAAACTTACATGTAGTATCATAACTTGTTTTTGGCTTTAGGGGGACACCTTTATTGTTAAGGGTTTGGCTCATCATTTATAGATCAAGTTTATCTTGGGTCTATGATAAACCTAGGTTTAGTGGGAGCTTTGCAGTGATGATTCGTGTCTTGAAATTAAACGGTGAGTAGTTCTAGAATCAAGATTGAGAAATTTAATGGACAAAGCTTTGAGCTATGGAAGGTCAAGATGGAGGACCTTCTTATAGACAAAAAACAATGGATGGTTATGGATCCTGGTACATAATCTATTGGTATGATGAAAGAAGATTGGGAGAAGATGGAAAGAAGAGAAACTAGTACGATTTGACTTTGCTTGGCAGATTCAATGTTACTAAATGTCTTGCGAGAATCTACAACCAAGGAACTATGGGAGAAATTAGGGAATTTGTATCAGTCAAAGTCCCCGGTAAACAAGTTGTTTCTTCGAAAGAAGTTGTATCATCTTAGGATGGAAGATGGAGATTCTATTATAGAGTATCTAAATGCCTTTAATACTCTGGTAATTCAACTTGTCTTTGTCGATATTAAGCTTGTGGAAGAAGATAAGGTATTACCTTGTTATGTTCTTTGCTAGACTCCCGAGATAATCTGGTTGTAGCAATTGATGGTACCACTAAATCTGCATTGACGTATGAGAATGTAGTTGCATCCTTATTATCCACCAAGATGAGGCAAAAAATCATGGATAGTGAGAGTGCAGATGCTTTATTTGTAAGAGGTCATCCCCAAGACAGTGTTGGGTTGTTATATTCTTTGTAGTGAAAGTCTAGTCGAGGTGGATCAAATGACGGTCGAAGTCGAGGTGGATTGACAACAAGTCGAAGGTCAAGGTTAGTTGACCGGGTAACGTCTAAGTCGAAGGTCGAGGCGGTTCGACATGGTAAAGGCATCGACAACAAGTCGAAGAGGTCAACTGACAAGAGGTCGACAAGCAGGCGTGTGGCGACTGACTGAAGACTGAATGAAGGCCGACTGGTAGTTGACAGGTAATACAACTTGGTAGTCGACTGTAACAAAATCTCAAGATTCATGGGATTTGTAGCCAATGATCTGCATGGATTTGTAACCATTTTTGGGTGCCATTTCTTTAGGGTTTTGCCTATTGGAAAGCCTATAAAGAGACATGTTGTAAGGTCATAAAGGCTAATCTTAAATCTTTAGATGATGAATGGATAATCACCAAGAGTCTGTAATTTAGAGGTTGTTGGTCATGCAGATGTAAGACAAATTGGCTACGGGGTTGTTCTTGCGTAAGCAAGAGCATATGATGTCGATTGTGTTTTAGGTGTGGACCAAGTTTAGACATGTAACCTTTTATTCAGATTGAATAATACAACAAGAGAGCAAAAATCTCAAGGAATGTTGGTTTTCTCGGTTTGGATTCCAGGGTAAAATCTTTGTGTAATGTGTGATTGCTTTGTCATTATGTTCTTGATTAAATTGTTCCTCTCTTCTTCTAGGTTTAGTTTGGAAGTGTGTCTCATTTCCTAACATGTGGTATCAGAGCTTTAGGCTACTTAGTCACATGTGGTATCAGAGCTTTGTTAAGCTTTCATGTATGGTATCAGATCTTGATTTACCAATCTTGAATCTGAGAGATAAATGCTAGGTACAGTAAGAGTTGTAAGTCATAAATTGTGTTAAATATCATGGTAAAGAATGGCGAGCAGTTCAAGAATAGAGATAGAAAAATTCAATGGCCAAAATTTTGACCTTTGGAAGCTTAAAATGGAAGATCTTCTTGTAGATAGAGAACAATGGATAGCCGTATGTCCAGGTACCCATCCGACAGGCATGTCGATGGAAGAATGGTAGAAACTAGAAAGAAGAGAAAGAAGTATGATTCAACTTTGTCTTGCATATTTGGTACTGCTGAATGTCTCAGGTGAATATTTGACCAAGAAATTGTGGGACAAGTTGGGAAGCTTATACCAGTCGAAATATCTAGTAAATAAGTTGTTTCTCAAAAAGAAATTGTATCTTCTAAGAATGAGTGATGACAATTCGGTGACTGAGCATTTAAATGTGTTTAATACCATTATAATCCAATTGTCATCCATGGATATTAAAATCATTGAGGAGGAGAAGTGTATTAGCCTATTTATGTTCTTTTCCAGACTAATGGGATAGCTTAGTTGTGGATATAGGGAGTAATACAACCACACTAGCGCTAGAAGACGTGGTTGCTTCTCTACTGTCAGAAGAAATGAGAAGAAAGAACATGGAAGGATCGACCAAAGATGCTTTAGTGATGAGAGGTTGACCGGTTGAAAAACATAAAGGAAAATTCTCAGGTATAAAGTTGAATTCGAAGGGTAGATGTAAATCCCCAGTTAAATCGACAAGAAAATGGTGGAGATGTGGTAAATATGGGAATTACAAAAAGGTCTGCAAGTCAAGGGTGATGGAAGTCAGTACAAGATTCGAGGAGAAGCAGTCGACTGAGAGAAAGACAACCCGATATAAGGGAGGTTATGTGTACATGGCGTCGATCAATACACAGTCGGATTAAGATGATTGGTTGATCGATTTGGGAGCATTCTGTCATATGACACCACATAGAGAATGGTTCTGCAAGTATGAACGATATGATGGAGGTGATGTGTTCTTGGGGGACGACTCGACAACCAAAATTGTCGGATGAGGAAGAGTTCGAATGATACTGCAGGATGGGAGGAAAAGAACCCTTCCAGGTGTGATACACATTCTGGGTTTGGAAAGAAACATGATATCTGTCAACAAGAAGAGTGATGCTGGAGTGTACACTCTATTTCAAAATAATTCGTGCAAGATGATCAGAGGTGTGATGGTCTTAATGAAAGGACTTTGGATTGGAACCCTATACAAGTTGCTAGGGAGTGTCAACTCGACTAGATGCAACAATATCGATGTTCCTGAAGTCGACTCGGCTCGGGTCAAGTCGATTCAAACAGACTCAACAAGACACTATAAAGTCACCCCGACCATGCTATGACATGAGAAGATGGGACACATTGGAGAAAAAGGACTTCGAGCTATGCACAACAAAGGTATGGTTGAAGGATTTCCCGAATGTGGTTTAGAAGTCGACTTTTATGAACATTGCATATATGGAAAAAAAAGTTGGGTGAGGTTCCCATCTGGAGTGACAAGGGAAAATGGGATTCTACAATTGGTGCATAGTGATGTGTTTGGCCCAGTTTTAGTGCCTTCACTTGGTGGATCCTTGTATTATGTCTCCTTCATAAACAATTTTTCCAGGAAGACACATATATATTTCTTGAGGAATAAATCAGAGGTTTTCGAGATATTTAAAGAGTTTAAAGCTCTTGTAGAAAACCAAACAGATAAGAAGATTAAGGTGTTGAGAACTGACAACGGTGGTGAATTTTGTGGAAAATAATTTGATTAGTTTTGCAAGCAGTGTGGCATAGCATGCCAAAATACCACACCATATACCCCACAACAAAATGGAGTTGCTGAGAGAATGAATAGAACGTTGATGGAAAAGGCAAGAAGCATGCTTAGTGGTGCCGGGCTCGCACAAGAATTCTGGGTGGAGGCAGTCGAAACTGCAAGATATCTGGTGAATATGTGTCCTTCGTTGGTGCTAGTCGACATGACTCCAAATGAGGTATGGTCGAGTAAGAAGACTTCAGTTTCACATCTCAAAGAATTTGGCTATGATGCATTTGTGCATGTTCCGAAGGAAAAGAGGAACAAGCTCGACAAGAAGGCAGTCACATGTATTTTCATTGGATACAAAGAATGAATGAAAGGATATAAGCTCTAGGATCCTGTATCAAGGAGAACAATGTACAATCAAGATGTGGTATTCAGAGAATTTAGAGGTAAGTCTAAGCCTCAAGAGATTATTTAGACTGAGAATAGTCTTGAGATGGTGCAGTTTGAACTCGGGAATGAAGAAGATGATTAAGATGAGTCAAATGAATTACAGGAAGAGGTGGAACAAGCGAATCMAGTTGAAAGGAAGTCAGAAAGAGTAAGAAAACTAGTCAAAAGGTATAGTCCACTCGAATTCCGTTCCACATATGTGTTAAATTCCATCGACGATGAGCCCAAGTCAGTCGRGGAGGTAGTCAACCTAGCAGAGGGAAAACTCTGGAAGTATGCCATGGTCGAAGAGATGGAATCCTTGCACAAGAATGCAACATGGGACTTAGTCAAATTTCTTAGTGGAAGAAATATCATCGGTAACAAATGGGTATTCAAGAAGAAGTTGAATGCAACAAGTCAAGTCGAGAAATTGAAAGCTCGACTGGTAGAGAAAGGATATTCCCAAGTCGAAGGAGTCGACTTCGATGAGATTTTTTCGCCTATTGCGAAGTTAACTTCCATTAGAGTACTGATGGATTTGGCTGCAACATTTGATCTGGAAATAAAACAGATGGATGTGAAGAAAACGTTCCTACATGCTGACTTGGAAGAGGAAAACTACATGAAATAGCGTGAAGGATTTGTAGTAACRGGTGTTGACGATTAAAATTGTCAACGAAGTTTTTCCCGCAAAGTGTTGCTAAAGCCTATTATTATAAAAACTAATAATACTAGTAGGTGGGACCCCCTTGAATTATTGAAGATCAAATCTGTTCATTTTTTATGTTGTGATGGTGTGCAACACGACTTTCATGGTTGATGAGATACTGTTGTTATTGGTTATGATTTGAGCCTATGAAGTGGTGATTCTGATGTTACTACAACCTATGCTATTCATTAATATCATTGTTATATGTTCTTATCACACCTGCACAACAAACATGTTAGTGAAATTACATGAAGGACAATTTTGAGAAAGGCAAAAATACTATAACAAATGCAAAGAAGAGGGATCTAATTCTGCAATTTTACTATACTACATGCGAACAATTGGAAAGAAATGAGAAACAATTACAAAGGGGAAGAATTTAAAGCTATCCTATTCACTATACTACATGCATGAAAGACTTAACAATTATTTTTAAATCCTATCTAACAAGTAAATGGTTATGCAACTGTGATTAAATTGTATGTTTAATACGCATATGGTATGAAATGTTGGTGGCGCATTTGACAAGGCAATGGGCGTTAATGGTTATGCGATTTTGTTTAAGTTATATAATAAGGAATTGGATATATGATGTGGAGAACACATTTGGCAAGTAATATGTGCATATTCCAATGCATAGTTAAATTAATGGTGTTAATTAAGAGTTGGTTGGCATGTACTGATGAGTAAATGAATTATGGGTGGAGGCAACGTGCATTTACTGCACGTCACCTTTACCCCTCCTATTAGCGACCACCTTAGTTGAGCTATTGTTTGATCTTTTTGCTATGGTTATGCTCTGAATTCTTAGCAGAGAGGAACCACTCGACCAACTTGAGTTTTAAGGAATTCGATTACATGTATGTTCTTTTTTTGGCCATTCGTGACTCTGCTCTGGTTATGAAATGATTACTAGCTCATGTGTATCGGTTTGTTTTTTCCTAAGTATTGCAACTGGTAAATTTGTGTTCTTGAAATGAATGGTTCTTCCTGCCATGATATTGAATTCATAGAAGTTATTGGTCATCTTGGGTGGTAACTCTCTGTTATCCTTGCTAGTTTAGTTGGAGGGTTTTTGTTTGGTCTTGGGTGGGTATCTATCTCCGCGCTTTTGTCACTAAATCCAGTCTTTGGCTTTTATGGGTTTAATGGTTGAAGGTATTCTGCCTCACTGTGTTTTGCTCGCTTGGGCATTGGTTGATTGCACCACTAGGGGTCACGAAATGAGGTTCATGTTCTTCCTCGGCCCTGTCTTCATCTCTGTGTTGTGATTGTTCGCTCGAAGAACATGAGGGTTATACCCTGCCCGCGTTAAACAACATTGCCAGGCCAGATTAAAGCTTCACCTTATGTTTTGGCCCCCTGTCATGGATTTGTTACCTGTCGATGAATGAGTCTCTCTATGTATGCACCGTGGCCTTGGAGTTTTCACCATTACAAAGAGTAGCTCTGCTCTCCCTATGTTGGCTACGAAACAAACCTTAGTCCTCGAGTCTGAAGATTGATAGAGAAGACTAGCCTAGCCTATTGGTTTTATGACATGGTTATGCTTGATTGGTGGTATAATTGTCGAATTTTGAGCATAGGCTTGACCATTTTCTCATGTGATAGTCGTGTTGGTTGGTATATAGTCACTGACTCTATTATAACAGTGGTAAACCCTACATTGCCAATTTCACTTTCAAAGCACATAGTCACTCCCCTTATGTTAATAATTCGGTATTGTTAATGGAGAAGGCCTCTACCCCGATTCGATTGGATGTAGGGGTATGCGTAGTTGCCACAACTTGTTAGGTTGTTTGATTTTTTATGACAATGGTGAATTTATGGTTGATACACAGTCATTGGTATTTGCACTAATGATTATTTGGATGGTTAGTTGGCGTTGGTACAAATGCTTGATGTTGCTCACGCATGTTGCATTGCGTGTATGGTGTTTTTTCAAAAATAAATAATAGGCATGGTAACTATGGATTCTTTGAGGCTGAATGACTATTGAACCAGATGAATGTAGAGAATATATCCACTTCATCCTTATGTTTGTTTGATTGTATAAGCTTGAGTTTGCACAGCATAGTCGATTACAGTGTGACTAAATCGAAACAACATTGTATTAAATCGATGGCTCAACACGATGGGTTGAGTCATTACCATGAGTGTGTGTTTGTTGTGTTAAGTGGAAATGTTTCACCATGGTGTTTGTTGGCTGCACATTGTGTATAGCATAGATGGTTTGGGTTTTCACACTCAGGGATACCCACATGGTTTTAAGCATGTTTTGTTGAAGCCTGATCATTTGTTGAGACAAGATTGTTGTTGATATCTCGTCGGTTGGATAGGTGGCTTAGATTTTTATAGTCACATTAGATTGGGCTTGCACAATGATGGATTTACACTTGCATGATTGAATTATTCAGCGCATATCTTGTGTTGGAATGGTTGTTGTTGTCTGTTTAATTGTCAATTCGAGTTTTGGCAATTTGATCTTGATTATTGGGTGACTGCCTATATTTATTTAACGGATGTCATTGCATTCAAAATGACAGACCTAATGGCAGTGATACTATGACTTCATTGTTATTTTTGGAAATATGAATTGGAGTATATTTGTTGATTGAAGTAATGTATGAGCAGTGGTTGATTTTGATGGTTTACAGATTGGAAATGGGTACTGTTCAAAAATTGTTATAAAATGCAAAGAATGTAAATGAAAGGAACAAAACCCCTTACAAATTGTGTGGAATACAAACTGTCTTGTGGTGGCATTGTGTTGGATATTTGACTATGAATAGAGGCCTAGTTAAATGCACAAAAAATGTTATTTGGTCAAAATGATTTATGGTTGATGCATCTCTTTTCGTAGAATGTTTTGTGTATCACTTAATTAATTTCATGAAAAGTAATCGTCTTTCTTCCCTTCCATGATTTCATTTTTCGCTAATTACAAATCCCATCACCTTCCCATTTCATTTTTTCACTCCCTGTTATGAGATTGATTACAGTCAAGAGAATTTCAGTGTTAAGGCAATTGAAAGTGACATTGTCTTGTGTGGATTACAATGATGTTTTATTGGTTTCTTTTCAGTTGATTGTTGTTGTCATTGAGCAGTGACCATGTTTCCCGCCCCCCCTCATTATATCATATTTTCTCTCAATACAAACCCCTCACATATCCCATAACCCTTTTTCACCCCCCTGCTCATTGCTTAACGGTAAAACAATTTGTATGGATTGGATTGCACGAGTTTGATACATTGCCGAGCCAAATCTATTTCATATTTTTAAGAGTTGTCATGTATGGTTATTTAAAAGACTATTTTCTAATCAATCATGCATGTAGGATGATTTTTTTCAGTTGAGGTAGCCATGGCCGAGGAAACATAGGTAGAGGTAATTGGAACCGAGGCTCGAGAAGGCCCAGGTTCTCCATACATTTAAATGCTGATTCACAAGAGCTTGGCCAATTGTTTCATGCCAGATTCTTCAATTGTATTGGCCAGGGAATAGTCCAACCTAGGCCTGAAAGGCCTCCTTTCCAAGCCTCGCAAGCCCCCGGTATCCCTGTACCTCCTCATGTCTCATTACAACTCAAGGTCCTCGAAAATGATGGATGCTAGGAGATTGTCCACCCGACAGTCTCCCAACATCGTGGCTGGCCCAACTTGTCCTTTCCTGCTCCTCCACCTGTTAACCCCATTACCCAAGCTTCTCCTGACCACTCGCCAGTGCAATCCTCCCATGCTAGCAAGATATTGAAAACTGAGGCCCACCTTGCCATTGATAAAGGAAAAACCACTGCTGCCCCTTCCTCACCCTCCAATGGCTCTGACAAATCCGTGTCTTCCCGAATGCATTTGAGGGATGATTGTTCCCACGTGATCAACAAGATTAGGCCTAAAGGCTCTGCACAAACAAAGGCAAATTTAGGAAAGTCAAGAGGTGACAACAACAATCAAGGAAGGGTTGCATCATAGATTGGGAAATATGGCTTTTGAGTTTTATTTTATCTATTGTTTTATGACAATTGACTTCAGGGATCTTTGGACAACATGTTTTATTTTGGATATTTGAGTATTATTTTGAAATAATTTCAAATTTCATAAGCTAAAATTGCCAAAAGTGAATATGTTGATTAGAGGCACAAGGAGGTGTGTTTTGCTTAACTAATGGTTGTGTTATGATTGTTATTATTGTTATGAACTAAAGGGAGTCACAAGGGGTCCCACCTACTAGTTATTATTTATTTATGACCCTTATTTTAATTATTACTCTTCCCCCTAACTAAAGTTAGTTGAGTCGTTTAATTAAATTAACTGATGAGTTGGTTCAACTTCTTCAACCAATTCTAATTTGTTAAAAGCAAAAGGAAAGGGAGGAACAAGAGGAGGATAGAAGCATAAGCATACTAAGGTTTTCTCTTTGGGTTTATGTTGAGATAGTTCAGTTTTCATTCATTCATATATTCATCACAAGCCTAATTCTCTTTTATGATAGCAGGGTCTTATTGTAGACAACAATATTCAGGGCTGAATCAAATCATTCAAACACTTGTTTTTCATAGGTGTTGATCTATCTTTGATAGTCTGTGTAGACTTGTTTATTTGTGAATTAGTTTTCATGACTGATAAAGGCTATTGTGCAGAGTCGAGTGGGAAACAATTTGTGGCAAGTTGATCCAACTTTTAGAGTTCAGTTTTGGTTTTCTGTCAGAGGTCCTTTTGTATGTTCCATCGGGGATGTCTAAGTTTGACTTTGGTCCAAGATTTCTGTATGAGATTTTGTAAATAAAATGACCCTTTGGTGAATTAGAATGAAATAAAGGATTTCTTTATGTCTCATATATCTTGTTTATCATCTTGGTGTTTTTACTTCTGTTCTTACATTTATTTTAACAACTGTTATATTCAAAAAATTACATAAAAAGTGAATTTCCAGCAAGCTTTTTGTTGATAAAAGACTAGCCTAAGCACTCATAATTAATACTTGTGAGTTAGGATGATATTTTTGTTGGCTATAAAGATAGGGTGATATTCCCATCTACTTTGCTTTAGCCAAGTAAAGTCTGAAAATGCTTAGTACAATCATTCATATCTTTTCCTCAACAACGAGCAAGAAAGAGTTGGTGTGTAAACTGAAAAGATGCCTTTATGGTCTAAAGCAATCACCAAGGATGTGAGACCAAAACTTCGACACATACATCCTTAGTTTGGGATTTGTGAGAAGCAAAGTTGATCAATGCATATATTCCAAAAAAGAAGGTGGGAGTTTCATATATGTAGCTTTGTATGCCGATGACATGTTGCTGATTGAAAATAACATGGACACAATAAAGGATGTGAAGAAGCAACTATCCTCCAAGTTTGACATGAAGGATCTCAATGCAACTAAATTCATTATGGGAATGAATATTAAGATAGATCGAGTAGCTAGAAATCTCTGGTTGAATCAGACAAAGTATATTGAAACTGTTTTGAAATGTATCAACATGCAGGATTGTGAACCAGTGAAGGTGCCAATTCCTATGGGAGCAAGGCTAACTGCTGAAAAATGTCCAAGGACACAAGAATAAATAAAGGACATGGCACTTGTTCCCTACTCAAGTGTTCTTGGTAGTCTAATGTATGCGATGGTCTGCACTCGACCAAACATTGCCCATGTAGTGGAAGTGTTGAGCAGATATATGTCAACCCCTAGAAAGGAGCACTGGACAACTGCCAAGAGAGTATTCAAGTATTTGTGTGGCATGAAGGGCTATGCTATATGCTACTAAGGAAAACCTGAAGGTGAGAGTGGTAAATTAAATGTACATGGCTTTGCCGACGCTGATTGGGTTGGTGATCTGGATCGACGAAGGTCGACTAGTGGATATGTCTTCAAGATGTTTGGTGGAGAAATCAACTAGATGAGTAAGTGTCAGGCTGTAGTAGCCTTGTCAACAACAAAAACTGAATACATGAAAACCACTCATGGAAGCAAAGAAGCAGTATGGCTACAAAGGTTGTGTTCAGGAATATGGTTTGAGGAGGGAGCTACGAAGATAAGTTGTGACATTGAAAGCGCAATATTTCTGGCAAAGAACCCATCTTATCATTCGAAGACTAAGCACATTGATGTACAATACCATTTCCTAAGAGATATGGTGGAAAGCAACAAGGTGCTGCTAGAGAATATAGACACGTTGGAAAACATATCAGACTCATTAACCAAGTCTGTGAGTGTTGTGAAGTTCTCTTGGTGCAAAGAGGCAATGTGCATTGTTTCCCTAGGCCTGTGAATGAAAGTTCAGGAATACCTTGGTTTCGACAAAGAAGACAACAAGTGTGAAAATGTTGGGTTGTAATATTGTTTGCAGTGAAAGTCTAGTCGAGGTGGATCAACTGATGGTTGAAGTCAAGGTGGATTGACATCAAGTTGAAGTTTGAGGTTAGTCGATTGGGTAAAGTCAAAGTCTAAGGTCGAGGTGGTTCGACACGGTAAAGGCATTGAAAACAAGTCGAAGAGGTCAATCGAAAAGTGGTTGATAGGCGGGTGTGTGGCGACCGATTGAAGACCGAATGAAGGTCGACTGGTAGTCGATGGGTAATATGACTTGGTAGTCCACTGTAACAGAATATCGAGATTCGTAGGATTGGTAGCCAATGATTTGCATGGATCTGTAATTGTTTTTGGGCACCATTTCTTTAGGGTTTTACCTGTTGTAAAACCTATAAAGAGGCGTGTTGTAAGTCCTTAAATGATAATATTGAATCTTTAGATGATGAATGGTTAATCACCAAGACTATACAATTTAGAGGTTGTTGGTCATGCAGATGTAAGCTAAATTGCTATAGGGTTGTTCTTACATAAGAAAGAGGGTATGTTGTTGATTGTGTCTTAGGTGTGGACCAAGGTTAGACATGTAACCTTTTATTCAGATTGAATAAGACAACAAGAGAGCGAAACGCTCAAGGAATGGTGGTTTTCCCGGTTTGGGTTTCCAGAGTAAAATCTCTGTGTAATGTGTGATTGCTTTGTCATTTACGTTATTGATTAAATTATTCCTCTCTTTTTCTAGGATTGGTGTGGAAGCGTGTCTCATTTCCTAACACAAAATATTAAAAATAAGTCTTTCTGGGGGGGGGATCTGACGATCAAGGTGTTATAAGAAAGATTCCAGGTCTAAGAATGTTGATAAAGCAAAGGGATCTGACGACGCCTCTTCCACAAAGGTGAAAACCTCCAAAGAAGAAGGAGGTGATATTTATCTAACATCTACAGGTACACATGCAAATCGTGGTGTATGGTTGATTGACTCGGGTGCGTCATTTGATATGACTCTTCATAGGGAGTGATTTTCTGAATATGAAAAGTATGATGGTGGTGATTTCTTCCTGGGAGATGACTCAACGACCAAAATCATGGGACATGGAAGGGTTAAGCTATCGCTGAAAGATGGAAGGATTAGAACTCTCCCAGGGTTTCTGCACATTACAAATCTAGCCAAGAGCCTAATATTTGTAATAAGATGGATGATGCAGGTGTGGATAGTTTGTTAGGAAAGTGCACTTTCAAGATGGTACAAAGAGCAATGGTGTTGATGATGGAGTTTGGTGTGGAACTCTATACAAGTTGATAGGAAGTACTTATATTGATTGTTTGTAACAATTTAATTGTCCCTGAGTAGAGAAATAAATAAGATATGATCCGTACTATCCTTGGAAAGAAGACCATGATGTGGCATGAAAGTCTGGGACATATTGGAGAAAAGGGCCTTTGAACACTATATGGTAAAGGTATGGTTTAATTGCACCTTGGATTTTGATTCTTGTCAACATAGCATATATGGAAAACATAATCGAATAAGATTCCCATTTGGTGCTACAAGAGAAAATAATATCTTAGAGTTGATACATAGTGTTGTGTTTGGACCAATGCATGTTCCATCACTAGGTAAATTTGTGTATTATGTTTCATTCATAAATTATTTCTCAAGGAACACATGGATTTATTTTCTTAGGAGGAAAGTTGAGGTATTTGAAAAATTTAAAGAGTTTAAGGCTCAGGTAGAAAATCAAATAGAGAAGAAAATAAAGGTATCGAGGATAGATGATGGTGGAGAATTATGTGGAAATGAATTTGAAGAATTCTGTAAGAATTTTTGTATATCAAGGAAGAAGACTACTCCATACACACATCAACAGAATGAAGTTGTAGAAAGGATGAACAAGACGTTGATGGAAAAATCAAGGATCATGCTCAATGGTGCCGAGTTAGGATAGGAATTATGGGCAGAGGCAGTGGGTACTGCATGTTACCTTGTCAATTGATCACCCTCATCAATGCTGGATGACAAAAATCCACATGAGGTATGGATTGGTAAGAAGCCCTGTCTTGAATATCTCAGAGTGTTTGGTTGTGATGCTTATGTACATGTTCAAAAAGAAAATATGAGTAAGTTGGATAATAAAGCTGAAAAATGTATCTTTGTTGGTTATAAAGATGGTATAAAAGGCTATAAACTTTGAAACCCAGAAACTAAGAAGGTTGTCTACAATCAAGATGTTGTTTTTAGAGAGGTTAAATATGTTCCCAAACAGGAAATCCTACCAAGGCAAGGAGAACCTGAAAAAATAGAGTTTGAGTTTGATGATGTAAAATTTGACTCAATAGAAGAAGAAGAACTTCGTACTCTAGTATCGAGGAGAAAAATGAGAGAAAGAAGGAAACCCGAAAGGTATAGTCCACATGATTTTTGTGCTAATTTTGGTTTATCTATTACTGATGATGATCCTAGAATTGTCAGGGAAGTGGTGAATTCATAAGATAGTAAACTTTGGAAGAAGACCATGGTTGAAGAGATGGATGCCTTGGATAAGAATAGGGCATGGGATCTAGTTGAATTGCCAAGTGGAAGAAAATTTGTTGGTACCAAATGGTTGTCTAAGAATAAGTTGAATGTGGAAGGAAAAGTGGAGAAATATAAAGCTCGATTAGTAACAAAAGGTTATTCCCAGGTAGAGGGAATTGACTTTGGTGAATTTTTTTCTCTTGTTTTCAAGTTAAATTCTATTAGATTTATTTTATTTGTTGTTGTTGCTTTTGATTTTGAAGTAGAAAAAATGGATATGAAGACAACATTCATACATGGGGATCTAGAAAAAGAAATCTACATGAAGCAACCATAAGAATTTGTAGTGAAGGGAAGAAAGAGTTGGCCTATAAGCTAAAGATGTCACTATATGGTCTGAAGCAATCACCTCGGATGTGGTAAATTTTTTTTTATACATACATCCTTGGACTGGGATTTTTCAGAAGCAAGGTTGATCACTGTGTATATTCCAAGCAAGTTGGTAATCTCTTCATTTATGTAGTGTTGCATGTCGATGGAATGTTGTTGGTAGGAAAAAACATGGATGTTATCAAAAAGGTGAAATCACAACTATCCTCTAAATTTGACATGAAGGATCTTAGTGCTGATAAATTCATTCTAAGAATGGAGATTAAAAGAGATAATACAAATAAGAATTTCTGGTTGAATCA